>CM053790.1:520871784-521194284 GCA_028749045.1 Cupressus sempervirens
TGGCCAATTAATATCTGAAAATCAATTTTTCATGGACACTAACTACAAAATAAATTCTTAATGGTGAAAACTGTTCTTACATCACCATTAAGTGATGGGTGATTGAAAATTGGCTTGCCAACAGTCACCTGTTGTTATCAAAATGTGGAAAAAATGAAAAAAAAAAAAAAAAATTTAAAGGCAAAAATTAAAAAATGCAATAATTGGTGTTCTTGGTTTTTTCTACTAATTATTCTTTCCAAGAACACTCATCAGCTTAAGAGGTTCTTTTCATTCTTGGCACCTCCTGTCACTCACTCTTGTAGCTCAGTGTGATCCTCAAATCTTTGATCACCCATAATCTGAGTTGCCTGTTCAATTGAGGTGTTTTCAGTGGAATGTGCTACTTCCTATTGTATGATCTACAATGCTTCAATTGATACTGGTGGTCCCATAGATTTCCCTCTTTATCCCAGTTTTATGGTTCCTTACAGTGGTCTTCTCTTTGATGCTTTTAGTCAGATGGTAGTCTTCTATGGTGTTACAATTTTTGATGCCTCTCTTCGTTCCTTATTGTTGATTCCTCCATTTTGGTGGCCATAGTTGCCAAGTTACTCTATATTCTAGCCTTGGTCTCTCTATACATGCATGTCAGTAAGAAAATCAATTTTATTTTTTCTTATTTTATCTTTTAACTTTATTTGTATTGCTTATTATGTTGATCATTATGCAACACCCCTCCCTAACCTCTCCTTGTTTCCCATGGATGGTCAACCTTTAAGTTGGGGGGGAGGAATGTCATCCTATTATCTTCCATCCATTTCCCTTTACAATTCCCCCACACTATCCATTATATCCATCATACAAAAGCCTTTATTTTGTCTCTCATCTCTCTTGTCTCACCCATTCAAACTCCCCTTGTGAAAATTGAGATAAATTTCTCCTATATGCAACCTTTTGAACCATGATGCTATAAAAAATTGAAACAAAAAGAAAAGAAAAAAAGAGAGTAGAGAACTAACTTATGAGAATTTGAAAGAGATATCCCCATTGAAAACAAATTAAAAAATAAATAAGAAAGCTTTTCATGTAAAGCAAAGAAAGATATTTGTGTCTATGAGTTATCATGGTTTGTGATGGAGATAAAGCAAAAATCCATAAACCTAAAGTTCTTTCAATTAACACTAAGGGCCTCATGATCATAATGATTGCACGAGGACGTGCACTAAGCTAAGTTAGGGGGAATGTTGAGAGCCAATTATAACCTATTTAATGCCCTATTCTAATATGTTTTATGCACTTACCTACTCATTTCCTTATTCCATTTCCATTATATTCCATCCCATTTTATTAGTTTACATTACATATGGATTAATATTTATAAGTAGTATTTAATATTGTTTTGGGATTAAAATATGAAAAATGCATTAATTGATTTCTTTTACTAATCTTTACTATTTAACAAACCTCATGTCGCCTATCAGTCGGGACTGCAACTTCCTATCGCCTATCAGTCAAGACTGCAACTTCCTGTCGCCTGCTAGTCATGACTGCAACTTCTGATCGCCTGCCAGTTGGGATTGTAACTTCCTGTTGCATTTGGAGATGAACTATTATTCTTCCTGAATAAATTTTCTACTACTACAATCTCATTTGAAAATATATGCTAGTTGGACACATGTATTACAATCTATATGGAGTTTAAACTGCTTAATATCTACCTTTGTTTCCATCATACGATGACTTCTAGCCATGCAAGGGAAACAATAGCAAATAACCAAAGCAAAAAAAATTTGCATATATCCATGTGGAAAACTTTATTAGTATTTAGTTTCCTATATTTACGTGCAGTTATAAATGTAATTCATGTGGCATTGTTTTTTTATATCTGCTTGGTCGTAAGCTAGGTACATAGATATCTCATACATATTTTGTTTAGTGTTTGTTTTATAGCAATGGTATATATATATATGGTCAAATATCATAGTAGTGGGAGGCAAGTTTGAATATGCAGATTTCTATAGAAGGGATTATTGTACACAAACTATTATTATTATGAAATATAAGTTCCATATTTGCATGATTACAAAGGTGTGAGACTATTATTTTTCTTCACCAAGTAGTTGAGGAGGAAGGGCCCACTTTGAAGTTGCCTAGTGATTGTTTTCTATGAGTTATGTTTGGAGTGTATTTAAATTAGTTTTCACTTGTATGTTAATTATCTCAGCATTATATAGTATGGATTTAATCATAGTATATTAGTTTATGTGTTTAATATTTGTATTTTATTGTATAATAACATTTCATGTGAATTAGATCATGAGTTTATAATTTGTTAAGAGTTGTAGTTATTTTATCATAGAATATTTCTGTTATACTTCAGTAAGTTTTTGTTGTTGCAAGTGACAGTTCTTGTCGTAGAAGCATTTTGATTTGGTTATAGATGCATTCATAAACCCTCATCTCACAACTATCATCCCTTCATAGCATATTGCTCAGACACCTTTTGCAACCTTACACTCTTAGATTGACACATATAGACCAATGGAACTCTATCATAAATCGTTAATTCTTTTGTTATTATTTACCCCAGTGTTGGCCTATCAACTATGTCTGTCTACTATCATCCTCCTACTGAAGAGATTTCTTTCATACATGTTCTGAACATTGACACTTGACATCAATCCTATAACACAAAAACACTAAACTCAAAAACAATGAATTTTTTTGGGATATGTTGAGTTTTTCTTTGTTTTTTTTGTTTTTTCTTTATCATGTCTCTTTGAGCAACTTGATAATGTCCTTTTTGACTAGAGAAGTAAGGACTGGGGGCATGACCCTTTCTTTGCTTTATGATTGTGGTTTATTTCTAATTATCTGAAGCATCCATATAAGAGGGGTGTCCACTATAAGAGCCTCCATCTCGTATTGGATGGTTGTGTGTACCTCATCTCCTTTTATATGGATAAATTAGTAACATTGGTTCTTTTCCTTGCTTGTCAGAGTGATCTTTTTATGCTACAATAAATACTAATACTCATCTTGCTAAGTGAACGTACGAGTCACTGCTAGTATATTAAGCACATTTCTTTCTTAGGTTACGAATGCAAGGGTCATTGCAAACATAATACTTACTGATTACTTAGCATGAGAAGGATCTCTCATGTATCTAGTGTGTCTACATTCAAGAAACATTTTAGTCATCCTAGCATTTATGCTTTGATGCTTATGTTTGCTTGCTACATTAAAAGGGACAAATGTTCTAGTCATTATGGCTTCTTGTGCCTCAAATGCTTGCATTTAATCCCAACAAAACTAGAACATATGTACTATTCATATTCCTATGATTGAAATATCAATGGGAATTGTATGACATGTGGGATTTAGCTAAACACTCAATGATGATAATTGTTAAAGCTTGGTAACCAGACCTATGGTTGAATCTAGCGTAGGGTTGCATTTTCATAAGCACATGGTTCAATCACTGATTTACTTGCATCCTTCATGATGAGGAATTGTCAGCTTCTTCAAAGTCTCATGTTTCTTCATGACTGCACAAATGATTGATTAATCACCCTCTTTGATAGTTTGGCTACTCTAAACTCACTTTCAGGATCGAATTCAAAATCTGACACACTTCAATAGCTTAAAAATGCATTTTAAAAATTTGGGACTAATGTGATCGAACGCTTGTATAGTCCATCTTTTTGATACTTTGTGCATCTTGGAATCTATTCAAAACACAATTTCTTCAAATATACCAAAAATTTCTAGAAAAAGTCAACTCAAGTCAACTTTGGTCAATGTTGGTCAAACTTGGTCTTTTGGACCTCGAAATTGCTCCAAATTAATTCCAAATTTTCTTCTAATCATTCTAATATTTTCTATATTCTTCAGAATCTCCAAATTCTTTTGTATTTCTTGATATACTGCTCTACATCATATTTCTGGTGTGTCGTCTTGTAATTTAACTCTCGAGGGGCAGATGATTACATCATCGAATTTGAATTTCAACTCAATCTAAATCTTATGTCCTCATCACTCAAGGGCATCTCATCACTTGGGGCATCTTGTTCCCTTCTATCTAGCATCTCTGTCATCTATCTCATCTTTTGATCAGCTGATCACATCTTATAATAGTCCTTGTCAGTGTTTGATGGATAGGTATTGGGACAATCTAAACCCCAACTCCTGAAGGTCAAGTCTCATTTTGGGGATTATTCTATGACTCATAATGGGATCTTGCTATCTTTTAATGATCTAGGTATCTAGGTGTTCTGTCTGGATCCCTTAAGGTTAAGCTTTGTTCTAGAGATAATCTTTAAAAGCTTATCAATCTAGGTATCTAGGTGTTCTATCTAGATCCCTTAAAGTTAAGCTTCATTCTGGAGATAATATTTAAAAATTAATCAATCTAGGTATCTAGGTGTTCTATCTAGATCCCTTTAAGCTCTATTTTGGAGATAATCTTTAAATGCTTATCAATCTCAGTATCTAGGTGTTCTATCTAGATTCCTTAAGGTCAAGCTTCGTTCTAGAGATAACCTTTAAAATCTTATCAATCAGTTTCTGTATCATCAATTTTGGAACCAATCTCATTTCTTCATCTATGCATCACACCTCTAATTTTCTTTGAATCGAACATGTTGCTCACACATTCATTTAAAGAGGGGCAAAATGTAGACACCTAAAATTGTCCTAAACACTATATTAATCAATTTAATATCTCCCTTGACACTATAATTAATTATTAATTAATTAACTATATTATGTCATATTCTTCTACTTATTTAATTAAATAGGTTCACTTCCCTAATGTATTTTGAATTTAATTCAAATACTACCCCCTAATGTGTTAAATCCATTTAATGCATAGTGACATCATAAATCCTCTTTTAAAAAATTCAATTTATTTAAATCCCCCATATGCTTAAGTTTCTTAAACCTAATTAAGATTAATCTAATTTAATCTTAATGCTAACCTATCCTCCACCAAAATTAATAAATTATTTCATAAAATAATTTATTCCCCTTTTATCCATCTAACCCTTAAATAAATTTTAATTCATTTATCTCTTACATGTCTCCACTTGAATGATATTTTAAATATTTTCTTTATGACATTTATGACATTATTCCTCTACTATGACATGTCTTCCACTCTCCTCATTTCTTTATTCCTCCATTATGACCTGTCTTTCACTCTCCTCATTTCTTTATTCCTCCACTATGACATTTCTTCCACCCTCCTCATTTCTTTATTCCTCCACTATGACATGTCTTCCACTCTCCTCATTCCTTTATTCCTCCACTATGACATGTCCCCCATTACCTTTAATTTTAAATTGATCCCACTATCTCCCTTTCTTTATTAATTTCCTTTTCCACCTCCCCAAACCTCTCAAAAAATCTATAAATAGGATGTGTTCCAAGAGGGAAAGGGCATCTCATTTTGGCTAACATTATGCTGCAGGATTTGAAGACCTTCTTTCTTGTGGAGAACTTCTATTTCTTGTCTACATTCTCTCATCCATGGCTCTCTCAGATATCTCTTTCACATGCATTTTTTTCATGATAGTTTATGCTTAGAGATTTTAGAGATCATATCTCCCTCATTTTCTCTTACATTCTTAGTTTAACATTCTTGCATATCAATCTTATATAGCTTAATAATGCATCCATTTAGATTAATTTTTCCCTCTTATTCTTAGAATAATCTTACATACATTTAGATTAATCTTGCATATCTCATATAGTTAAAAATAATTCATTCTAGAGGTCGGGTTGCCCACTTCTCATTCCGAGAGCAAAGGCAAAATCTTTCTAGTTAGAAGGCAACAGGTCAAACTATTGGATTACTTGGATGAATAATCTCATATTCATTATGGGATGATCTTTTAGATAATGACTATGTTGACGTATGTGTGAGGATCTAAGGGCCGCATTTCACATACACAATATCTGTTGTCCTAAATAGTTCCATCTATGAATTCGGTGATCCACTCATCCTTTGCATATTCTTCAAGGATCGATTATCTCCAATCCTCTGATATATCTATCAATAAGCTCAAATGGGGCCTACGTGATAAAGCATCAACAACTACATTTTGTGTCCCTTTAAAATATGTAATATCAAAGTCATAGGACTGTAACTTGTTCACCCACTTCTGCTGCCTATCATTGAGATCTCATTGCCCAAAAAAGTGTTTTAGGCTATAATGGTCAATTTTGATACAAAATTTACTACCTACCAAATATTGCCTAAATTTAGCCAAAGCATGCATAATGGCTAACATCTCCTTATCATATATGTTGAAGCTCCACTCTGGCCCTCTTAATTTCCTACTCTCATAAGTAATAGGGTGATTCTCTTGCATAAGCACCTCTCCAATGCCCTCTCTGAAAGCATCACATTGTAGCTCAAAAGGTTTGTTGAAATCTGGTAATGCTAGCACTGGACAAGAAGTCATCAACTCCTTAAATTTCTCAAAACACTCTTGTGCCTTAGGAGTCCACAAGAAAGCTCCCTTTCTCATCAAATCTATCAAAGGTGTTGCATGCTTGGAATATCCATCCACAAACCTCTTGTAGAAACCACATAATCCAAGAAAGCCCCTCAACTATGTAAGGTTCATCGGTTAAGGCCACTCCACAATGGCACAGATCTTTTTGGGATCCATGTGTATGCCTTTTGCACTAATGATGTGATCCAAATACAAAAACTATGTCATACCCAAATCACATTTTGACTCCTTCGCAAGTAAGGATTCTCTACCCAATATATCCAACATTGTGTCAAGGTGAACCAACTACTCCTCCCAAGATCTCATGTACCCAAGATGTCATCAAAGAAGACAAGTACAAATTTCCTCAACTAAGGATGGAAAACCATATTCATTGTTGCCTTAAAAGTAGCAGGTGTGTTAGTTAGCCCAAATGGCATAACTACAAACTCAAAATGGTCAGAATGGCATCTAAAAGTTGTCTTCTCGATGTCATGCTCTCTAACTCTGATCTGGTGATAACCTGATCTCAAATCTATTTTTGAGAAGAAGCAAGCTCCATTGAGCTCATCTATCAACTCATCGATCCTGGGAATGGGGTACCTATTTTTAATTGTCTTCCTATTAAGCACCCTGTAATCAATGCACATCCTTAATGTCCCATCCTCCTTCTTCACCAACACCGTTGAAGAAGAAAAAGGAGACTTACTCGGTCTAATGTGGCCCATAGCAAGTAACCATCTCATCTCTCCAAGAGGGCTTGATAAGTCTACCAACCAAGCAGAACCACGAGGAAACTCAATCCTCACCTCCTCCCAGAGCAGAGACAGAAGCCTCTAAGCATAACAAGAAAACCTCCTCACCCAAACAATTAGAAGAAAAAAGAAACAAGAAATAGTAGTTGATCTACCAACCGATATTAAGAAAATCAAACCACCCAAGTTTTCTAGTTCTAAGTCTAGGGAGGAAGCAAAAGCTTGGTTAACTGAAATGGAACAATATTTTGACATTAGGAATTTCTCTGAAACCTCAAAAGCAGTTTGGGGAATATATCATTTTACCAAAGAAGTTGCAACCTAGTGGGGAAACACCAAATTTGAGCAAAACATAAAAACCATTGAGATCACCTGGGAAAAATTTGTAACCATTTTTAGGAACGACTGGCTGCCTCAAACCTTTTACGATTAGAAACTTTTAGATTTCAAAAACTTAAACCAAGGAGACTTGTCAGTACAAAAGTATTGGGAAAAGTTCACCTGATTGTTAAAGTATGTACCATCATATTAGCAGGATACCAATCTAAAAGTGAGAAAATTCATTATGGGTTTGAACAATAGAATAGGTGGAGTTGTTGATGTTTTAACTCCCTAAACCATGGAGGAAGCTCTTTAGAAGGCTATTCAGCAAGAGCACAAAATTAGGAGGGATGACTCCATCTAAGACAATAAGAGAAAAACAACCTAGAATTCAGAGGGTGTTGATTTTGGACCCCAGAAAAGACAATTTAAGGATTTCAAGTACAACAAACTAGAGTCAAAGGGAAATGGGGTTAAGGATGTTAAAGGTAATTTCAATGCAAATAAGAATGACAAGAACAGTGAAAAGAAGGGTACCACTTCTAGGATGCTTCACCTATTGAGGAAATCATTATGCTAGTAAGTGCCCCAATAAACCTAAACCAACCAACCATAATGACCACCTCTACCGCAAAAACAACAAGTTTTTAGTAGAGGATTCATGCAGCCTTGGATAATAGGTAGGGAGAATAGCAGATAGGCCCTATTGAAACTCCAAGTAAGATCTACAGAAACTCTATGTCCGTTTTAATTGATACTAAAGCTTCTAAATGTTTCATATCACCTAAACTATTAAGTAGGTTTCCAAAAAGATCTAGCTTTATGAAAAAACCATGGATAGTTGAATATGTAAACTAGTCAAGGGCTAAGGTAGAGTAATGCCTATTTGAAGCTCAGGTTGACTTTCAAAAAAATTCAATAGAATTGAACTTGTATGTAGCACCTCTTGGGTCTTATGAAATTATCATAGGAATCAAATAGCTCAGTGAACATAAGGCCAAGGTAGATTGTCTTGCCGAAACTGTAAACTGTGTGGATGATTGAGGTAGACCAATAAGCATTATAGGGATTAAACATGAAATTAGATCAAAATAGATTTTTGCAATGCAACTTAAGAGATATGGAAGAAAAGGTTGTGAAATTTTTGCAATTAGGATTCAGGACATGAGAGAACCTAAAACCACCACTTATGGAGATGACTATATTTATGAGGATGGGGAAATCGAAGAAAAGTTAAAAGAGTCTTTTGAGGAAAAATACCCCTATTTAAAGAATTATCAAGATGTGTTTCCTGAAGAACTTCCTAGATTGCCCCATGCCCAAGCCTTTTATTTTACCATAGATTTGATACCTAGAGCAGAACCCATATCTTGAGCACCATATAGGATGACAACTACAAAATTAATGGAATTATAGATCCAACTTCAGAACATGTTAGATAAGAAACTAATCCGGCCCAATGTCTCACCATGGGGAGCCCCAGTATTGTTTTTTAGAAAGAAGGATAGAACCATGAGATTATGCATAGATTACAGAATGCTCAATATAAGTTACCATCAAAAATTGGTACCCACTATCTAGAATAAATGATTTCTTTGATCAAATGAAGGGCACGACAGTGTTTTCAAAAATTGATTTGAGGTTAGGTTACCACCAGCTTCGTATTATGGATGAAGATATACATAAAATTGTATTTAGAACTAGGCATGGACACTACAAGTTTACAATATTTCCATTTGGGTTAACCAATGCCCCAACAATTTTTATGAACTTAATCAACAACATATTTAAAGACTGCCTAGATAAGTTTGTGTTAGTCTTTATAGATGATATTTTAATCTATTCAAGGAATGAGGAAGAACATCAAAGGCATTTAGAAATAGTTTTGCAAAGATTAATACAACATAAACTGTATGGAAAATTATCTAAGTGTGCCTTTTATCAAAAGGAAATTCAGTACTTAGGGCACATTATATCAACTCAGGGCATAGTCATAGATCCATCAAAAATAAAATCAATTAAGGAATGGTACCTAGAAATGTGTCAGAAGTCAGAAGCTTCATGGGATTAGTAGGATTTTATAGAAAATTTGTCAGAAATTTCTCGAGGATAGCTTATTCGATCACATCGCTTCAGAAGAAGGGAAATAAATTTATTTGGACAAAAAAGTTTCAATCAATCTTTGAGTTTTTGAAAGAAAAACTAACTACAACACCCATATTAAAGTTACCTTATCCACAAAAGTGGTTCATAGTTATAACAAATGCATTTGGAGAAGGATTAGGAGGTGTATTAATGTAGGATGAACATGTTATTACTTATAAATCTAGGCAACTAAAAAACTATGAACACAATTATGCACCCCATGATCTTGAACTAGCAGCTATTATGCATGCCTTGCAAATGTGGAGACATTACTTAAATCAAAAAACTTTTGAACTTAGATCCAATCATCATGGTTTGAAATATATCTACACCCAACTGAATCTAAATGCTAGACAAAGGAGGTGGATGGAATTTTTAGTAGATAATGATTTTCACATAAGTTATATTAAAGGTAAGGAAAACAAGGTGGTAGATGCCCTAAGTTGAAGAAGACACATCTCTACAATAGCTACTATAAACTTTAGGTTAAGGGATCAAATTTTACAACACTTAGAACATGATGAGTTTTATGCAGAAATTAGCCTAGCTCTTATTAGGGATCTACAAGATTCCAAGTATTCTGAGTTTAATTTAGAAGAGGACAGATTACTAAGATATCACAATAGGATCTATGTACCCAGTAACCCTAAAATCCGAAGACTAATTTTAGGAGAACTCCATTCAGCCCCATGTTCAGGACACCTGAGAGTAACAAAGATGCTATCTAATATAAAACCCCTATATTTTTTGTCACAAGTTGTTTGGAATGCCAGAGAGTAAAAGCATAACATCGTTACACAACAGGTCTTTTGCACCCTAATGAGGTACCCCAATGGAAATGGTAGGATAATATCCATGGATTTTGTACAAGGATTACCTATGACACAAAATCAACACAATACCATTTTGGTCATAGTTAATAGATTAACAAAGGTTGCTCATTTTATGCTAGGGAATTTAACTGATGGAGTACTAGAGATTGCCCATAAATTCATAAAAGAAATTTTTAGATTACATGAAATTTGAGAGAAAATTATTTCAAATAAGGATGTTAGGATAACTTTCAAGTTTTGGCAAATATTATTTTTAGCTCTAAGCACTAAATTAAACAACAATTCATCTTATCATCCTGAGACAGATGGTCAAACAAGAAGAGTGAATTGGGTATTAAAAGATCTTCTGAGAGTATATTGTATGGACCGACAATACCAATGGGAAACATACTTACCCTTGGTAGAATTTGCATATAACAACTCCTATCAGTCCACCATTAAAATGGCTCCCTTTGAGACCTTGTATGGTCATAAATGTAGAACTCCTATGAGTTGGAATCGGTTGGAAGATAAAATTATTGTTGCACCTAAAATGCTTAAAGAAATGGAAGAACAGATAATCTAGATTTGTCAAAGATTAAAGGAAGCTAACGATAGATAGAAAAGTTATGCTGATGCCAAGAGAACACCTAGAGAATTCTCAGTAGGGGAAAAGGTATTACTAAGAGTTAAACCTCAAAAGAGTATAATCAATTTTGGTAAGAATGCTAAATTAGCATTGAGATATGTGGGACCCTTTGAAGTACTAGAAGTTGTGAACTTGTAGCTTACAAAATTGCTTTACCACTAGCCCTTGCCAGGATGCATGACATCTTTGGTAAGAATGCTAAATTAGCACTGAGATATGTGGGACCCTTTGAATTACTGGAAGTTGTGAACTCAGCAGCTTACAAAATTGCTTTGCCACCAGCCCTTGCCAGGATGCATGACATCTTAAAAAGTACATTACCCACCATGATCATATGAGCGATAGGAAATTATTGCAGGTGCAAAAACCAGTGGTGGTAGAGGTTAAGACCACTCAAAATACTCGAGGTGTGTAAGTTATGCTTACAAAATTGGGAGGTGACTCAATGCAAGCTCCAGTGGGACCAGTATGCTAAGGATAATGCCACTTGGGAGGATTATCATGAAATTTTCAAAAAATACCCCCATCTTTTCTTTGGAACTGGAAACTAAACATTTATTTTCTCTTTTTCTAAACTAATTAAGTATTGTTTAAAGTTTTGTTGTTATGTTCATCAAGGATGATGAAAAATCTAAGGGGGAGGGTATGTTACTGTTACCTATTTTTGCCCCCCGCCAAAATTTGAATTTAAATACTTGAGCCCACCCAATGGTTACTCCCCATCTTTAGTATTATTTAAATGCCCTGGAAATACAAAATAAAATGATGAAACCTTATGATATTTCTTTTTTTACAATTTGTTTCCACTGGCCTACAACTTTCTGCGCCGTCAGATCTTGCATAGATCTACGAATGTCGTGTACTCGCTATGAAAAGATGCAAGTGTTTCACCCTTAGCGACATAGCAACTGCCACTAAGTTGAAAGGCGGTGCTGTCAAATGGACATGCTATTTTATTGTTATGTCAAAATCATTAATGAGTTCTAGCCCCGAATTAAGCATAGTCACTGAAGGTCACTATGTCGCTATCGGGAAATTTGTGTTTCTCGCCATTAGCGACATAGCGCCTTGACAAAAAGTAATCCTGCTACAACTTTTTCAGAAGATGGGTCCCAGAAAATGCTCTGTCAGATATCAGTTATAAAGTTTTGGCACACGATGGCATCTAGTGGGATACACATATACACTGAAAAAAGTGACAGCATCGAAGGTCGCTATATCACTATCGAAAAACTTGTTCTTCTCATCGTTAGCGACATAGCGCCCAGCTGAGAAATAAACACGCAGTGGGACCCAAGCAACATGGTAATATGGCCAGGTTTTTTTTTAAATATGAATTTATATGCTAGTGGTGTAGGGTTTTCTCATGTCATTAATAACTGGACACACGTCCCTTCCATAAAACATATAAAAAATTTTGATTGTCAGATCAATCTCGGATCTACGATCATCGCTATCTTGCTATGGTGAGTTGCATGAAGGTTACAAATAGTGACATAGTGACAAGTGGCACACCATATTTCTCTTTAGTAATGCATCAAATTTCTTCCACATGATCAATGCAGAATCAACAGTCATCGCTATCTCGCTATGGAAAGTTGCAAGTTGTTTAGTTTATGCGACATAGCGAGTATGGGACCCACCACTTCTTTAGGGTACTTTGTGCAATTTCTCTACCTTTGATTTGGTCTCAGATCTACGATCATCATTATCTCAAAATGGAAAGGTGCTCACTTTTTATGTATAGCGAGATAGCGACTTAGCGACACGTGTCCTTGCAGGCCTAGGGAGATAACGTTACAGTTAGCGTTGGTGGTTAGGGCTGGTGATTATGTAATATCACGGTCAAGGTTTTGGAGGTGGCATGTTTAGTTAGTTAGATGTGGTCAAACTCGGGAAGACCTTGTGGGTGGAAAAATGAAATAAAATAATTGGTCCACATGGCCCATTCTAGTTGTAGTATTTAGTTGACTATTATTTTTTGCCGATTCATGAGCCAGAAATGAAGGAGATCAAATTTTCCCATGTGATCAATGCCAACCACTCCCAAATGAATGCTAGACCCAGTAAATAGTAGGAAAACACTCTGCCACCTCAGTTCATCCACCTACTTGGTTAGAATGGTTTAATGGCATTGTTTCCTATCTTCTTGAGGCCCTATTTTAGCAGAATATCAGATTTCATTATATCTGAACCTGTGCCCTGATCAAATTTTCTCTAGATCTTTATCAAGACTTAATGGCAGTGGTTGTGGAGTAACTTCAGCTAGAAAATATCTTAGTTATGCTTGAGCTATAAAGGCAATTTTTGTAGATTTTATGCTATTGACTCTTCTTTGACTTCCCTGATATTGCTATGCAATTTCACTGTAAATTCCCTTTGTCTATAAACTATATGACATTCTACCTTATATCCTTCAGACATTGATGTAAAGTGCAAGAACTATTTGCCTCTCATTGGTGTATTGTAGAGATCTGCAATCTTGCATGACTATATCTCTTTTGGCCTATGAATGGTATATAAGTGAATCCTCTCTTTCCTTGTGTCATTCATTTGGGTTTTTTGATCTGCATGTGATTGTTAGATTAAAGCAAGTCTGGATGTGTATATCTTTTGGTGTCATGATGGTTCAATAGTGCATGTATGGGAAAAGATTGGTTTGAACACTCTATTTTGGTGCATCACCCCCTTAGGTTAGAGTAGGTAGATTTGCTTCTATGCATTCCTTCTCCCTTTTCCTCTCCAAGAGTAGTTAGGTGCATCTTGATAGTAAAGGAAGTCGACCTTCTTCGAAGACTCAACCTCATAGTTCAAGTCCCACAGCTTGGAGGTTGTTTCCATGTTTCACAAGGTTGTCCTTAGGTAAAAACTTTGGACAAGGGTGCAAACCTTTGTGACAACAGTTTTTGGCACACCTAGTGGGACAATATTCAGAAAATTTCAAGTCTACTAGTGTCAAAAGAAAATTTTGAAGATTAATACCAAGGAGATAATGTTGGTTTCAGTGTTCAAGCCTTCAAGAGGCTCATTCTTCAAGTACTTTGTGACTCTGAGCTTCAAATACATCTGGTTCCAGACCAAAGTTGCAGTAATTCATGCCCAAAGCTAAAACAAGGGCATCTTCTAGAGGTAAATTTTAGTACCAAGAGCTTTCATTTTCAGATCCTAGAAGAAGGAAGACTAGAGTATCTTTATCACCAGTTAGGAGTGCATTAGCAACAAATACACCTGCAAGATCTATCTCTACTCCTCCTACTGTTAGATCTCAGCCTAGATTGCCATCAGCACATATCAATAGATCACTTGTCTATATGGCACAGCCTAAGGCTCATGCTTTTGCCATCTTTAATGGTGGAAGTCCTTTTTTATTGGCCCAAAGACATGACATACCAATAGCTACACTCAAAAGTATACCAGAGTTTACTAGTGAAATTTCTATCTCTCCCTCAGAACACATTCAAGAGGTTGCAAATGTTTGTAATATCCATGGTATTATAGAGGATAATGTTGCAGTTAGGCTTCTAGCCTCATCCTTGAAAGGAAAAGCATTACAATGGTATAGAGGTTTGGCTCATGGTTCTATAGCAGATTGGGATGGATTAGCAGTAGGACTGTGCAAAAACTTTGAGGACAAAAGTGACCATTTGTCACTTTTAGAATAGTTGACTACTATAAAAAGAGCCCCCCATGAATGTATGACTGATTTCAATTATAGATTTCAAAAGACATGGGATAGAATACCTACTTCAGTAAAACCTACCCCTAGTAATGCCTTCTTGCATTACCTCAGAGCTTTTAATAGTGATATTGCCACTACAATCCAAACTATGGGAGGAGATACCTTACCTAATGCTTATGACATAGCAATAAAGTCAGAAAACATCCTAATACAAGGAGGTAAGCTAGCTCCAAGGCCTCCTATGCTTTTCTTTCTTGATGTTCCAAATCACCAACCAGCAATGGCTCCTCTTCCCACAACTTCCACATCACAATCCCTCGCTCTAGTCCCTCAACCTTCCACATCTTCAAATGGAATAGATGAAATCAAGGAGATGATGCAATCTATGATGCTAAACATAGAGAACATAGATAAAAGATTTTCAGGCCAAGAGAAGAAGCTGGAGGATAGCTTCTCTATGATGTAAAAAGTGAGCAACAAGGTGGTGACTCTAGAGAGACAGCAAGCTCAAGGTAGTAAGGCTCATCAATTGTAATATCAAACTCTGAATAGTGGTAGGCCTCCAAATCATAATCATGGGAATGTTTCTTTTGATCAGAATAGGCAGAATAGCCATGCTTCAACCTCAAATGTAAACCAAAGTAGGGCCATACTTCCTCAAAAAACATGGCCCAAGATCAAGATTTTTGTCCCTCCTATAACTACTCCTATGCCCGTTGCATGTGTCAGAAGGCTAAATCCTATTTGGCTTTGACCATCCAAGAGCTTGCAGTAGGACAATTATACAAGGAGGACCAATTTAAAGATGCCTTGTATATGCAAGGACAAGGCGATTGCTCCTTTATGAATCATCAGGTAGAAGAACATTGTAATGTAAACCAAGATTCCATTACACACAACACTAGGAGAAAAAGAAGAGCTATTGAAGATGCTACCCCTCCTTCTCCCAATCATGCCTCAACTTCAAATGCAATACCTCATGAGCAAGCAATAAATGATCAATCAAATACCTTTCAGCAGCAGAGGCAAAATAATGGCAGAAAGGATGTAAGTGATCCTCAGGTTGTTCCATCTCAACCTCCTACAATGCAGCTCCCAAGGCTTCTACCAAGGTACCTACTATGCCATTCAGTGTGGTAGACAAAATGAAGAAGACAAATGTGAATATTTTCATGTGGGATGCTATTGCTACTATACCCATGCAAAAGAGGTTGTTGCAGCAAGAATTGGAAAGTATTAAACCAAAGGATCAGTCATCCAACATGGAAAGTGCCATGAGCCTAGTACAACCACCAAGGGAGGAAGGAACAAGCAAAAAGGTTAGACCCCCTCCATTTCATGTTTCTCTAATTATAGGGGATAAACTAGTCCACAATTACATGATTGATTTAGGGGCTAGCAGTTCAGTGATGCCTAGGTGTGTCGCTGATGCCTTGGAAATGAAATATGAGCCCATTGTTAAGGATGTATTACAGTTGGATGGTAGTACTATCAAGACTGTAGGGATCCTTAGGAATGTGGAAATGTCCATACATGCATGCCCTGGTTGTACTGTAACTCAAGATATATCCGTTGCTGAAGTCAAGCCACATTTTGCCATCTGTCTGTCAAGAAACTTCACTACCCAAATTGGTGGTTACATATCTTCTGATTGGTCATATATGTCTTTTAGAACAAGATATGGGGCCAAAGCTTCAATCAGAGCAGAACCTCAAGCCCTCCATCATACTGAACCCTACACCCCTAATCTCATCAACATGAATTTCACTATCCTAGAAATGGATGAGAATGACATAATGAGTGAGCCTACTACTTCCATAGCAGAGATACCTAATTTTCTCTTAGATGAATGGGCTAATGCATATTAATTTGATCCTATGCCAGAAACCCTTGAGATAGGCCTCAGTATATATTGTATATTAGAGAAGGATACTCTAGTTCCCAATCTTGTGGAGACTAAAGAAGATCTGAGTGGGGTATGGAGTATGTACTTTGATGGATCAAGGAATAAGAATGGATCAAGGGCTGGTGTGATGTTGATTTCTCCTGCAAAAGTAAGGTACTACTTCTCCTTTAGTCTCTATTTTAGTTGCACTAATAATGTGGCCGAGTATGAATCCTTGATTCAGGGTCTCCTACTTGCTCAGAAGAGAGGAATTCAAGCTTTAAGTGTATATGGAGATAGTGAGTTGGTGGTTAATCAAGTGAGAAATCAGAATGTCACCAAGAATGGTTTGCTCAAGTCTTATAAACATAGGGTATGGTATTTTCTTGAAGGTTTCAATGCATTTAATAGTCAAAGCATCCCTAGAAGAGAAAATAGACATGTTGATAGACTTGCAACAATAGGTGCATCTTATGATGTGCCAAGGAATCTTGAGGAGAAGAAGAAGCAACAAATCAAAATGGTAGTAAGGCCTACCATCCTTGACAACAACATCCATTGGCAAGTGTTTGAATCTGATGAACAAATTGTAAGCTTCTTGCATAATGAAGAAAAATTTTAAAATAGAAACCAGTCAAGACTATAGGATCAGTATGATGATCAAATCATTAATCTTAGTTCCAACAAATTTCCTAAGGGTCTCATTACCTTAGAGAGTGTTTTTAATCCTAATGACCAAGCAAGAGGTAGAGTCATGAACCTAATTGTTGACAAAGATGATCACACCCTAGTCATGGTTGCTAATGGAAAATCCCTAAACATGGGGAAGGTATGTTTTGAGATTGAGCAAGAAAGTTTTATTCATCTATATCAAGAATTTAATGATATATTTGCCTAGACGTATGATGATTTAAAGGGTTTTGACCCAAGGTTTTTTTAGCATACCATAGATTTAATTGATAATGTCAAACTAGTAAGACAAAAATAGAGGCCAGTGAATCCCAAGATTGAACCCTTAATGAGAAAAGAGCTACCCAAATTGATTGAGGTCAATATAATTTTCCCCATCAAGCACTCATCATGGGTAGCAAACCTTGTCCCTATTAGGAAGAAGAATGGAGAAATTAGATTGTGTGTGGACTTTAGGGACCTTAACCAAGTTTCCCTTAAAGATCACCATCCTCTCCCTTCCATGGAGTAGATTTTTTCCAAGGTCAGTGGTTCAAAGAGGTTTTCATTTCTTGATGGATTTTCTGGTTACAATCAAGTACTGATCAAAGAGTCTGATGGGTACAAGACTACATTCACTACCAAATAGGGTACCTATGCTTATTGTAAGATGCCATTTGGGCTAACCTATGCAGGTGCTACATTTCAAAAGGCATTGGAGATGGCCTTCAAAAAAATGATTGAAAATTTTGTATTAGTTTACCTTGATGATATCATAGTGTATTTAGAGAGTGTAGAAGATCATTTTGATCATTTGAGATAGGTGCTCTCAAGGTGTAGAGAGTTTGGGATATCCCTTAACCCAAACAAGTGTGTCTTTGCTACCAATCAAGGAAAATTATCAGGACACATTGTATCTGAGGATGGTTTAACCATTGATCCAAAAAGAAAAAAACCAATACTTGCTCTCCCTCTTCCTAAACATAAGAAAGGGTTGCAAGGTTTCCTTGGAAGGATAAATTTTGTGAGAAGATTTATCCCTAATCTTGCTACCATGGTAAAACCCCTTACAACTATGCTCAAGAAAAGTATGGTCTTTGCATGGACCAAGGAAGGGAAGGAAAGTTTTGAAGAGATCAAGGTAGCCATAGCCTCGGCCTCCACTCTCATCAATCCAAATTTTGAAAAGAATTTCATCCTTTATACCCTAGGTGGTGAGTCAAACATTTCCACTATCTTGACCCAAGCAAATGATAAAGATGAAGAGCAGCCCATAGCCTTCTTTAGTGAAGGGCTTAAATAGTATGAAGACAAATACAACTATGTAGAGAAGCAAGCCCTTGTAGTCATCAGAGCTTTAAAGAAATTTAGACACCTCCTGTCTCATAATAAAATTCATTTGTTAGTACCCCATGCCAGTGTGAAGGATTTCCTTTTGAGCAAAGATATTAGTGAGAAAAGAGCTGGTTGGATCACTAAAGTAATGGAATATGACATTGACATCCAGATCACCAAGCTGGTAATAGGGAAGGGGTTGTGTAAATAGATGATATCATCTATGGAATCATATGAGGAAGTCACTATGATACTAACAGAACAACAAGAAGCAAGAAATGATGACCCAAGGACCTAGATGGATGATATGAGGAATTTCTTATTAGGCAATGGGTATCCTCAAGGATTAGATAGAACTAAAAGGAGACAATATAGATTACAGTCAATTCCTTATGTTATAGTTGACAGTATCCTTTTCAGGAAAGATTTTAATGGAGCCCTATTAAGATGCATTGACATAGACCAAGCTGAAAGAATGATCAAATAGCTTCATGATGGTCCTAATGGTGGTCACTTCTCAGCAAGGACAACTGCAATGAAGGTCATGAGGGCTGGTTACTACTGGTTGTCCCTATTCCATGATTGTCATAGGTATGTGAGGAAATGTGAAAAATGTGCCTTCTTCTCTAGTAAGCAAAAGCTTGCAGCTCTTCCTCTTCATCCCATTCAGGTGGACCAACCTTTTACTCAATGGGGATTGGATTTCATAGGCCCTATCAATCCTTCTTCTAGTTCTGGTCACAAGTGGATTTTAGCTGCTATAGATCATTTCACCAGATGGACAGAGGCAGTTGCATTGAAGGACACCAAAGAATCTTCATTCGTTGAGTTCCTTGATGGAATTGTGACCAGGTTTGGTGCCCCTTCAACCATTATTTCAGATAATGCAAAATCTTTTATAGGAGCTCAGATTTGTGCATGGGTAGTTGACCATAATATCTACTTAAGCACATCCTCAAACTACTATCCTCAGGGTAATGGTTTGGTTGAGTCGTCCAACAAAAACCTGATTAGAATTATGAAAAGAACTATAGAGGATAACCAAAAGTGTTGGCATCAAAAGTTGAGGACTGCACTATGGGTTGACAAAATAACACCTAAGAGGTCAATAGGAAATTCACCATTTATGTTGGTATATGGTAGAGAAGCAAGGCTTTCAATTTCATTAAAATTCCCATCCCTAGAACTAGCTCATCAGTTGGAGCTAATTGAAGATGATGCCATGATAGTAAAATGGCAGAGATGATGGAGTTGGAAGAGAAAAGAAGTCAGGCCATGCAGACCCTAGTAACACATCAGCAGCAGGTGAAAAGGAGCTTTGACAAGAAGGCTAGGGTTAGAACCTTTAGAGAGGGTGATTTAGTTTTGAAGTGGGATGCAAACAAAACAAAACCAGGGAGACACTCAAAATTTGATGCACTATGGAGTGGTCCCTATCTGATTGTCAGTTGCAAGCAAGCCAATGCTTTTCAATTAAGCAGGCCTGATGGTCAAGTTTTTCCTATCCCAGTCAATGAGATCTATCTCAAACCATGTTTTTGACAGGGTTAAAGGTTTCATGTACAAAGGTAGCATAGTTTTCTTTCTGTTGGTTTCCTGCTTTCCAAGAAGTGCACAAGCACAAGTTTCTCCCTGTGAGATAGCCAATTTTTTTCGAAGTTTTGAAGGTTGCAGAAGGTTTTTTGGTTTCTGGTTCTAGTTGCAGAGACAAAGGGCAAGTTTTCAGGGTATTGTTCCCACAAAGGTAGGGTTAGGGTTTCACAGTGCACTGATCCAAATATTTTGTGACTCTATAGCCCAATGGATGCATAAGGTCACTGGTCACACACATAGCTGGCTTGCATCCCCTCTAAGTTGCTAGAAATGTTACCTATTTTTTCCCCCTGCCAAAATTTGAATTTAAATACTTGAGCCCACCCAACGGTCACTCCCCATCTTTAGTATTATTTAAATGCCCTGGAAATACAAAATAGAATAATTAAACCTTATAATATTTTTCTTTTTTTTCAATTTTTTTCCGTTGGCCTGCAACTATTTGCGCTGTCAGATCTTGCATAGATCTACAGATGTCACATACTCGCTATGAAAAGATGCAAGTGTTTTACCCTTAATGACATAGTGACTGCCGCTAAGTTGAAAGCCGATGTTGTCAAATGGACGTGCGATTTTAGTGTTATGTCAGAAGCATTAATGAGTTATGGCCTCAAATTAAGCATAGTCACCGGAGGTCGCTATGTCGCTATCAAGAAATTTGTGTTTCTCGTCGTTAGCGACATAGCGCCTTGACAAAAAGTAACCCTGCGACAACTTTTCCAAAAGATGGGTCCCAAACAATGCTCCGTCAGATATCAGTTATAAAGTTTTGGCACACAATGGATACACATATACACCGGGAAAAGTGACGACATTGAAGGTCGCTATATCTCTATCGAGAAACTTGTTCTTCTTGTAATTAGCGACATAGCACCCAGTCGCAAAATAAACACGAGGTGGGACACAAGCGGTGTGGTAATATGGCCAAGTTTTTTTTTAAATATGAATTTATATACTAGTGGTGCAGGGTTTTCTCATGTCATCAATAACTGGACCCACACCCCTTCCATAAAACGTATAAAAAATTTTGATCGTCAGATCAATCTCGAATCTATGATCGTTGCTATCTCGCTATGGTGAGTTGCACAAAGGTTACAAATAGTGACATAGCAACAAGGGGCCCACCATATTTCTCTTTAGTAATGCATCAAATGTCTTCCACATGATCAATGCAAAATCAACAGTCCTTGCTATCTCGCTATGGAAAGTTGCAAGTTGTTTAGTCTATGCGACATAGTGAGTATGGGACCCACCACTTCTTCAGGGTACTTTGTGCAGTTTCTCTACCTTTGATTTGGTCTCAGATCTATGATCGTCACTATCTCGCTATGGAAAGGTTCTCACTTTTTATGTATAGTGAGATAGCGATTTAGTGACACGTGTCCTTGTAGGCCTGGGGAGATAACATTACGATTAGCGTTGGTGGTTAGGGTTGGTGGTTATGTGATATCACGATCAAGGTTTTGGAGGTGGCGCATTTAGTTAGTTAGATGTGGTCAAACCCAAGAAGACCTTGCGGGTGGCAAAATGAAATAAAATAATTGGTCCATGTGGCCCATTCTGGTTGCAGTATTCTATTGACTACTATTTTTTGCTGATTAATGAGCCAGAAAGAAAGGAGATCAAATTTTCCCGCGCGATCTGATCCCTATGATCAATGCCAAACACTCCCAAATGAATGTTGGACCCAGTAAACAATAGGAAAACACTTTGCCACCTCAGTTCATCCACCTACTTGGTTAGAATGGTTTAGTGGCACTGTTTCCTGTCTTCTCGAGGCCCTGTTTCAGCAAAATATCAGATTTTATTATATCTGAACCTGTGCCCAGATTAGATTTTCTCTAGATCTTTATCAAGACTTAATGGTAGTGGTCATGGAGTAACTTCAGCTAGAAAATATCTTAGTTATGCCTGAGCTATAAAGGTAATTTTTGTAGATTTTGTGCTGTAGACTCTTCTCTGACTTCCCTGATATTGCTATGAAATTTTACTATAAATTCCCTTTGCCTCTAAACTATATGACATTCTACCTTATCTCCTTTAGACATTGATGTAAAGTGCAAGAACTATTTGCCTCTCATTGGTGTATTGTAGAGATCTGCAATCTTGCATGTCTGTATCTCTTTTGGCCTATGAATGGTATATAAGTGAATCCTCTCTTTCCTTGTGCCATTCATTTGTGTTTTCTGATCTGCATGTGATTGTTAGATTAAAGCAAGTATGGATGTGCATATCTTTTGGTGTCATGATGGTTCAATAGTGCATGTACGGGCAGAGATTGGTTTGAACACTCTATTTTGGTGCATCACCCCCTTAGGTTAGAGTAGGTAGATTTGCTTCTATGCATTCCTTCTCCCTTTTCCTCTCCAAGAGTAGTTAGGTGCATCCTGATAGTAAAGGAAGCCAACCTTCTCCAGAGACTCAACCTCATAGTTCAAGTCCCACAACTTGGAGGTTGTTTCCATGTTTCACAAGGTTTTCCTTAGGTAAAAACTTTGGACAAGGGTGCAAACCTTTTTGACAATAGTTACATCCCAAATTTTTCCCTAATTTTTAATTTGATCATAACTGTTGGTTTGACAAATTATTTATTTTCATGATCTTGTGAAATGAGTTAGTTATTTATATATGTTGAATCAACTGTTAACAAATTATTTCTTTTCATGATCATGTGAAATGATTTTTTTATATACGTTGATGAAATGGTCGATAACCTATAACTATTTTTTAAAGATGATTAGCAGTTGTTTGATTTGAATTAACAATCAATATATTTTGTTTTGAATTACTATGGAATTAATGTTTTGGTGAGAATGTTTTACATGGGTGATTCTAGGAGAAGACTAAAGAGAGGAGAAGCATTGCTAAATAGGATCATTAGAAAGGGATGTTCATTTGGTTCAATCATTAGGATCGGCAGGTATGACCTAAGGCTTCCTTGGAAAGGATACGAAGATGTAACACCCCGCCAAGGGATCCAAAAGAATTAACCTAAAGTTTCACTAAGTTTGCTAAACATTTTTTTTTTTTTAAAGTAAGAAAGTATAACATACACATCAAACACATAATAGCGGAAGCAATAACATCTAATCATTGACAACCATACATTGCAAGTTACATTTCTTAAGGATCCCAAGACGTTGAGTCACTTTTAAATTTAATTAATTCTAAGTCTAACAACTATCACATACATATGAAAGAATAATCAGAAAGTCTCATGTCCATAATATACATTTGTTATGAATGCCTCTTGGAAAATTAATTTGGAATGCTCAATCATCCACTGTACAAGTCACAGGGTATGAAAGGCTTAAAAGAATATACATATGTAAAGATAAAGATACAACATCCTCAAATCCATGATACAAAGTACAGTAAAAATATATGAAACTATTCACCATACATGATACATCCATACATCCATAATGATAAAACATCTATCATAAAATCTAACCATCCATCATAAAATCCAAGAACATAGTGAAGGTAAATGCCAACCAAGAAAGCTCCAGTCATGGCGACTACGAACGGATCTCAATGGTAAGAGTAAAAAGCACTACCACCCGACTGCGTGGAACCTAAATGGTCCACTCCCACCGCACTAAGGAGATAGTCTCAAGTCCCAAATAGGATAACAAAACACAAAACGCAAGTACTCTCTAAGTCTGGGAAATCCTAAAAGTATACTAACTCAAGGGTTCCAACATAGATAGACATCTAGACCTAGAGGCACCACAAAGACACGTAGGAAACCTAATATGCAAGCGGAAAAGTGTCATCGCAAAAGTCACGTAGAAGTTACCCAAGCAATCCCTTAGGAATCTCGGGTCCCTACTGATCCCTGCGGCCACTAGTATCCTCTCGTACTGACGAGGCATACTACGGAATGCAAGGTCGTAACCAAGCATTCTCTCTACCCCATCCTAGTCTGTACTAGCACTCAAGGCATGGGAGAGAACATACAATTATCTTGTTAGGTTCATTTTCTCTCATTTAGTGTAAATGTTTTCACTTATTAAAACAACTTACAATGGGTTACTCCAGGTAGCCTCTTAGGGCCCCGATCCCCATTGCAAGCCACTTCCTAACACTACACATAGATAACCTACCCTAGGCTCATGAAATCACGAATCAAAGAATCATAATAAAATCACCTCAACCCTATACAAGCAACTGAAAAACATCATAAAAGATAAGCCACCAAAAATTACATCAGTTCATCATGAGCAACAGATAAGCATCAAATAATAATCATATGATCACGACAGTTCTCTATCAGCAACTAAAGGCATCAATGATAGATCAAAAAATCCAATGGTTCTCCAATGAGCAACCAGAAAGTATCCCAATAGTAAATTACAATACTGATCGAAGACTCCAAAATGGTCAAGTCAAAACATGTCACAACATGGCATCATCAAGATTTAAACAAACACTTCAGTCCTCTCAAGCGACCAAAAAACAATCCAAGTATAACTGATCGACACTCAAAAATGGTTATCAAATATAACTGATCGAGACTCGAAAATGGTTAAGTTAGGTATCTCAAATACATACACCTCAGCTTTACACAAGGAAACTGGAAAGCAATAACAAACAGTAAATACATCCATCATAGAGCATACAATCACATTATCTTGGTTGGTTTGAAAAGATCGAGAACAAATCATCATAACCTCACATTCACAAACCCGGGCCTCTGGTAACAACCTAAACTAGTCAATACTAGAACAACCCCAACATACAGAGAACGCAAAGAAAACATCAAAGTCTCACAGATTGGATTTGAAAGTATATTATTGAGTTAAGGTAAGGTTTATGTTCCAGTTTAACGTCGATTTCAAGTAACTAAGTTTTCACAACTACCCCTTACGATTAACCCATTTTTATAATAACTTCCATTAAATCAATAATCCAAATCTACAATTTAATCAAATAATATTCATTATTAATTAACTTTAATTAAACTAATTTTAATTAAATTAATCAATAATTACTTGTTCTAATTACTTATTTTAATCTATTTATTAATTGTTAATTTATTAATATTTAACCAAAATGATTAATAAATTAATATTTACAAACTATGTTAAATGCATTAATATTTAATTATTAATTGTTAATAAAGATTAAAATATTATTAATTAAAATATATTAAAAATTTATTAATTAAAATTTTAAATAATAATAAATTTTTTTATAAATAATAAAAATTATATAAAAAACCGAATTTTAAAAAAAACATTATGAACATACGTTTAAAGCCCGTCAGCTTGCAAGACCACTTGCGGTCTACCATAGTCCTGCGGTCGCAGGGCCTGCGGCGGCAGGTACCCTGTACCTGCCGTCACAGTACCTGCGACGTAGGTACTGTCGGCTCTATCGACAGTGGGGGTGGGTACGGGCTAATTCCCTCCCCCCCACTTAATCATATTAAATTATATATTTTTTTTAAAAAAAAATGAATTTGTTTTTATAATCAAATTTTTTTTTATTGAAATTTAAATTTGTTTGAATATAAATATATATATAAATTTATAAATATGCTAAATTAATTCCTATACATATAAATATATTAAAAGAAATTGCCTCCTTTATATTGGTATAGAAATATAGTCAACCATCCGAACTTCTAATTTAGAATTTTAGTATTAGATTCAACCCTTCCCATTTAAATCTCATGTATACAGAAGTTTATTGACAAGCATCTGATAAATTCCAATATTATAATGTTTAAACATTCATCATAGAGAATTCAGATTTACAAACCCTAGACACGAAGAATATAGGAAAGGATAATTGCGTATTTAATCGATAATCAAAAACACAAGACCCTACCTGATCCTGATGCTATTATGCAATCTCCAGGAACTGTAAGAGAATTCGCTCCTCTCAATAACCTTCCTCTGGAAAACTTTCTTGGTACTAGCCTTCTGAAATTCGCTTCCAAAAGTTGTCTCCCAAAAATTCTCGTCCAAATTCGTGTGTCCCAAAAATGAACCCCCAAAGTTGTGATAAGGAGTTTTCTCCTCAAATCGGGGCACTAATTGTGCATTCACCCGAGAAGACTTTTTGCACAACTCAGTTAACTCCCAAATTAACCTTTATTATCTTTTCTTTTCTTTTGCATTCATCTTTCATGCACATTAAGTTGAATTATTAAATAACTTTATTTAATATTCCACTTGACTTCTATTTTAAATTAATTTATTACTTTAATCTCATGTGCACTTTATGAAATTAAAATAACAATATTGATTTCTATTATTTAATCTTTTAATTTATTTCTCATATTTAAACTCATGCTTAGATCATGCGATCTAGAATTCTTAATAATTTTATATCTTTCAACTTTTAATTTATTTTAGAACTTAATTGATAACATATTTAATTAATTTAAATAACAATAATATTTAGCATTTATTTAAAAATGAACTCCAAATATATTATTATTAAATTAAATAAATATTATCCTGTTCTAAATTTATCTTTAAACTTTTATCTCCAAATTTAATTCTTTTTATTTAATTAATTTCTCAATTAATTAAACATAATCAAATATTAAAATATCATAATAATCTTCTATTAAATTAAATCATTAATTAATCTTTTTAATTAGACTTAATTAATAGAAAATACACCAAGGACTCATAAAGAAACATACGAAAACCCATCATAGAAAAACACATACTAAATCAAACAAAAAGGTTTATAATCATGAAATTACATCATTTGATGCATTCAGAGGGTACTTAACTCAGATACTTGTCCTAATTATCAATTAGGACAATTGGCTAAAGGGTTTAGGATTTGGACTTAAGAGTTTATCTCCCCTCTCTTACCATTGAGACAATGCGATAGGGTACGCTCATCCTGGCAATTCAGGGAAGTCGATACCCGGTACCTGCAACCTGCATAAAATCCACGCATGTACAAACACAATATTCTAAACTAAATAGACAATGGCAGGAAGTGGTGCATCGTGTAGATCCCGACTAGCAGGTGACTACGACTCCCTTCCTTAACCACATCAGAAACACCATACATAAATAAAACACGCACACCATACACATGCAGTATGGGGTAAGTATCCATAAGAAAGCACATATGATAATAAACCATCTAACTAATCATCATCGATAACTAAAAACATTGAATAATCATCATACATGCATGAAATATAGAGTACCAAGTAGTCTCATCATATAATAAATTGAGTGTAAACCAACATCTGATAATCTCTAACATAATAATACTAATCATCAAACATAAAATTGGCCTAAAAGAGTTTGGCAAGGATGACAGAAATGCGACTTAGGGGTAGGCACTATAGAAGACTCATCCATAGGTTACATTATGGGACCGCATGAGCCATTAAGGAAACAATATAATAAAAACATAAAATAATTTAAATTAAAATATAATACATGCCTTTAGAGATTTTTTATTAATTTTTATCTTATCATTATAATAAACACCTAGGTACGAACACATAAATATAAAAATGAAATGGCACCAATAAATTAAAATGATATAATCTAATGATGTCACCTCATCAATATACTTATGTGAACGTATATAAGAACTATTATAATAATAAAATAAAAATTATAACTCTTCAACTCCTCCTTATTTATTTTCCCTCTACATTTCTCTTCTTTTTAAATTGAATTAATGTTTATGAAATTTGAATGGTCATCTTGTAAAACTGATAGAAGTCGAGGAGTCTCAATAAACCTTTTTATTAAGTGGTGAATCAACCAAGGTAGTATCAACCTTTTCAATGTTTGCTATGTTTTCCCTCTAAGATGTGAGTGTCTTTCTCAATTGAAACTTCCATTCTCTTTCCACCTCATATCATACTATTCTCTTTCTTGCCTCATGCCTTGCAAATTGCAACCCAAGTCATAGAGCTGGTGGGTGAAACAACTTGCCAATAGGGGTTTTGGCCAAGCACAGGAGGAGCCATGTCTAGACTGACTATGATCACAAAAAAAGGTCATGTTTAAATGCCATCATAATTCACAAGAATCCCTTCTTTGCTCAACATATGCCCGATTGTAGTCAACTACAAGAATATAACATATGTGTTTGTGTTTCATAGTTCTTCCTTCTTTGACTACTATCAACTACATATTGATAGAGCTGAGAATAATGAAAATATGTTTTCATATACATAACTACTTCTTTTCTGGATTTGAATGCTCAACCATAGTCGGTTATGCATTGTTAGGTTGAGATTAGTTTATAATATCTTGTCATTCGTTCCCAGCTTTGCATAGAGTTCATTGAAGGTATTTGTGATTAAACATCAATTATAACAGTAGCTATAAAAACTTGAATGTTTGAATGAACCAACATCTGTGACCATGCTATCACAATTTTTGAACATGATCAAAATACTTATTGATCCTCTAAACACCAAGGAATTCACTAGCAAGATGCCATAGAATGGTAAAGAGGTGTAGACAATAACAGAATGCTCAAATGGAGGTGCAAATGGGAGATATCCCAAAAAAAAAAAAGGATTATGAGTAGAATCTTAGACTAATCATCAGGGAAAGTGGAACAAAAATGGAGCAAGTTACCTCAAGCATTTGTGCAGCTGCGACAACTTTGGGTAAAAGAGTTAATGAAGGAACCATATCTTCAGAGGGCCCAAGCAAGAGGACAAGACAGAGTTCGAGGAAAAAAGTTTTGATTGATTTTGCTTCTTCGGCTACTAACTCCATCCAGGATATGACTAAGATTGGTAAGGAGGCTGTGAAGATGATTACAGAATTGCAATAGTTTCTTGGGTCTTCTTTTCTAGTCGGGTTCCTGTGCAAGTTCTATTTGCTAGCTGGTTCTTTTGGTTCCTGTGTTTGGTCTTAGTTTCTGGATTTTAGTTTTTTATACATACTATCGATTCCAGGTCCTTGTAAAACCTAGATTTATTATCTGGACTTTATTAGTGGTTTCAGGTCCCTATAAAACCTGATTTTGATGCTACTTTTTAGTAGGTTTATGGACTCTTTCCTTTTGGTTAGCATGTTTTTTCCTTTTTTGAGGATGTAAAAGGGTTTCGGGGTCCCTTCAAACCCTATTTTTACCGTAATCTAAAACAGAATGCTCAAATCTTACACACACCAAGGAATTCACCAGAAAAGAAGCCATGGAATGGTGAAGAGGTGTAAATAATAATAGAATAATTATAATCTTCAAGTACCTAGGATTCATCGGCAAAGAAGCCTTGAATGGTGAAGAGGTGGAGCTAACCTATAAGAATCAAGAATGAAATCAGATATGAATAACTAAGTAAAGGAAAACACTTAATAGCTAATGCATGTCCCAGTAATGGAATCTATTGTCAAGTCAAGTGGTGGTGATCGGGTCCATACACCCATCTGAAATCATTGGCCAAGGTATTTATAGGCATATGTGCCAATCTTAAGATCACTTGATTGTCCATAGATGTCAGTTATATAGGTATAACTGATTGGGCACTCAAACCATCTGGTAGCTTGGATGGCTAGATTGAAGAACATCCCAAGCCTGATCTCAAGGTAGGGAGGGTCGTTCTAATAAGTTAGGATGTGTGGGATAAGTATGGTTTGAGGTTGGGAGGTTAAACCTATATCAATGCTTCTCCTCTCACCAATGCCAAAGCTTGAACAACCAGATAAATAATTCTTCTGTTATTACTGTATGTTTCTTTTACACTTTTACCTTTTAATCCTTAGTAGGAATAATTAGACTATTTTATTTTTTAGATAGAGTAAATATTGTGATTTACATTGAATAAATGTTTATTTCAGTTGATATAAATTTAGTTAAGAAAGTTAGTTGTTACTTTATTTTTTAGTTGAATATGTTATTAGTTAGAAATGATTAAATTGTTAGCAATGTATATATATTTATTTTCATTCTCGTTTTATCAACTGAACATGAAATATAGTTAGATTAGAAATAGTTACTTTTATCATAGTTATATTTGGTTAATAGAAGTCATTGTCATGTGAAATGGAATCAACTACTTATAAAATCAAATCATAGGGAGTTTTAAATTGGTTATGAAAATTCGTTTGTTAATGAGTAGGACATTTTAGTCTTTGCAATCCAAGTTTTCGAACTATTTTTACAGATACAAGATTATCATTACTACCTCAATCCATAATAACCTTGCAAAATTTACCTCCAAACTTGCAAATAGTCCTAGACAATTTTATTATTTGCATTGGTTCCTCATCATGCTTAGACAACATGATTCTTCTCATCAAAAGAGATTCTCCAACTCTAGGTGAAGCCAAATCAACATTAGAACTTTCATCTTTTTGATAATCTTGTACTACCAAGTTTTTTTTGTCAATCTTTCTACCAAGACATTCAAAATCTTGCATTTAAATCAAGTTCCCTTAAATAGAAAATTTCTTATTAAAAACTATTTGCTTACCCTTATCCACTTTTGTCAATTGGACTAAGTTTTAACATACTCAATTTATCCTAAATATTAAATTTCAAACAATTAACATATTTGCAACCTTCTCCTTAGAATATTCACGATGTCTAGAACTAATTTGTACCTTATAAAATTATTTAGTATATTCCCTCACATACATGTATTTTTGCCCCAAGTTTGGCAACTTCTTAAAAAATTCAAGCTCATAATCTTCGAGAATGAATTTAGGCTTCGATCTAGTTATCATAGGTTTCCATCTACTAATATTAGGCTCATCGTTATCTTCTCTATCTTTATGTAATTCTTTCTACCATAAGGCAACATGACCTTTCAACTTGGTTTGTACTATCCAAACCCTCTATGGATCTACAATGTTCTCAAGCTAAAAATAATCCTCAAGTTCATCAATACAATCTATCAATTCCTTAGGATCTAAAGAACTAGATTAATTTGATACCTCCATTCTATGACTCTTACCAACTTGTGCCAAAGATTTCAATAATCTTTCTTCTTCTACAAGGATCTATAAATCAGGTACTTCAAGATCTTCTATAGCTTCAACATATTCATATTTTGTCTTAGGATTCCTTCTGAATCCACTCAAGACATTTTAGATCTCATTCCTCATCTTGGATCTCAATTCATCAAACATATATTCTATCCTCCTAGTGTGCATCCTTCTAGATGACATACTAGACTAAAACAAGGTGCAACTACCTCAACTTCTTCCATCTGTCCACCAAAAAAGAAGTCAACAAGTTTGTAATAAGGCTACCAACATAACTTGAATAAGTCCTCTATAGTTGCAAGCCATAACCATAATTTGCCACCTCACAACCAAGAATTCTAGGTCTTTATAAGCCCACTGAGCTTAACCACACTCACAATTATTAGATCATATAGGTTCACTTTGATATAATCTAATATAGTACAAGGTGGGTGTATCACTAGAGGAGATGACCAAACCCTGAACAAGTAACAACATGATAAAATACAAATAGATGTAATTGACAACAAACCAATTTATTAACCTTAGATCTTGAATTACATCGATTGAACAACATACATGCCATGTTATAAGGTCTTCTTGATTATGACCAATACATATCAATTTACAAACTAATTCCAATACTTTGAACTTCATCTTTCTCTACTCCATCATAGCACTTATTGACACCTTCTAAGACTCAACTACATTACATATATAGCCATCAAGACACACTAGTCATCTTTGAGTTACACTCCCCAAGGAAAGGAAGTGTTATACAATTTAAGACCAACCCTCAATGAATTAATGACCAAATACATAAAACATTATAAGATCTTCAATGGCCTTAGATATAGGTCCACATGGTATCTAAATATCTAGATCCAAGAATGTGTAAGCTAATTCTTAAATATAGAACCTCATCAAAACAAATACCAAGCATCACATGAAGAGCCATAGAAGATGAAACATAACTACAACCATCCATATATTAAATTATGTGATCATAGGACAATGATCCAAGATATGTCCATAATAAGAAGCCAAGCTCATAGAAACTAGAAAGGGACATCAAGGGATCTCCAAAGCAAACTACCAGACATATAACTAGAAAAAAGAAAATAAAGAAAATATCTTTTTGGGGATGCAAGATTTCCACCAACCCAAAGATATTCCTGCATCAATATGTATATGTATAAATCATGCATAAACATGATTCATTAATATAATTTATAAACATACCTTCCTCTTTGCTTGGTTAATGTGGTTCTATCCTTGGTTGACCTTTCAATGAATTATTCCTACTAGATTATCTCAACTCTATATTTGCTTTCTAAAATTCTTCATTTTCTATTTATAAGGAAAAGACAAAAGACATTTTTTGTTTCTTCTTTTTCCAAGAGTCACAACCTTTCATAATAACAAGTATTTGAAATGTTACAAACTTCATAGATATAATCCCTTGAAAAAGTCACAACACTTCATAATTAAAATCCTTATGAAAAGTCCCACTAATTTATAATTATAATATTTTTGAAGAGTGACAACTATTCATAATTATGACCCTTTTGAAGGTTCACATCCTTTCAATATCATTGATACCTTTTTGGAAAGTCACTTTCTTATTTTCTTCATATTACTTTCCTCTTCCATTTTTTCTTTTTGAACTCTTAGCTACTCTTCTTTTTTATTTTCTTCTCTCTAAAACAAACTCTCATCTCTTTTATATCTTCATTTCAAAGAGTCATGTCTCTTTATTTTTCATTAGATTTAGCTAATTTATATTATTTGATGTTATACTATTTATTTACTTACTTATCTTGTGCATGTTATTATTTAATATTAAAATCTATTTAGAAAGTTAACATACTTTCTACAATATTTTATTTTCTATTTAATTTTATTTATTCATTGTAATTTTAATATTTTCTAATTATTTGAAATATTATACTAAATATTCTTTCATTGGTAATATATATTAAATAATCATTATTTCCTATTTTTATATTTTAGTATTAGTAACAATATAATTTTATTATCATTGTTAATTAATAATATTAAATTATCTAATTATTATTAAAATTCTATCTTAAAATGGGGATATGAGAAAATTTCTAGTAAGATCTCAAGGACAAGTGTTGATGACTTATGTTTGAGAAAATGGCAACACTTTGGAAGACATGCATAAGTTCTTAAAGTTACTAAATGACTCAATCATTTAGTTGAATCTGAAAAGTTACTCATAAACCATATAAGTGTATATTGCTTATCATCGACCATATTAGGATGTTGTCAAAGTTGTTGAAATCTCTGATAAGATCTCAAGGACAAGTGTTGATGACACATGTCTAAGAAAGTGGTGACATATTAGAAGGCATGTATAAGTTCTTAAAGTTATTATAAGACCCAATTATTTAGTTGACTTTTCAAAAGTTATTCATAAACCTGATAAGTATAAATTGCTTATCATCAGCCATATCATGAAATTGTCCAAGTTGTTGAAATCACCAATAAGATCTCAAGGACAAGTGTTAATGACACATATCTGAGAAAGTAGCAACATATTGGAAGGCATGTTATCCTTTTATAAGTTCTTAAAGTTACTAAAAGACCCAATCAAAGAATGAAAGATATAAAAAAATGTAAAGTTTTGATAGACTCTAAAAGTGTTGATAAGGAAGAAGTATGCTACATGGAAAGAGAAAAGGTGGCACGTGGATATAAGTACTTATGTAACTATTTTCTAGGTTGCATACATTTATTATTATGACTACAAAATTTGAAGAAAGGTTTCTTGTAAAAATGAGATAAATAAAATACTTGTAGTTGAAAAGGATTTAGAAACTTTCAACAAATGATTATTAACAAGTGCAACTGGCAAGAATAGAGACAATGCTCACAACCTTTGTCATCATCCTTCATACTCACATGCCAAAATGAGAGCTTTTCATTTAGCATGTAAGCATAGATAACTATGTGAAATTATCCTTCAAAGCCTTGGTATAGATAATGGACATCCATCCACTATTTCATTTGGAGGAAGCATAATGCATTTTCAATTGACGCAAGGATTATTACGTGGCATTATAAAAACCATATCATATAAGCCAAAAGCTTTGAAAATTATTTGCATTCACATTGAAATAGTGAGAGGTAGTGCTAATAGATTAGATGATGCTTTTCTTTTGGGTAAGCTAAGAGAGAAGAAAATATTTAGAAGAGAAAATCTATAAAAATGGTGCCTTTGAGATGGTAGGGGAAAACATAAGTCATAATAGGATACTATGTAGTAGATTATGGATAACAAAGAAAAAGACAAGAAAACAAAACTTCTCTGTAAGATTAAATTTCTATACCTTATATGTTTACTTAATATTTCTTTATAGTCTATATATCTAAGGAAACATTTGAAACTTTACAAGTATTTGTGTTTGTTAAGCATTATTTAGATTTCCATACTTCTCTATGTATTAGGAGATGCAGCGAACACTCTAGTTTCTAAGAGTTGTGAGAAAAGGAGAGAGTCAAGGGCATATTAGGATGACTTTTGACTCCAATTTTTACCTCATTTATGTTTTTTTTTCTACATAGGAATGTTTGACGAGGACTATAGAATATCTTATGACCTTATTGAAGTTTCTATGTTGCTTTCTCAACAAGCCCATTTTGCATAGATTGATAAAGTATTAGCAAAGTCAATGAGACCATATGTCATTGAGGCATTTTGTCAAACAATTCTTGCACCTTGCATATACCTTGACATTTTGCATGCCTATATATTAGGACATTCACAACTTACACATTTGTCAATGATCCACTTTCGATTATGCTTGTATAGTTGTTCTATACTCTCACTTTGACATAATGGGAGGATATTTGTAGGTTTAGAGAAGTTGCTAATATCAAATAAAAAATATCTTCTACATTATTCTCATGGTAACAAAGATTGACACATAAGGAAATCAATTCTTTAGGAACCTATATTTGTCATAAAAAGGATTAACTTTAGGAGAGTTTTATCTGTATACATGGGATTCCCTTACATTCACAAAGAAATCATGCCCATCTCAATCATGATTTTGGGAGTTGATAGTAATTCCCACTAGGTTTATGAATAAATATTTGGGGATCATCATGGCTGAGTTGTAGCTTTCCAAGTTATGACCATTGCCTTTGTTTATCAGAAAGTTTGTAAGATTCTAGTCTTGATACCATTTATTGTAGGGATTTTTTTTTACAGCTTTTATGAGTCCAAGGATCTTACCCAATTCAAGGGGAGTAAGTCTTACTTTGCCCTAATATTTCAATGTTTAGATAAGAGTCTATATTGTAGGGTGATGCTTCAAACATTATGTGTTTGAATAGTGATCCTGTCATAAACATCCTAGGTTGTTTGATGGCATAACAATTGCAAATGTAGGATGTGTTTCTTCCAAGTTTTGGTTGTATGCAAGGTAGGAGAGTGTTTGAGAAGAGAAATTTTTGACTCTCTAGCCTTCTATAGAGAATACAAATGCTAATTTTTTTATATCTCTTCTCAATTGGGCAGGTTTAGAAATTTCCATGCAACTTATTTTCCCTTCATTCTCCATGATGAATCTAATTCTTCAAAGACAAATCCAAGGTCAAGTGAGTTGAGTAAGCTAGTATATGTTAGTAATCCCTTTGATTTTGTCTATTTGGTGGGTGTGAACTACAAGAAAAAGCTCATTTATTCTCATGTTTTATGGTGTATTCCTGCTACAAAGGATTTTGAAGGGTGATTCTACAACTGCCCTTTTAGTATTGATCCGATTAACTTTGATGAGGATCACACTTTCCCTAATCAGTTGCCTATAATTGTACTTGATGAGATTAACAAGGGTAGTAAATATTAGGTGCACTTGATGGAAAATATGGCAAGCTGAAAACTTTTCAAGATGGACTCCCTTGGTTGGACAAAAGAATTGGTCTTCTGATAAGGAATTAGTCATATGCATTGGCTCCAACATATTGCCTTGAAAAACTATGTAATGTAAGTATGTGATAATGTTTAGAGTTTCACAAAGTGACCATACTAAGTTAAATATCATTGACCTCAGAGTGCAGGTTGAAGATATCATGGGAGGTCATGCTAATGGGAGAAATAGTTTACTTGTCATAGGAAGAGCTCTATTGTAGGAGGAGTTTGGACCTATAACTATGTCAACTTCTATATCTCTTGCTACTAGCACCTATAACTCAAAAAAAATAGTAAAAAGAGGATAGTCAACTTTGCCTTCTAGAAATAATGACTTCCTTCTACCACTAGAAACTTTTAAAAACTTATTTATGGAGCTTTTAGATTTTTGTATTTTTTTGTGCCAAAATTGGTTTTTTTGCTTGCTCCAACGAATGAAAAATAAGAGAAATTAGAAATTTTAATTATTAAAAATAAGTAATAATAAGCAACTATAAAGTTTTTGGTTTAATAGAGTTCAATACTTTATTGTGATTGGTTAGTATATTAATTAGTTGACTAGTAAAAAAAAAAAATGAACTGAACGATTCTATAAGTTTACTTGCCTACAACATGAACTAATAATGTCTTTATAAGAAATGCATAATTAATTCAGGTACTTGGAATCAATACTCTCTTCTCAACTCAACAAAGTATTATTGAGGGTATTCTTTCTTATATGTTTGAAAAACATCTATCATATTTGTGTTTAGTTTTTATTATGTGTCTTCTTGGGAAAATCACTTTTCTTTGATGATGAAGCCATGGCATGAGGGTTTAAACCCTTCTAAAGAAACCTTTAGAAAGATGCCTATTGGGGTTTGGCTTCCCTCCCTCCCTCTTCACCTTTGACTGCATCTTGTCCTGGAAGAAGTTGGTGATACTCTTGGGAACTTCCTGATGATTGACGAGGACTCATAAGCTATGCTTCACTCTACTTTTGCTTGTATTCTCATTAATATTGACATTACTAAGAGTTTATCTAAAGATATTGAGATTAAGTCTCCTTTGGGCTCTTGGGTACAACCACTTGACTATGATGGCATCCCTTTCAAATGTAGAAAGTGTTTTAAGACAAGGCATGTTGCAGCCGATTGTGGGTTAGGGAAGTCTAATCGAAAAAATAATTCCTCATGGTGGAAATGTGCTTCTTATGATTGTTACATAGATTTTAAGGCTCTCCCCCATTCAGATGGGAAGGCCAATAATGTCATGTATGATTCCAATAATGGTGTTGTCTCTCTAAGTATTGTTATTATTCCAACTAATGGTGATAGAGAATGGGGGATTGTTGTTTCTGTTAATGTACCTGGCTCTTCTAGTACTATTGTTACTACAGATCGTCCTGCTCCTAAGCAATATGCTGCCCTTGCTACTCGTGTTGGCTCCCCTTGGTACTCCTGCTTGCCTTGTCATTGATGGTGTTGCATCTACCTCTCCGAGTGAGTTTGCTATCCCTGTCTTTGCTGATTCTAAAGATCTATTGATTCGTTGGCCTAAAATTCTATGGCTGCCAAGATCTAAGAGGGATGGATTATAGCCAAAAGAAAACATTCAAAGAAATATCCCTCTCATTCTTTTGACATGACCCGTAGCTCCCACAAGTTGTAAGCAACGAGAAATTCATAATTTCATCGTCTTTCTCTTTTTGTAGGGTGGTCTATTAATTGAGTATTAATCCTTTCCTTGGCCACTAACTTGTGTTGGGTTGGTGGGGGGGGGGCAGGGGGTGGGTGTTGTGAGTTGTTTGACACCCCCTCTTTGCCAATGTCCTAGTTTATTTGTGTTATGTTTCTCTTAGTCAAACATATTGAATATCTTTTGGTGTGGATTGCAGGTACCCTAGTTTAAAACCTTCTTTGTAATTGGGTTTCACGATCCTTTTAAAACCTATTTTATTTTAATAAGAAACATCTTGCAAACCTTTCCACTCATATAAAAATGATTAATAATGTCTATAAATGATATTTTTTCTTTCTCACAAAAAAGACAATATCAATATTCATATTTACATATTTTTTCATCCTTCTAAACACTAAAAGTTAATCATAGAACAATATGTTTGCTAATTATACGCATAAGAAACCACAAATATTTTACTACATATTATTATTATTGTACAATTAAATTATCACCTCCAAATTATATAAAAAGTGAATAGAAATTTCCTAATTGTATAAGAAACACCAATAGAATCACATACTAATCACTTCTTTATTCTTTCCTAGAGCTATAATTTTTAATAAGGTTTCAACTTATTCTACTTTTTCAAATAGAAAATAGAATCATACAAAGGAAAAAGAAGATACATAGTAAAAAAAAATTAAAGAAAGATAAAATAGAATGATACGATATGATAATTTTTAATGAGGTGTCACCTTATTCTACTTTTTCAAATAGAAAATAGAATCATACAAAGGAAAAAAAAGATATATAGTAAAAAAAATTAAAGAAAGATTAAATTGAATAATATGATATATAATTTTTTTTTAAAGAAAGATTAAATAGAATAATATGATATGATAATTTTTAATGAGGTGTCACCTTATTCTACTTTTTCAAATAGAAAATAGAATCATACAAAGGAAAAATAAGATATATAGTAAAAAGAATTTAAAGAAAGATCAAATAGAATAATATGATATGATATGATATGATAGATTTTAATGACGTCTTCCAAACTGAAGTAGCCTATAGAACCCACATGATGACCCCCCATTAGCTGTTTGACCAAGTAGATGTTATTAAAAACATTCAATTCGATTGACTCCAACATGACTCCATCCTTCTAAACACTAAAAATTAATCATTAAACAACATGTATGCTAATTATACACATAAGAAAACACAAATATTTTACTACATATTATTATCGTAACACCTCCAAATTATAATGAATAGAAATTTCCTACTTGTATAAGAAACACTAATAGAATCACATCACCAATCACTTCTTTACTCTTTCCTAGAGCTATATATATTTTTTCAATAACATTTCACCTTATTCTACTTTTCAAATAGAAAATAGAATTATACAAAGGAAAAGAAGATATATAGTAAAAAAATTAAAGAGAAAAATTAAAGAGAAAAATTAAAGAAAGATCAAATAGAGGAAATGTTTGTGTTTGGACCTTCGTGATCGATGATGCTGTCTAAGTCCCATTCGCTGTTTGACCAAATAGATGTTACTATTCGATCGCATTCAACATGACCACGGACTTTCCATGTGAACAATATGTTCCGCATTTTAAGAGAAGAAAATTCCGAATTTGGCGTCGAGGCCGATATTAAACACTACACGAAAAACATTTATACGTCATCATTTTACAGCAGTTGTGTCGTTCGAATCCCCAGAGCTGGTCAGCCTCCAGGAGAGCAAAATTGCACTAACGAACCAGGGAGCACGAGGTTCAATTTCCTCTCCCTGCGACATTGAATTGCAAAACATTCGGCAAATTGCGAGCCTCTGAAAGATCTCGCACATAAATTTTTCACAATATAATAAATTCTGCAGTCGCCGCCGCAATTGATCTGCTATTTGTTGAATGATATAGAATGAGGAACCATGAGAGTACGAATGGCAAGGAGATTTGGGGATTCGAGAAGAAATTAGGAGCGCAGAACACGAAGGTGCTTCTCGGATTGGATGGTGGCACAACTTCCACTGTTTGCGTTTGCACGCCGGTTCCATCGCGCAAGGAACAAGTGCCAGATCCTCTCCCTTTACTCGCCCGAGCCATTGGCGGATGCTCCAATCATAACAGTGTCGGAGGTAGGCTCTTTTCAAAAGTAATTGTAGTTGAATTTTTTTCCCTCTGCGTGCGTTTTGGTTCTTTTTCGAAAATTTTAATTGCATTGTTCCATCAGCATTATAACATTATGCTTAGAGATGGATAACCTCCCAGCAGAATTTTAAAAAGCACAATTCTTTCAAGGAGTTCAGAACTATTCCAAAACTTTTCATTTTTTAAATTTTATTTTGTTATAATATATTTGGTATGAGAAATTAGTAATATTACACATAAAACTATGATTTATTGAAAACGAGGCCAATATTCCTTATCTTATTTTCAAATGGTTATGGTTTTTGAAAATAATCATGGCCAAGCGTCAGTTGTTCAGTATTTAATGTATAAGTGGTACATTTCACAGAAAATTTATCTGATCTAGGGCAATGGAATCTGATTATCGTTTCCAAAAATGGCCAGGGTTTCTGGAAACTATTATAGCAAAGTAGCCGATTGGCAATCTCTTTAGACAATGGATTTAAACTTCTACAAAATTCGTCTGCTGATATTTAAAAGATGTTTGATGGATATATGGCCGATTTCACTACAACGACTGATTTTTTGGTTGATTGTTGTTGAAGCTGATAATTAAGACGAAAATAAAGCATCAAAGAAAGTGAGCAATCTTAGGTACATGCTGAGCTTGCCAGGTCTTTTTGATTCAAAAAAGCCAAGTGTGAGCGGAACTTGGAAGAATTCAAAAACCTGACATGTTAAGCATATTAAGAGCTGGGGAGACGGAACTTAGAGCTTTGTAGAGAAGGATGAGATTGTAGTGTTTGAAGATAGTATCATAACTTTACTGGCATTCCTTCCACTGTGCTCTAGGTCAAACTTATGTCACTAACATAACATCAGGAATAGCTCTTGAATTTGTAAAATAGAAGGGAAATCAATCACAATCATCTTAGTTTTTCACTGGAGCACAGACCATGTGATCCATCTTGATAGAAGATTACGTCCCTAATGGTAGTTTGAAAGCTTAAATAGTAGGAGTTTTTTAAGTGGCAAAATTGGAAGAGTTAATGATGGGAGACCACCAAAGACTTTGGAAAACCAACCTTGAAACTATTGCCAACATATTCGAAAAAGGGCTTATTATTCTTGAATGCTTTTGAAATGCTTTTTGCAATGAAAGAGCCTTGAATCTTAATAGGAGCATTGGTAATTAGAAGCGAATGAAAGTCAATGCCTTTCCAACAATTCTTACCACAGAGAGATTTGAGATAGCTGTAGTGCCTGAGAAGACTTTTCACTTTCCAGGTCCTCAGTGGCTGAGAGCCTGAGACAACCTACTTAGTGCAGTGCAAAATACTTTGCAAATGTGCATTAATTAAGGCCCACTTTTTTCCTTAGGAAGCAGCAAATATCCAAACCGACTCGATGGAAACTGGATTTTCTTGATGTTATGCCAAAAAAATTCTCTCAAATGCTTTGCCAGCCTATCAGAAGCAGTTTTGGACAGGGACCAATAGAAAGTATAAAACATGTGAGTGTCCACCAAGACTTAAGAATAGATTTGGATTTTTCTTGCAAGAGAAAGTAGCATGATTATGCAATCAATCTTCTTCTCAATTACCTGAAGAACATACAGTGAAATGTAAATTTTCTACAAATTCTGTACAACCAAACTGATATATGCCTTTACTTACTTTGCTGAAGATGATCTATATAAATCCTATGCAGTAGATACAGTATCCTTTGGCTGATTTATAGATCTGCAATAATATAATTAATTCTGCTAGTAATTCGTATGAGGCAGGGAATGCTAAAGGAGCAGACTTCTTGTATTTGTGTGTCCTTTATCCACATTCCCATCTCTTACTTATAAGGCACCCAAGAGGCATGTCCTTGGAAAGGACACGACTCTTGCTAGGTCGGCCCTCTATACAAATTTCTAACTATGTTGCCAAGATCGGTGTCTCCCAGATTTACAATTAGTTAGTAGATAAACTAACTATAACTTGTGCAAATTAGAACATTTGAATGGTTCCAAGGAAAGATGCCAATTTGATCAAACATATAAGGTTACATAAGAGGTAAATCCTTTTAAGGATATTTATGCTTTACAAGATCTGATGATCTGTAGTCCATAACAATATGATATTGGAGTTATAGAATTAACACTCCCTCTTAACTTGATAATCATATTGAGAGATAACATATCTAGTAACATCAATCAAGATGAATAAGCATAGATTTATACTCTATATCTATTTGAATCTTCTAAGCATATGGTATCATATAACACATGATACTAAGTCATAATACTATACCTGTGATATGACTTGTCACTTATACTTGTGATAATAGTATTGCATGGAATGCAATATACAGGATAAAATATGGAGAATGACTAAATTCTTCCTTCATCAAGTTGTGACTGATAGGTACTGGCAAGCCTATATCACACTATGATGCTGAGTTAAGATCTACCAGTTTGCAGGATAAATTTCGGAGAATGATTAAATTCTTTCTTTATCGAAGTTGTGATTCATAGGCATAGAAATGTCTATATCACAATGTGATCTTGAACTCATCCAAATCTGATAGTAGTTCTCTACTGTTCACTACATTGTCTAAGAGATCGTCATCTCTCATAATGTCTTTTTATACAAGTGTTCATTATCTCAGAGATCGTCACCTCTTAAATAATGAATACAAATGGTGAAGCCTATAACAATCAATAGCTTGACAATAAAAAAATATTTTATTAATAATTTAAAGAATACAAATGTATTATAATTCAACCATACCATGTCTTTTCCTAAAGTGATCTATCTTCATTTGTGAGAGAGGTTTGGTAAGAATATCTGCTGTTTGATCTGCAGTGCAAATGTATTCTAATTTTACAGTATTCCTGTCTACCATATCTCTTACATAATGGTAAGGAATTTCAATATGCTTAGACCTGTCATGAAAAACTGGATTGACAGAAAGCTTGATGGTACTTTGATTGTGACAATTAATAATAGTAGGATTCATGGGTTGACCAAATAATCTCACAAGTAACTTTCTAAGCCAAACTACCTCACAAGAGGCCATTGCTACAGCAATGTATTCAACTTCTATGGAACTTTGTGCTACTGATGTCTGTTTTCTACATATCCAAGCTATCATCGTTGAGCCTAAATTGAAACAACATCCTGAAGTGCTTTTCCTAGTAGTAACACTTCCAGCCCAATCTGAGTCTGTGTACCCATGTAAGTCCAAGTCAACTTTCTTATATTTGAGCCCAAGGTTAAGAGTTCCTTGTAAGTATCTCATAATGTGTTCGGCTGCAATTTGGTGAATCTCTTTTGGCCTACACATAAATTGACTTAAGGCATAAACAGCATAGCAAATATCAGGTCTTGTATTTACCAAGTACATAAGAGACTCAATCATCTGTCTGTAAAGAGTAGAAACTATGGAAGGTGATTTTGTTGCTGCTTCCTTAAGTTTATGTATATTAGTCTCCATTGGAGAAGACATAGGTCTGTAGTTCCACATTCCAAATCTCTTCAAGATGTCTAATGTATAATTTCCTTGATTAAGTATGATGCTGTCATAATTCTGCCACACTTTCAGTCCTAGGAAGTAATGGAGTCCGAATTCTTTCATTTAATTTCTTTGACTAGATCTTTCTTGCATTGATCTATAAGATGATCATTACCTATTATTAGTAAATCATCAACAAAAAGTATCAAAATAATCATATCATCTTTACCCTTTTTATAATAGAGATTTGGATCTGCTTCATTCTGTTAGAAATTTGTTTAGCGCTCCCCTTAGGATTTGTAACAAGGGCTTAATTGCCTCCTGTGTACTATAAGTTGAGTGCTTGTATCAGGCATTGACAGATCGGTCTTTTGATGCAATGACAACTCTAACTTGTAACAAGTGGTATCAGAGCTTAGGCTCAGCTAGAAATAGATTTCTGTGTGGTTTAGTTGGAGATTCATTTAGAGGTTCAGTTAGAGATTCAGCTAGAAATATCTCTAGAGAGATTTGGTGCAGGAAATACATTGCTGGAAGTGGTTTGTTTACAAGGCTGATTTTTTTTTTTGCTAACATGGGCTCTTCAAATGAAGTTTTGCCTATATTTGATGGAAGTGGTTTTGCAGATTGGAAGATTGCAGTCAAGAATGCTTTGAGAGAGAAGGCCTTATGGAGGATAGTGAATAAGGAGATTGGAGAACCCCAAACTAATAAAGAAAAAGAGAATTGAAGATGCAAGTTGGAGCAAGCTAGAGGTATTATTGGTAAAGCTTTAAGCCCCAATCTCAATAGAAGGTTTGTTGATATTGATGATCCAATAGTGTTATGGGATAATTTAGAAAAGGATTATAAAGATGCTGATATTGCTAGCACATTTAGCATAGAGGGAAAATTGGTGAATTTGGATCCATCCTATTTTGAAAAAATGACTAATTATTTCAATGAAGTTACCTTTTTAAATGCTCAACTAAAGAAAATAGGTGCTGAATATGCAAAGAAAGATTTTCAGTTGATTGCAATGGCTGAAAGTAAGCTCTCCCAGCCATACAAGGTATTTAAGGAATCAAGGAAAAGGATTATTCAACTAAATCCTAATACTCCACAACAAACTTTCGATCAATTTTGTAAGTCTGCTATAGATGAAGAAGCCCAACCTATTAAAAAAGGGTATATTAAGAAAAATCATGCATATGCAGCTAGAAGTAAGTTTGTTATAAATGATGGAAAGAAGAGTTTGAGAGGATATAATAAATTTCAGAATAATGAGAGTTTAACCATTTTTTTAGAAATGATGGTGCAAAGAAACAAGGTGGAAGAAAATCCATTATTTGCAGGTATTGTGGTGGTGAAAATCACATGGGGAAATTCTGTTTGAAAAAGAAGAACAATGAAAGGAAGCAAAACAAGCTCAAGCAAGGATATTTTAAGGATGACAAGAAGGATAGATAAATCTTTGTAGCCATTTTCCAAAAAAGAGAAGATAAAACAAGTAAGGAGGTAACTTCTACACCTGAAATAAAATCTAATGTTAATGGGGCGTACTTTGCTTCAGATTCTATTAAAGAATGGATTTTAGATTCGGGTGCATCATTTCACGTGACTGGAGATAGATCTTTGCTTACTGATTTTTATGAAGGAAATAATTCAGATCAAGAAATTACTATTGGCAATAAAATGTAACTACCGGTTATAGATACAGGAACTGTTAATGTAACAAATGAGTCTTTGAAAAATGTTTTATTGGTTGAAGGATTAGGGGTGAATCTAATTTCAGTATACAAAATAGTTCAAGCTGGATATGAGTTTGTTGTTATTGCTGATCAAGTCATTGTTAGAGATACAAAAGACCCAACCGATATAATTGCCATTGGTAGAGTTGATCATGAAGAAAGTCTTTTTAAATTTGTGGGATTTGCTGATGAAGAATTTAAACACTCTCATGCTTATATTGCTCAAGCTGATTATATGTCAAAACTTTGGCATGCTAGAATTGGACATATCAATCATAGGAAATTGCAAGATATGGTTAGCATGGATATGGTTAGAGGGTTAACAAAAATCTCACCCTCTGAAGGAGTTTGTGAAGGATGTGTGCTAGTGAAACACCACCGAGATCCTTTTGATTCAGGTAAAGCATGGAGAGCCAATCATCCATTACAACTCATTCATAGTGATTTATGTGAAGCGGGCTATCCCTCAGTTGCAGGTGCTAGGTATCTCCTCATTTTTATTGATGATTATTGTAGGAGAGTATGGGTTTATTTCATTGAAAGAAAGAATGAGGTACTTGAAGTTTTCCAAAAATTTAAGGCTTTAGTTGAGAATTAGTGTGGGAAAAGAATTAAATGCTTAAGAATAGATAATGGGGGTGAGTATTGTAACTATGCATTTGAGTCATTTTGTGAGAATTGTGGAATTAAATTGCAAAAAATGGTAGCATATACTCCTCAACAAAATGGGGTGGCTAAATGAATGAATAGAACTCTTCTAGAAATGGCTCGTTGTATGTTGCATTTTAAAAGTTTACATAATAAATTTTTGGGGTTTGGCTGTTTCTTGTGCTGCATATATTGTGAATAGAGTTCCAACTAAAGCCCTCACAAATATCACCCTTGAAGAAGCTTGGGGTGGTAGAAAACCCCACATTGGTTATTTTAAAGTATTTGGGTGAATTGCTTGGGCACATATCCTTGATGAAAAGAGGAAAAAGTTAGAACCAAAGAGTCACAAGTGTTTGTTTATGGGTTACAATGAAGAATCAAAGGCTTATAGGTTATATGATTTGATAGCAAATAAGGTATTTGTTAATAGAGATGCAAAGTTTGATGAGCATTCACAACTTGACAACAACTGCTTCTCCTACTCTAGAAAAAGGTGAAGACTGTATTGATGAGGATGACGTATGCATTGTTGATACAAATGAAACTACTAATGCTTTTGATCAGCCATTATTTGCAGGTAGTGATAATGAAGATGTTTCTTTAGCTAGACAAAAGACAAGAAGTGTTGAAGAAATCTATAGGCAAGGCTTAGAAATCCAAGGGAGGAATGGTTGTGCTCTCATGGCTAAAGCATTACAAACAAATGATCCAAAATTTTATGAGAAAGCTCCAGGGAAGAAAGAATGGGAGCAAGCCATGAAAGAAGAATATAATGCATTAATGGAAAATAAAACTTGGGAACTTGTACCTCAACCCCAAGGTAAGAATGTTATTGGTTGCAAGTGGGTTTACAAAACAAAATTTAGACCAAATGGCGATATAGAGAAATTCAAGGCTAGATCGGTTGCTAAAGGATTTAATAAAAAAGAGGGTGTTGATTATGAAAAAACATTTGCTCCCGTCATTAAAATTAATACAATTAGAGTTATTTTATCTTTGGCTGCAAGTCTTGGGTGGCATGTTCATCAAATGGATGTAAAAAATGCTTCCTTAAATGGAGATTTATATGAAGTTATCTATATGGATCAACCTCCAGGTTTTATAGATCAACAACATCCTAATCATGTTTGCAGATTAAAGAAGTCACTCTATGTACTTAAGCAAGCACCAAGAGCATGGAATGAGAAGATTGACAGGTATTTTCAGCTTCATGGGTTTAAAAAATGTAAATCAGATCCAAATCTTTATGTGAAGAAGGTGAAAGATGACATCATCATTGTTGCAGTTTATGTAGATGATTTACTCATTGCTTGACCAAATATTAGTTTAATCAATGATTTGAAATTGGCTCTCAAAGGTGCATTCTATATGACTGATTTGGGTGAACTAACTTATTTTCTTGGCTTGCAAATTAGTAGGCTTTATGATAGATTGTTCATCTCTCAAACAAAATATGTTTTAGATCTTTTAGAGAAATTTAAAATACTTGATTGCAAGCCAGCCCCTACTCCTTTCCAATCCGTAGTCAAGCTTACTAAGGAATGCACCTCCAAGAAAGTAGATCCTACTCTATATAGACAACTTGTTGGTAGTTTGGTTTATCTAACTCCTAGACCAGACATTTGTTTTCCAGTCAATCTGGTATCTCAATTTATGTAGGAACCTAAAGAAAGTCATTGGATGGCTGCCAAGAAAATTTTGCAATATGTTTGTGGAACAGTGTACTATGGCATACATTTACAATTATAAGTCCCCAATTTCTTTGCTTGGCTTTATAGATTCAGACTAGGGCAGTGATATTGATGATAGAAAATCTATTGGAGGCTATATTTTTCAGCTTGGCTCAACTCCAATCACATGGAGCAACAAAAAACAAGCCACTACATCACTATCTTCATGTGAAGCAGAATATAGAGCAGCAAAAGAAGCAGGAAAAGAAATATTTTGGCTTCGACAACTTTTGTGTGAGCTTGGCCTTGGACAAAGTTCAGCTACTACTTTGTATTGTGTTAATCAAAGTGCTATACAAGTTGCAAGCAATCCTGGTTTTCATGCTTAAACAAAGCACATTGAAATTGATGTTCACTATATCAGGGATCTTGTTCAAGAAAATATTGTTAATCTTCAATTTTGTCCAAGTGAAGATCAAACACTAGATATATTTACTAAGAGTATGCTTGAGGCTAAATTTCTCAAGCTACGGAGTATGCTTGGTATGATTGAGGTGAACATTAAAGGGATAGTCATATAATGTTCCCCTCTTCCCCTCTCTTTTGTTTTTTTTGTAGCCAATCTTGTCATATCATCTTTATCCTTTTTATAATAGAGATTTGGATCAGCTTCATTCTTCGAGAATCCTAAACTAGAGAGATACTTATCAATTCTTTCATACCATGCCCTTGGAGCCTGTTTAAGCCCATAGAGAGCTTTCTTGAGCTTGCAAACAAAGACTTTAGGGTTATGAGTTTCAAATCCTTCAGGTTGTTCCAAATATACCTCTTCTGTAATCTTTACATTTAGAAATGTTGTTTTCACATTCATTTGATGTACTTTCCATCCCTTCGATGCTGTAATAGCTCGGACCGCCCTTACAGAGGTGTATGTGGCAACAGGAGCAAAAATTTCTTCATAATCAATTCCCTCTTTCTAAGAGAATCCCTTGGCTACGAATCTGGCTTTATATTTTTGAATGCTACCGTCGGCAACATGCTTGATTTTAAATATCCACTTAGAAAGAAATAACAGATTTTCCTCCAGGTCTTGGAACAATTTCCCAAATATCATTCTTAATAATGGATTGGTATTCTTCCGTCATAGCATCCTTCCAAGCTGTATGTTTAATAGCATCTGAATTGGTTGATTTTGATTTAGATAAATCACTCATGTTTGCTGCATCACTATAAAATCTTTTGGGTCTTCTACTTTCTCTGAAGGTTCCAAATGGTGCAGTAAAGTCTTGTGCTTCCTCTACAGTCTTAAAAGCCCAAAGTGGTCTTTTCTTAGGATTTTGGGTTTCCTCAAGATTAAGATTTTGAATTTCATCTTCAATTTCTTCAATGTTCTCCCTCTGAAATTGAGATTCATGATTTTCTTTAGAACTAGGTAAATGTGTGGGATCTTTAGAATTTAGGACTCTTTTGGATGCTAAATCTTTTTCAAATATTACATCCCTACTAAGTTCAGTGCTTTTCTGATCAAGTATGAAAATTCTATATGCTTTAGATGTTTCACTGTACTCGACGAAAATACCTTTCCTCCCAGAGGGTTCTAACTTAGTTCTCTTTTCTTTTGGAACATGTATATATACTGGGCACCCAAATATCCTAAGATGGCTTATACTAGGTTTTAACCTTAGTAAAGACTTCTTCAAAAGTTTTATCTCCAAGGTGGGAGTGAGGACTTCTGTTTTGAATATAGACAACAATACAAGAGGCTTCTGCCCAAAGATAATATTCTAAATTTTGATCAAATATCATAGCTCTTGCTACTTCTATAATTGTTCTATTCTTCCTTTCTACTACCCCGTTTTGCTATGGATTATAATGAACAATATACTCCCTCTTAATTCCTGCTTCTTTACAAAACTCTTTAAACAAATCTGAAGTATATTCCCCTCCATTATCAGTCCTAAGAGTTTTAATTTTGTGTCCTGATAAGTTTTCAGTTAAGGTTTTGAATTTTTTAAATCTCTTAAGGATTTCTTTTGATTCTTTACATTTTAAGAAGTAAATTTGTGATGTTCCCTTTCCCCTCTGTGTGGAAAAACAATCGAGCGAGTAATGGTGTACAGTTTATTGGAGAGTGTTGTTTAGATGCTGTACAGTATCAAGGAGGATGGATGCTCTGGAGAGTTTGTATGGTAGGCCACAGATGGCCGTATGTTAGAGGGGGAGTGTTGTATGGTGGCCAAGTATTGGCCGTACGGAAGATGTCTAGCCGTATGGTAGATCGGAGGAAGTTCGTACGGTGATGAGGGTAACTTGGTCGTACGAGATAGGTAGTAGGTCGTATTGTAGTTTGGAGGATAGTCCGTACGGTGATGTGGATATGTTTGGCCATACAGAATAGATAGCTGGCTGTACGATGAATGAGGAAGCAACACGGGGATGTCTTTGGAAGCCATATGGTTAGGTGTTTGAGCCAGAAATGATAAAACACCAATTGTGAATGCAATCTTGTTCATACACACACAATTGATTTAGATGAAATCCAGACACAATAATACTTGAAAATAATGTTCCGATTTGCTAGATCCAAGTGAAGAGTTACATGCAACAACGAAATAGGGTGAGGGTTGAATCCCACCGAAACCGCACGAGCTAAATAGGGAAGATCTTTCACTTCTGAAATGGCGAACAAAACCAGAACTCCAACAGGAATTCGCTATACAAAGAAATAATCCAAAATACATGCTAACAACTACCTACATGCCACACATAAATACACCTCTAGAGAAAACTCTCGAGGGTTGAGAAAAGAGTGCTGACATGGCAAACACATACGAATAATTAATAAAAATTGGGCCCCATTATTAAATAATTAAAGGTCCAAATTATATCATTTAAATTTTGGGACCATTAATTATTTAAAGTATTTTATTAAAATTGGTGACATTACAAATCCTCGCCGGCCAAAGATTGCTTGTCCTCAAGCAATATGCAAACTCCAGGATCCCAAACCTTACGTGGATGCAGATTGCTATATCTGCTAAAAACTCCATGCTTCTTCAAGATCACATGTTGTAACAAATGAATTTTCCTAACCAATTTAAAACACCTAATTAATGAATAATTGATTCCATTTCACATGACAATGACTAATCTAATTAGAAAGAAGTAACAATTTTCTATTCTATTTGTAATTTATATTCAACTGAAATAAATAAATGGATACTTTGCAACATCTAAACCATTACTAACTGATAACATGTTCAGCTGAAAGTAAAGTAACAACTATCTTCTATATCAATTGATATATATTCATTCAATTTATGCTTTTAGAAAATCTAAACTATCTAATTATTCTTCATGAATCTAAAGAGGTAAAAGTCCAAAAGTGACATATAGAATTAATGAAGAAATTCCTTTGTCATGTTTTTCAAGCCTCGGCATTGGTGAGAGGAGAAGCATTGACATAGGCTTAACCTCTCAACCTCGGACCATACTTATCCCCACACATCTTAACTTAATAGAACGACCCTCCCTATCTCGAGATCGGGCTTGGGATGTTCTTAAGTCCAGCCATTCGAGCTACTCGGTGGTTTGAGTGCCCCATCAGTTATTCCTAAATAACTGAAGCTTATGGACAAACAAAAGATCTCATGATTGGCACATATGCCTATAACTACCTTGGCCAAGGATTTCAATTTGGGTTCGTAAACCCGATCTCCACCATTCGACTTGACAACAGCTTCCATTTTCATAACATGCATGAGCTATTTAATTATTTATTCCAATCTAATTTTCTTGATTTTGTTTGCAGATTAAATTTGCACCTCTTCACCATTCATTGGCCTCTCTGTCGGGTGAATTCCTCGGTGTCCACAAGATTCCGATTTGGTTTCACACCTCTTCACCATTACTACGGCTTTATTGCCAGGTGAATTCCTAGGTGTTAGAATATTCTGAATTCATGCCTGGTAATATACTAAAAACATATCAATCATATGGATTCATTCCAACATTCATGATTATCTCAGTTTCAATGGGCTGTATAAATGGTGTAAGCTCAGGATCATTTTAATGATTGGATTCATAAACACCTCAGATATCAACAGATAGCATAATGGATTATCTCCACTAATCAGTCTTAACTGGTTGAGGAGAATATGTCAAACCAGAATGAGAGAGAAGAAATAAAATAAAGGATGGGAAATACATAAGCATAGGTATTGATTTATACTACTCAATTGAATTCTCAAACCTCCAAATCTAGAATTTAAGTATTCTCATGTTTAATCAAATTTAAATCAAGAACAAGATATTGAACTATTTGTAAAACTGATTGTGGTTGTGAGATACGAATCCGACTACACTTTCTATTCATTTCTTTGCTTAAATTAATCGACAGCAACAAGGTATTTAATGGTAAACGAATTCTACAAAGGCATTGATGATTGATAATATTCAGAATGAAAGATTATGGAAGCCGATTGAAACAATGAATCACATGACCTGATTTCAAGTTCGGGTTTCTCCTTCCGCCAATTGGTATTCTTGATCTCCGTTGTATATTGCCTTGTTCCGAATTTCTATCACTGTTGGTTTTAGAGAAATCAGAGGAATGAATTCGGATTACAGAGTTAGGAAGGGTTAATTATGAGAATGTGTTTTACATGATTCGGTAATAAGCGTAGTACATTTTTGGAGGAGAGTAGAAAAATGCAGAAAGAAGGGTGTCCCCAATCAATTTCATAATGAACTTTTTAATGGTCAGCTGTGACCTTTGGGCTACCATCGGTTATCAAGAAGGCTTTTCGATTCCTTCATAAATTTGAATTTTGAAAGGAAAGAACAAGGAGGGAAAAATAATTAAAAGTTGAAGAGTTTAATCTTTATTTTATTATTATTATAAGCCCTTATGTACGTTTACGAATGTATATTGATGAGGTGACATCAATAGATTATATAATTATAATTTATTGGTGCCACTTCATTTATATATATAAATATATATGTATGTATGTATGTATTCATATTTAAGAGTTTATAATACTGATTAAATAAGAAAATTCAATAATAAATCTTCAAAGGTATGAATTATATTTAATTTATAGATTATTTTAAGTTTTTATTATATTGTTATCCTAATAGCTCATGCGGTCCCTTAATGTAACTTGTGGTTAAGTCTTCGTATCCTCTCCAAGGCAGTTTTAGGTCATATCTATTGATCTTGATGACTGGACCAAATCGACCATCCCCTTCCAATGATTCCGTTTAGCAATGCTTCCCCTCTCTCCAATCTTCTTCTTGCAATCACCCAAGCAAAACATTCTCGCCAAGACATTAATTCAAAAAAAAAAAAATATATTAATCGTTAATTCCAATCAACAATTGTCAATCATCTAATGTCAGTTATAGGTTGCTTGATTATTTTCATCAACGTCTATAATAACTAACTCATTTCACATGATCATGAAAGAAATAATTCGTTATCAGTTGGTACAATGTATATAATTAACTAACTCACTTCACATGGTCAAGAAAGAAATAAATTGATACAATGTCTATAATTAACTAACTTGTTTCACATGATTAGGAAAAAAAATAATTCGGTAAACCAATGGCTATGATCAATTTAAAACTTAGGGCAAAATTTGGGATGTAACACATGTGCATAATTGAATTCAATTAAGATGAGTAGATTGCCATTCGAGCTCCGCTGCACCACTCTGATATAAATATTGCTATATCTAAAACCACCAAGATCCCAAGGGAGCCAATCATTAAACATATTGATGTCTAGATCCATAATCTTCATTTAATCATCAATCTCCTTAGGAACTTAACATCACATGTAGATCTCATTATTTTGTGAGGAAGCCCTTCATAGGGAAAAATTGCAGTCATGCATGACTTAGGTACAACTGAAGGATAAACTCCATATTCAATCAACTGTGGTTGTTCCTACAAGGAATCATCCATAGCATCTCCATGAAGTTGAACAACCATCAATAGAACTTTTTCATTTGGAGATCACGATGATCATTGGGTGTTGGTTTGACAATATTTGTGCCTGTATCTTCCTGCAGAATCCATTCCTTCATCTTCGACTCGGGTACCAAATAGATTCTGTCTTTGTGGTAAATGATATCACCAATCACCTTGTATCCGTCATCCTACACTTGACCATCCAACAGTAGGCACACAAAAGTATTCTTGGAGTACTCTACTAACAAGTGTGCCTTCTAATCAGCTAAAACATGAGAGAGAATATATGGCATCGTTGGGTGCCATAGTGTGATCTAGGACTAATCTCTCAATTTTCCCAATAGGCTGGTAGAATCATTAGCTCTGATACCATTGTGATGTTCCCTTTCCCCTCCGCGTGGAAAAATAGTCGAGAGAGCAATGGTGTACGATCTACTGGAGAGTGTTGTTTAGATGCCGTATGGTATCAAGAAGGATGGATGCTTTGGAGAGTCCGTATGGTAGGCCACGTATGGCTGTATGGTAGAGGAGGAGTGTTGTACGATGGCCAAGTCTTGGCCGTATAGAAGATGCTTGAATGTACGGTAGATTGGAGGATAGTCCGTACGATGATGAGGGTAACTTGGTCGTATGGGATAGGTAGCAGGCCGTACGGTAGTTCGTATGGTGATGTGGGTATGTTTGGTCGTACGAAATAGATAGCTAGTTGTATGGTGAATGAGGAAGCAACATGGGGATGTCTTTCGAAGCCGTACGATTAGGTGTCTGAGTGAGAAATGATAAAACACCAACTGTGACTGCAATCTTGTTCATACTCAAACACAATAGATCTAGATGAAATCCAGACACAATAATACTTGAAAATAATGCTGCGATTTGCCAGATCGGGTGAAGAGTTATATGGAACAATGGAATAGGGTGAGAGTTGAATCCCACCGAAACCGCACGAGCCAAATAGGGAAGATCTTTCACTTCCAAAATGGTGAACAAAACCAGAACTCCAATAGAAATTCGTTATACAAAGAAATAATCCAAAATACATACTAACAACTACCTACATGCCGCACATAAATACCCCTCCAGAGAAAACTCTTGAGGGTTTACAAAAGAGTGCCAACACGACAAACACATACGAATAATTAATAAAAATTGGGGCCCATTATTAAATAATTAAAGGTCCAAATAATATCATTGAAATTTTGGGACCATTAATTATTTAAAGTATTTTATTAAAATTGGGGACATTACAAAATTCAAATTTTCTTAGAGAAGTCATCTATAAAAAGTGCATAGTACCAGAATCCTCCAAGAGAAGGAATAGACATAGGTCCACATAAATATGAGTGGACTAATTCCAAAACATTGTTAATTTTTCTAGTGCTCTCATGAAATGGACTTTTGGTGTTCTTACCCAAAGTGCATCCTTTGCATATGCTTGAATGATCTTTATTCAACTTAGGTAAACCAGTTACCATCTTCTCCATAGTCGATAAGGCTTTGAAATTTAGATGTCCTAACCTTCTGTGCCATATTTCGTTTATATCAATAGCTTCATGAATTAAGGCTTGAATAGGTTGACTAGGTTTTATATTTAATTCATACAAGAATCCCTTTCTTTGAACAATCAACTTTGATTTCTTAAATGAAGAGTTCTTAGACCAGGTCATTATTTTACTGTCCATGAATGCAACATTATGTCCATCATCTTCAAGTGCTGTAACAGAGATTAGATTCCTCTTTATTCTTGGTACATAGAGTACTCTTTTGAGATATAGAGAAATACCCGACTTCAGTTTTAGGGTGCAATTCCCAATTCATTTGACTGAATGAGAGGAATTATCACCAATGGTAACTTCTCCATCAACTTCTTCTGATATTGAATCTAGTACTTCTTTTTATCCTATAGTGTGTCGAGATGATCCACTATCAATTACCCATGCTTTGCTTGATACTTCATTTGATAGTGTAGAATTCAATACACGATTCACAGGATCATAGTTTTTTTCTTTCTAGGTAACGTTTGTACAGTTTACTTGTTGCTTTGTATTCTCAGGGCAATTAGATCTATAGTGTCCAAATTTTTCACATTTGAAGCATTTTATTTTGGATAAATCTTTCTTAGGTTTCATTTCTTTGATTACCCTTCTTCTTCTTGAAGTGCTTCTTACCTTTATAGGAATTTATGTTGAGAACATGGAGTTCTTCATCTTCAGTTTTCAATTTTCCTCCTTTCTTAAGTTTCCTAGATTCTTCTTGAAGGCAATCTCCTTTAAGTCTATTGAAGTCAGGAAGATTGTCTCTAGCACTTACTCCTTGTGAGAATATTTCCAATGAATCCACTAACCCATCTATAGCCATAAGTGTTAGCTCTTTGTCTTCAATTATGGTCCCTATACTTGCAAGTTCATCTCTTAGACTAGCCACCCTTAGGAACTATGAATTCATAGATTCTCCCTTGTTTATTTGTATATTATTTAGTTGCCTTTTTGGTGCAAGGGTTCTAGTTGCATTGTTAACCTCATATGCATTTAATAATGCCTTCATCATATTAAATGTTGTTTGATGTTTCATTAGCATAGGTACTATTTCATTTTTCACTCCATCTAATATGATTTGCATGGCTTTCCTGTTTCCTTTACTTTAAATAGTTTTATTGTAATGTCCCGGTCATAAAATAAATGTATTTAATTAAATCTTGGTGATGGGCTGATTGATTTAATATATCTCAGCCCCATTTTTAATTTAATTGTTTCTGTAGGTAAGTATGATTGTCAGCTATCATTGTACACCCTCGGAAGGATTTTCCGATGGGTATTTAAGCACAGCATGTAGGTAGTTGTAGGTATGCAACTTTGGATTATTTTCTCTGTACTGCGAATTCCTATTGGAGTTCATTGTTGTTTGCCATTTCGGAAGTGAAAGACCTTCCCTATTTGGTTATTTCGGTTTTGGTGGGATTTAATCCTCATCCTATTCCGTCACCTGTAACACTTTGCTCGGATCTAGCAAATCAGAGCACTATCATATTGCGAATTGGAGAAGTGATTATGTTATTGATCAAGTTCTCTTGTGTTGAATGAATAAGGTATTTTATAGGACGTTCTGTGTTTCTCTTGCATTTTCCATACATTCTGTTGACTGTAAGTTTAGTACTTCATTCCGTACGGCCTCCACCCTCCCACTGTATGACCTCTATTACTATCACCGTATGACCCTCTTCATTCTACTGTACGACCTTATTTCGGTGTCTACACCCACCGTATGATTCCTTTCATTTACTGTACGACCACCTTGGTGATCTACCGTACGACCTCCTAGGTCACTGTACGGCTGTAGTTGCACCCCATATCACCTTCCATTACCGTACGACACTTGTTGCACCACACTACACTGTACGACCTCCCCATTGCCTGTACTTTGGCGCCTAGCATCCGTACACCAACTTCACCTATTTGTACTATGGTACTACCCACTAAAACTTCGGACGTGACAATTTTGAGAGTAGTTGCAGAAACAAGATATTATAGTGGTATCAGAGCTTTTGATTCTGCAAGCCTATGGAAGTGAATGCAAGTTTATACTCGAAGGAGAAGGTGAAATAACCCTATTGATAGAATAGCAGATCATCAGGATCTTACGACAGAACTCATGAATCTTTTAAGAGAGCCCAATAGAAACCAAATACAAATCAACAAAACCCTAAGGCTAATGCAGGAAACATTACAAAAATCATCCGAGGGAAAGACAACAGGAGAACAAAATGGGCATAGCGACGACTCAGTTTCTGGAAGGGCAAACACCCCTCTCGCCCTTGACCTTCGATACCCATCTTCCTTCTAAGGACGGAAGCACCACGCAAAGAAAGAGAGCCCACTTTTCAGGAAATGCAAGAAAAATTTCAGGAAGATTGGCATAACACAAATATGGAAGGTGATATATCTTACAGAGACTATGCTGATCTAAGAATGAGATATTCTGGCAGGGGCAATCGCGGTTATTTTAATAGTGATCTCAGGAGAAAGATCAGAAAGGTAAACTTATTGCCATTTGATGGATCTGGAGCCATTATTGCACAGTCATGGGTTCTGAAGGAAGATACCTATTTCCAACTCAATCCGATGCTCGAAGAGGAAGCAATCAAATTTGCAGCACTTCATCTCGAAGGAGTAGCGCATGAGTGGTGGCATCATGGATTGGTCAGTCTCGGACATGACCAAGTATCCTCTTGTGTCGAGTTCATTGAGAGACTCATTGACTATTTCGATGGGAAGGATCCTGAGCTAAACTTCAAAGATCTAGCTCAGCTAAAGCAAACGGGCACGGTAGACAACTACATCACTGAGTTCCAAAGGCTGTCAGTATTAGTCATAGACATCTCTGAAAGACGTCAAATTGTGTTATTCATGGATGGGCTGAGAGAGCCTTTAAGAGGCTGGATCAAAGGGTTCAACCCATGTGCACTCAATGAAGCTATTAAGAAGGTGCGTGAAGTATAGGAGACATCAAGCAGAGTGATAGGTTTCTTGTTGGTAATAAGGTCAAGGTTAGCCTTGGAAATAAGCTTACTGTTCCCTAGGTTGATATTAGAGCATAAGGATGGCTTACTATGTAATTGACTTGTTGTATGAAAACCTAGTGTGTTAGCTAAAACTCGGTAGTCATTCCTTTGTCATGCTAGCAGGTATGTACCTCAACTAGATGGTTGAGATAGCAGCCATGTGCCTAGGAGACTAGCCTATGTTGGCACTTGGTGGGACAAAAACCCCCACTCTTAACGTTAGTGGGTGCTACTCATCATCAATACAGGCTTTTGGCATAATGGTTGTCTTGGTATCAGAGCTAAGGTCTTGAGGTTGAGCCTTGACGAGCATAGTGGCCATGTTATGCCTCTGTTGGACAAAAACCTAGTATGCTGGCTAAACCTTGATGGATGTTGCTTCATCGTGTTGGCAGACGTGTACTTGAACTAGATGTTGGGGTGAGTAGCTGTGTCTAGGTGGGGGCTAGCCTACACTGACACTTTGGTGGTACGAATACCCCTCTTCATGTTTGTGAGCACTATTCACCATTAGTTAGAGTTTTTGGTATGGTGGCTGTCTTGATCCTCCCTCATTAAAATTGTTTTTCATCAAGCAATTCAATCTCAATCAAGTATTCTATCTTTGTGTAGTCAATGAAGCTTCAAGATCTGAAATCAATATTTATGTTTGTTAGTCCTCCTTTTTAATGTACTATACTGCTTTTCACCTTCAAAATTAACCTTCTTTACTCCTCTTGCTAAAAGTACAAATTTTTTTTGCAAGAATGGTAAACTCTCTAGAAAAGTACTTTGCGCTACCAAATTCTTGATGCACCACTTTGATAAATTTTTTGAAGTTTTTGCTTCATCCTTTATTTTCATGATCAAAAGTCTCGCACTATGTTAGTCACAATTGCGTAGAAACCTAATGTACTATTCTAATAACCCAGTCCCGGTTATATCTTATCAATTTAACTTTAACAGCATCAATATCCTTAATCAATCAGAAGTTCGGTATTTCATCAAACATTTGGCAGGCTTCACTATTTTCACTGTAAAGATGATATTCTAAATTTTGAACATTGAACTAGAGAATACAATGAAGTGCCAAATTTGCTACCATTTGCACTGCCAAATATGGTAATTGTCTGAATTTGACTCACAAAAAATAGTAAGTACATAACTGAGGTCTTCAAATCATCGTCTGCTCATGAGGGTCACAATAATGAATTGACTCAATCGACTACAGGAGATCGCCAAAAATAGGGACATTACACCCATGTCATTATCGAAGGAAAAATGCTAAAAGCCATAGTACATACATTTGCAAGATGATCTTCATTAATGATGTTGCAGACTATTCTTCTCAAGGTAGGACACATATCAGCTTAGGACACATATCAGCTTGTGTACAAGCTGAAAACAAACCATGATAGTCATTAATTGCTTGGTTTTCCATCCAAAACAAATTTAGCTGAAATATTCATTCTTTCTAGTTTCAACCATTTTCCAACCAGTCCAATGATTTCATGACCTCAAGATTATAATGTGTTTCTTGTTTGCAGTTTGGAGATGTGGATATCTCATTGTTATGCAACTTTGTTGGTTGATTGTTCTAGGCTCTATTCTGTATCTGGTTGGTGCTTCTTATGGCTTGTGATGTGTTTGGACTATCTTATGTCAGACATTACTGTGATTGCATTGTACTGCATGTGCATATTCTTCTGTTCCCGATTCCTTCAGACAGCTTGATGTAATCTTGTGTATGCTATTCCATTTGATGTTTATCTGATTTCCGTTAATAATGTTGATATGACATTTAATATTGATTTATATGTGATGCTAGCATTTACATGCATTTTGAGATGGAATGATGATGTTATGTAATGTCCCCATTTTAGCAGTTGACCAAGTGTGTGTGCGTTAGCCTTGTTCTACATGGTCCCAAGGGCTAACGAAGGGTTTAATGGGATCTTGGAGTGTTTTGGCCTAGTCATTTCCAGTTTGGGCCAAAACGAAGTTGATTTACTCAGTTTCAGGCATACTTACTATTTTTAGTAAGTCTGCAGGACACAGTGCAGGTCAATTTTGGTGATTGGATTCGATACTCCTCGGTGAGAGCTTTCCGATGAGCTATCACTCGCATTATTCGGAATCCGATTGCTAATACATTTTAATGCCTGAAGTTTTATTAAAGTAACGTCTAATTTAATTGTAAAATATTAAAGTGTTACTTTAATATTTATTTTATGGTGATGTGTACCCAAGGGAGACATAAGGGGTATTTTAATATATGTTTTATATTAGACATCTTTATCCCACATTGCCCATATGAGTTGAGCGGACCCGTGGGAATAGAATAAAAGGAAACATTTGTAGCTTCATTAGACAGGTTGAATATGAGAAGAAATTGGTGTGTGAGTTGCAGCTCCGTTCTTGGCATTTGAGGACGTCTATCCTCTCTTGTAACATTCTAGACGTCATTCCCTTGGGGTTTGGCCTTTGGAATTCTTGTTATTGGCTTCATTATCAGGCAGTTTAGTTGCATTTCCGGCTACAGGCAGATTTGATATTTTGCTCATATCTTCTTCACTACTTGTCCGACGCTTATGCCGCTTGGAGGGAATGGTATTATGAAGGTAGTGGACTAATTGGAGGACAAAGTATTGTAGCAGCAAGTTCGTAAGCATGGGCTGGAGTATTATGACAATATTGCTGAAGTAATTAGTGAGTTGATAAATCTGCCATGTATTTGGTTTTATGAATTCTGAAAATAACATTTTATTAGCAGCAGTTCATTTCCACTTTGCATATTATTGTAGTTTCTTTCTTGTTTATGTTGTATGATACCAATTCCATGCACGAAACACAACAAACAAATAAACGTTTGATTTCCAGAGTTATAAGGGGTTTTAAGAAGTTGAATGCAAACTGTTTGACATAATTCCTTTCAGCAATTTGGTTTAGTTTTTGGGACATCCAAGGGTGTCCATTCCAGTGGTATCAGAGCTATAAGTCCTGCCATCCTGTGGAGGTCTTATAGGGAATTTGGAACAGCCGGATAGAGGGAAAAAGTAAGTAAAAAACATAGGCTAAGTATTTATGTTTGAGCATGCGACAGGGGTCTTATAATTTCCGCGATACCAGAGCAAGACAAAATAGGATTTCAGACTTGCAAAGAAAACAGTCTAGTACATCCATGCAGGGGGACATTGAATTCAACCATACAGACACAAAGGAGATATTCTGTGATCAGGACAATAATATGGGTGATCGAGATGACAGGAATACAGGATTAGGCGGAGGCAGAAATGCTGGTCCAGATCAGGGGGAGGTACTGTTCCGACAGTTACTGGATACATTAGAGCAGGGGCAGCGTATGCAGCAGGAGCAGAATAGGCGAATGGACATGATGTTGCAGCTCATGGCTAGACAGATGGGTGTCAATATTAATCCAGGTGATGCCAACAACAGAAACAATAACAACGAGAGAAACAATAACAACGGGGGAAACAATAACCATGAAGGCTAAGGCAACAACAATGGTCCTGAGAATAACATTAATGGTAATAATGGACACGGCAACAATGGGAATGAGGCTGATAACTTTAGACACGTTGCACGCCCAGCACGGACTGCGAGCTCGAGACCTCTTCTACCCACTTTTCCACCCAGAGATCCGGTTCAACCAGTAAACGAACCGCAGATTACCGAGTTACAGGATCAGTTCAGGAGGGACTGGGAGGCTAGTGGACCAGAGTTTCAGGCGGATATTTCTCTTAGAGATTATATGGACTTGAGGATGAGACACATGCCTAAAGCAGGAGGGAGGAATCAAAACTTTGAGCTGAGGAAGAAAGTTGGAAAACTTTCTTTACCTTATTATGATGCTTCAGGGAAGATGACTGCACGAGCTTGGGTGCAGAAGGTAGATACATACTTGCAGCTAAATCCTATGCCTGAGGAGGAGGCTATCAAGTATGCGGCTATGCACTTGGATGGCGTTGCACATGAATGGTGGCGTCATGGCATGGTGACTTTGGGGCATAATCAGATTACATCCTATGAGGAATTCACCGAAACATTGATTGGGAGATTTGACACTAAGGATCCCGAGTTACATTTCAAGGAGCTAGCACAGTTAAAACAGTCAGGTTCTGTGGATGCTTACATTGTCGAGTTTCAGCGCTTGTCTGTACTTGTTACTGATATCTCTCCTAGGAGATTGGTGGTGTTATTTTGTGATGGTCTTGCTGATCCATTACGAGGTTGGGTGAAGGGACATGATCCACTCACGTTAGCTGAAGCAACTAAAAAGGCACGAGATTTAGCCCCTTCGGTATACAAAGGAAAAAACCATTCAACAGATTCTTCCTACCGCAAGGACAAAGACAAAAAATCATTTCAGAAAGAGTATAGCAAACCCAAAGAAGGATCAAAAGGACTAGACAATGAAACTTTGAATGAACTTCGAAAGAAGAAGCTGTGCTTCCATTGTAGAGAGCCTTGGGACTTATCTCATAAATGTTCTCTCAAGGCTAAGGCAAAACAAATGGAGTATTTTTCAGCAGAAGAGTCAGAGTCAGAAGGGGATGATCAGCACTCCGATTCAGATGAGGGTAACACTATAGAGGAGAGCAACATTCCTAAGGATGATAGATCGTTGGCACGCTTGACAGGGGCCCAAAAGGCAATCACATTTAAGGTCAGGGGTACTATCCAGGGACAGAAAGTGATATCTCTTATTGACACTGGGGCTACACATAACTTCATAGATGCACAGTTGGTAGCCAGGAGAGGGTTACAGACAGAGGAGCATGATGGGTTTAGAGTCATGGTGGCTAACGGTGATAAGTTATTATGCACTCGGAAGATATCTAATCTTCGCATCAGGTTTGGAGATGGCTACAAGTTGGAGGATGAGTTCTATGTTGTGGACATGGGAGATTATGATGTCATCCTCGGCATGACATGGATGGCTTCACTAGTTGAGTTCACACTCAATCTAGCGAAATTGGAGATGAGATTCCAGCATGAGGGCAGAACTGTGGTACTTAGAGGGCTTTCAGATGGAGGTTGCAGAGTAGTGTCCTTGAGGAGAATGCAGAGACTTTTTCGTCATGATGACATAGAGTGGGCGGTAGAGTGCCACATTATGCCAACTTCACCAGAGCCACAAGAAAAGAGTCATCCACTAGATATCCAGAAGATACTTGATAGACACGCTAAAGTATTTAGCGATATTCCTCATGGGGTTCCTCCTGACAGAGGGATGGAACATGTTATTGAGCTCGAGGAGGGAGCCAAACCAGTTATGATTACTCCCTATCGTCATCCTAAGAAACACAAGGATGAGATAGAGAAGGCGATTAAGGATTTGTTGGAGATGGGGCATATCAGGCCCAGTAAGAGCCCTTTTGCTTCAGCAGTAGTATTGGTAAAGAAGAAGGATGGGACGATGCGCATGTGCATCGATTACAGGGCACTGAATAAGAAAACAATTAAAAACAGGTATCCCATTCCTAGGATTGATGAGCTGATTGATGAGTTGCATGGAGCATGCTTCTTCACCAAAATTGATTTGCGATCCGGATACCATCAGATCAGGATGAGAGCAAAGGACATTGAGAAAACAGCCTTCCGATGTCACTATGGCCACTTTGAGTTCATGGTTATGCCATTTGGTCTAACCAATGCACCTGCTACATTTCAAAGTTGTATGAACCAGGTATTCAGGAAGCAACTGAGGAGATTTGTCTTGATCTTCTTTGATGACATCTTGGTCTTCAGTAAGACCTGGGAGGAACACTTACATCATCTAGAGGAGGTGTTATCTATTCTGGAGAGAGAGTCATTGTATGCCAAGGAATCTAAATGTGAGTTTGGCATGACTGAGCTCCTTTACCTGGGGCATATCATTAGTGCAGATGGCGTTCGGGTTGATCCCGAAAAGATTAGAGCTATTGTAGAATGGCCTACTCCCACAAACCTTACACAGCTTAAGGGATTCTTTGGTTTATGTGGTTTTTATAGGAGGTTTGTTAAGGGATTCTCACAGATTGCTACACCCTTGACAGATCTTACCAGGAAAGGAGCCTTCGTGTGGACAGGGGCAGCACAGAGGTGTTTTGAGCATTTCAAGCAGGTAATGTCTTCATGTCCAGTTCTAGCTCTACCGGATTTCACGAAGCCTTTTGAGCTTCATTGTGATGCATCAGGTGATGGGATTGGAGCAGTATTGATGCAGGAGAAGCATCCCATTGCATTCGAGAGTAGGAAGCTCCGAGGAGTTGAGAAAAGTTATTCTGTCTATGACCGGGAGATGTTGGCCATAATGCATGCATTGGCCAAATTTCGATCATATTTGGTAGGTGGACGTTTTGTGATCAAGACTGATCACAACAGTATTAAATACTTCATGAGCCAGCGTGATCTTAATGACCGGCAACAAAAATGGGTGACTAAATTGCAGGCTTATGACTTTGACATAGAGTTTGTCAAAGGTAAGAAAAATGTGGTGGCTGATGCCTTATCTCGGAGACCTCACTTATGTGCTCTGGCAGAGATTTCAGGAGATTGGAGAGGTCGGATTATAGAAGAGTATGTCGGAGATGCTTGGGCTTCTGGATTGATTTCAGGTACCATACAGGATGATCGCTATGAGGTGATAGATGGATTGATCAGAGTTCAGGACAGGGTTTATTTGATTCCGTCATCACATTTGAGAGAGGCGATACTGAAGGCATTTCATGATGCACCCACAGCTGGACATCCGGGGGTCTTCAAGACCTACAGGCAGATCCGAGAGCGGTTTTCATGGAAAGGGCTCAAGGATGATGTTTAGAGGTATGTTAGGGAGTGTGTGGTTTGTCAACAAAATAAGGGAGAACACACATTTCCTGCAGGTTTATTACAGCCCTTGCCCATTCCTGATAGGAAATGGGAAAGTATTTCGATGGACTTCATCACTGGTTTACCACGAGTGCAGGGAAGGGATTGCATCTATGTGGTGGTGGACCGCTTGACGAAGTTTGCTCACTTCATTGCTATTCCGTCCACTTACATAGCAGCACAGGTGGCAGATCTTTTCTTTAAAGAGATATTCAGGTTACATGGGTTGCCCAGATTCATTGTCAGCGATCGGGATAGTAAGTTTATGAGTGTTTTTTGGCAAGAGTTGTTTAGGTTGTGTGGTACAGATCTTACACCTAGCACTAGTTATCATCCGCAAACAGATGGGCAAACAGAGATTGTGAATAAATGGGTGTAAGGATATTTGAGGAACTATGTAACTACACAACAAAAGGCTTGGATCAGATGGTTGCATATGGGAGAGTATTGTTATAACACCACTTATCATATGTCCATCAAGATGACTCCTTTCATGGCACTCTATGGTTATGAAGCACCTAGCTTCATGGATTTAGTTTTGGGAGACAGTAGAGTGCCCAAAGCCAAAAACTTATTGCAGGATAGTCAGGACATCCTGAAAGTGCTCAAAGAGAATATACAACAGGCCCAGAATCAACAGAAATTGTATGCTGATCAGCACCGAATAGAGCGCAGTTTCGAGGTAGGGGATATGGTTTACTTGAGGCTACAACCATATAGACAGTCATCGCTCAAGAAGAGCGGAGCTGAAAAGTTGAAACCTAGATTTTATGGTCCCTACAGGGTGATTCGCAAAGTGGGCAAAGTCGCCTATGAGCTTGAGCTTCCAGAGGGCAATCGAGTGCACAATGTGTTTCATGTGTCTAGGCTTAAGAAAGCCATTGGTCAGAGTGTAGTGCCTTCTGCAGATTTACCCCCTTTGGATGAGGAGGGGAAGCTTGTGTTAGTACCTGAGGCTATTCTGGATACCAGAGAGAGGAAGCTTAGAAATAGGATAGTGAAGGAGTATTTGGTCAGATGGAAAGATCTGCCGGAGGAAGATTCTACATGGGAGAGTGAGCAGGTTATTCAGCAGGCTGGACTGAGATTGCTTGAGGACAAGCAATTTCAAGGGGGGCGGACTGTAATGTCCCCATTTTAGCAGTTGACCGAGTGTGTGTGCGTTAGCCTTGTTCTACATGGTCCCGAGGGCTAACGAAGGGTTTAATGGGATCTTGGAGTGTTTTGGCCTAGTCATTTCCAGTTTGGGCCAAAACGAAGTTGATTTACTCAGTTTCAGGCATACTTACTATTTTTAGTAAGTCGGCAGGACACAGTGCAGGTCAATTTTGGTGATTGGATTCGATACTCCTCGATGAGAGCTTTCCGATGAGCTATCACTCGCATTATTCGGAATCCGATTGCTAATACATTTTAATGCCTGAAGTTTTATTAAAGTAACGTCTAATTTAATTGTAAAATATTAAAGTGTTACTTTAATATTTATTTTATGGTGATGTGTACCCAAGGGAGACATAAGGGGTATTTTAATATATGTTTTATATTAGACATCTTTATCCCACATTGCCCATATGAGTTGAGCGGACCCGTGGGAATAGAATAAAAGGAAGCATTTGTAGCTTCATTAGACAGGTTGAATATGAGAAGAAATTGGTGTGTGAGTTGCAGCTCCGTTCTTGGCATTTGAGGACGTCTATCCTCTCTTGTAACATTCTAGACGTCATTCCCTTGGGGTTTGGCCTTTGGAATTCTTGTTATTGGCTTCATTATCAAGCAGTTTAGTTGCTTTTCCGGCTACAGGCAGATTTGATATTTTGCTCATATCTTCTTCACTACTTGTCCGACGCTTATGCCGCTTGGAGGGAATGGTATTATGAAGGTAGTGGACTGATTGGAGGACAAAGTATTGTAGCAACAAGTTCGTAAGCATGGGCTGGAGTATTATGACAATATTGCTGAAGTAATTAGTGAGTTGATAAATCTGCCATGTATTTGGTTTTATGAATTCTGAAAATAACATTTTATTAGTAGCAGTTCATTTCCACTTTGCATATTATTGTAGTTTCTTTCTTGTTTATGTTGTATGATACCAATTCCATGCACGAAACACAACAAACAAATAAACGTTTGATTTCCAGAGTTATAAGGGGTTTTAAGAAGTTGAATGCAAACTGTTTGACATAATTCCTTTCAGCAATTTGGTTTAGTTTTTGGGACATCCAAGGGTGTCCATTACATGTTATTTTATTATTATTTTATGGCCTATTTTTGAGATATTAAAATTTAACATTGATGTTAAAGTTAAATAATAATGTGCTTAAATTAGTTAAATACAATTAGGTGACAGTATGTGATATTTTACCCCATTTTGGGTAATCATGTTCCTTTGGCTATTATGTAATATATATATGCACATGTATTTGGTTTCTTTGTTGAGTGGTTGTAGGTTGGTATTGACTCCACTTAGTTTCACAGGTCCCAACATATTCTTCCTCGATGTTGGTTAAATTGGAGATAGCACATTGGCCAAAATTATCACCGAACCTTGCCCATTGCACTTAAGTGCGATTTCCTATGTGAATATGAGTAAAAGCCCGAATACCATGTTGATAATCTTAGGAATATTTTGATTCTCTTTCATGGTTGACTCGTAAAGGGTATGCATTTTGGGTGTAATTGCAGGTTGTTGTCAATTTTAATGATTTTGATTGCAATATAAATGTTTTGGATTTAATTATTCTTAATGAGTGTCATTTTAATGGCATTTTCCTAATCTGGGTGTTTGGGTGAAGTTTGAGGGAAATTAATGTCTTCTATTTTTAGTTATCTTTTTACTTTTGGAAAAGGTATTTTGTAATGGGTATTTATATTGGGGCAAAAGTCTTTTTTTGGAACTTCCTTTTATTTTTTTGCATTTTAGGTGCTCATAACCTTCTCTACACTTGATTTTTGAAATGGATTTCTTGGGAATTTTTTTGTCGGTATTGCTTCATTGGGATACAAATGGGAGCAATTTATTGCTGTTTTTTGGATTTGAAGAATTTTGTGGAGTTCTTAAAGCTATCTTCTTCTCAATCTCTGGGCAAAGTGGAAGTAAGAACCTCATAACCATCATGTCCCTTTATCTAAATTTTCTAAAAATCATAACTTACTAAAAATAGTAAGTTGACAATTTCAAAATAGCAAGTCAGGATCATTTGATAGTTCGGGAAATAATAATAGGTTTGGTGATTTGGTTGGGATTATAATATTTTTTAAATACCAAATGTATTTAAGTGTTACTACTTTCCCTCCTTTTGGTGTGGGGATTTGGGAAGTTTGGCATGACCTTCTATTTTGGCTTTTAGTGGTAATTACTAATTTATAGTTTAGTGGAGTTGGTATTTTCATGGCGAGCTGTTGAAGTTTTGAGACACTAGGAAAAAAAGAAAGTTCTCTTTCCTTCAAATTGGGTTTTGGGTGCCCAAATCGGGAGTTTAAATGTGATTATACAGGATTTTGGCTCTAAACTTCATCATTATTCTTGCAGATTTTACTAAACTTTTGGTTATTTCTTTAGGCTGGGGTCCCATGGAGGGGCAGTAACCACTGAGATTTTTTAGGAATGTTTAGAGCTTGAGTGATCTCATGTATCACTTAGTTACCCGGGTTTGCCGTTTTGGCCCAAGAACCCTGCCTAGGTTCGAACCTGTAGTCCAAAATTCAAACCTGGGCAAATTTTTTGGCTGCCCAGATTGAATTTGAGATGAATTTGGACGAATTTGGAATGAATTTGGGTGAATTTTATATTTTTTGAGTTCTGGTTGCCCTAAAACGTGAATGTAAGTAGGTTATTTTGGCTTCTAACGTCATTTGTGGTGTGCAAATATGTGATTTTGTGAGCAAATAGGTGATTGAGCAAAAGAAGTTTGTGCAAGGTGGAGTTTACATCATACGATTTTATGATACTCTATGCTACTAGGCTTCAGGCTTCATAAATATGTATGTATGTAATTTTTAATAATTTTTACATGTTTTTGTACGAACAAACCTAAAACCCTTTCCAAAATTTTGCTGTACTGGCGAACCGCTTCTTTGAACCTGTATTTCAAACCGAACTTGAACCGGTAACTAAGATGAATCATATAGTTATTATCCTTAAAAATTTGAGCTCCTAAATTTAAGGAAGTATGAAAGATTTTAAATTTAAAATATCAAATAAAAAAATAGAAGACTTTGTTTTCTTTTAAAATTTTATTTTTTGGTGGGAAAAAATGAACAGATTGTTGACATGTGGCGGAAAGTTTTCCTAAGCTTGTGGGGCTATTTCTAGCCCCACCCCATTTTCGCTTGCTCAAATTAAGAGGGCTAAGAAATAGGGGATCCTATTTTTAGGGGAAAAGTTTCTAAGTAATCCTTTAGCCCCCCAAAAATTTCTAATGGGACCTCTCTTTCCTAAAAAATAGAGCCCAAGGCCCCCTCATGGGATCCCTGCCTTAGTGGTTGATAAACCAACGGAGAAGGAGACTGAATAACGAGAGTTTGAAGGTTTCCATGTAATTTAAGGTGGGAGCTAGAGACATGAATGGGATTATCATTTTGCTGAACGATTTGGCAGTGATGACAATTCTCAGTATTTTGGGTTTGTAGGTTGCATGCAAGGGTTTAGAAGCCGCGATTTGGTTCTGAGTGTGTTGGGGCTTGCAGAAATTCATGTAAGCCTGTAGATTGCCTGCATGCTGTTCTTTTAGAAAATTTATATGACAATTTTTCATTGATAAATCTCATTTGAAGTTTTTATTGAAGAAGTTTTCTGAAGTTCTGTACACATCTGTGCAATCGGATGCACACAAATTGTGATAAATCTGTTATATGTTTGTGGGTTTGCAAGAAAATCATCATAGTGGTTTGAGGGTTTTGTTAAAATATTAATTTGGATCAGATTTATTGATCATCCCTACTTTTTAAATAATTAGATAAATATATCATTAGTAGAGATTGAAATAACTTTCTTGATGCTATATCTTTTCAACTTTGGTTGCCTCTAAATTGCTAATTGGATAATCTAGAACAATTTTTGTTTTGAAATCAATCCATTTCATTGAGTATAGAACTTGCTGAGTAGATTTGGAAAACCATTTTTTTTGAGAATGCTACCATGCAAATTTTTATTTGGATGAACTTTCTGTGAAATTGGTTGTGGGAAAATAGTGTTGGGTAGATAGGAATCAAAAGGGTATTCTTAGTTTTCTGTTTTTTGAATTTTTAATATTTGGTGGTTTTCAATCTCCTTTAATGGTGGATGTTACTGTTCACTGATTTTTGGAAAATTTGTGATAAGTTTTAAAATCGTACTTTTTAAATGTGAAATATATTGTGGAATGATGAAAATTTGAAACTCGATTGTTTATCATGTGAATTTTGCGGATTTGGTAGTTTTGCCTCTATCGTAAATTTTGGCTCACTTTGGTGAAAATTTATGAAATTGTGAAGTTGATATCATTGGATTTTGGTTTGATTTGGAATTCGATAAGCCTAGGTTGTTAGTAGAGAATGCCAAGAGTGGCTTGCGGCCCAAAGTGGTTTGTAGGCTTGATCACGATGTGGGGAGTCTCTTAATTAAGTGATAACTATATTAAAACCTATCAGTAAAACATTTATTAGATAATTGGTGCTGCAAGCACGCCTTGAGCTTGAGTATGAGGCCAAGGATGTCTTGGGAAGGCATGCCCACACATGGAGCACTAAGTTTTGTTTGAATAGACAAGCTTGCTTGTGTAGGCTTGGAACTTGCATGATCTCATATCTTGTTTGTATGAGAGGATGCCCTATTCCGTGTGGCACCATCCCTTTGAGCACAGAGGGTGACACTCCCCTATCTTGTTTTGTAGTACCTAGCTCTATAGATTTGAGTGGCACCTGGAAGATGCATCTTCCTTGTTTGTGTTGTTTCCTTGACGAGCATGTGATTGCCATGAATATTGGCCCATGATGCAATATGTCACTTGTGTTCGAATGATGAGTGGTATTCATACCCTAATGCTTTTGTTTAGCATATACTTGTATTGGTGTTTATAATATATATCATTCTCTTGCTCATTTGGTTGCAATTAAGATGTACGGTATTTCTCCACGTTTGGACCTTTTTTGTTGATCGTGTTGATGTGTACATTTTATATGGTACATTTGTTAATCTTATATCATTGTGTATGCTTCTCTTGAGTGTTTTTGCCATGTGTCTCTCTCCATGAGCATGATGCGGTTCCACTTGTGGCTTCAAGGATGACATCAACTACATCCTACCTTTCAACATTCTTATCATTTTGAGTTCTCAATTTAAGAAATGTAATTTCTGGATGTTGGAATTTAAGTTGTGTAATGATGTATATGCATATTGGACACTCAGGGAGGACGATGTAATATATCGTTAAATAATAGATTTGAGTTGTTTTACATGTTTCAATGTCGGTATCGGACATAAGATTGTACATTTTCCTTTCCTATGTTCAAGTTAGATTATGGCTATGTATGTATAGGAACATTAGATTTGGGCTTAAAATGAATCTTGTTGGAGATTCCCCCCTCACGATATTGTTATACCTTCTTACAGTGAACTGAGTTATTTTGACTTTTGAGTGGCTTTCGATTCATTTGAGTCCATTTAGGACTTCTCAGATGCATCATGGATAGTCTTATAAAGCATCAAAGTGTTGTATGTCTTGGTTCTTTGGATGTCTACTGTGGTTGAGCCTTTAGTGGGATTTTGGGGTGGGTAGAGGCATTTAGGGCTCTCCCCATCTACCTCTCTCGTGATTGTTGCTGTCTTTTTTAGGGAAGCAATTTGTCTACATCGTCCTTGCATCTTTTTGGCTTTTTTGTGTTCCTTGGGTGACCTTAGGTATGTTGTCTTCTCCAATGCATTTGTGGTGTTTGTTAGACCCTACTTTGACTTCGATTTGCTTATTGGTTAGGAAATTGGCATGACTTGGAGGTGACATCACGAAATAGTGCCGCTAGGGACACTAGTGCCCAAAAAGGGCACCAATACACATGGTGTATTACACTGTGCAAGTTGGGCTAAGGAACACCACACTAGTGTCCTCTAGGTGTGCATTTTTCGTGGATTGGCACCTAGTTCCATTGTAAGCACCTTTGTGCTTAACACTTGCCGAATAGGGTTTTTGAAGCCTTGGAGTGTTAGTTCGAGAGCATCGAAGTTGTCTTATAATCTTGGAGAGTCAAGGGAAACCTTTGAGATGGTTCTAGTATGTTGGGCATCAATTTCAATGGTGTCAAATTGTCAATTACATTGGTTTGCAAGTTCATTTTTGTGTTGATTGTACACCCAAAACTAAGGAGAAAGCCTAGTTTTCTAAGAGAAGGCTTCTAGCTTTGTGTGATGTCTTGTAAGGGTTGAAATTGTTGGTTGACCTTGTGTAAGGTATCATATGCCTTATAATATAATTTTCTTGGTCTAGAAGGACTTCAGCCTTCCACTGGTGTATTATTGAGTTATGATAGGATGCTGAATTGTTGTAATTGAGCTAGTAGATTTCTATGAGTGTTGTTAGTGTTTGGATAGGATGCTAAATGACCACAATTGAGCTAGTGGAATTCTATGAGTGTTGGTAGTGTTGGAACGAGTAGATCGGTCCAATGTGATGTGGACTGGAGGCTAATGATTTCCTTATCCCATCCTAGTGTTGTTTGGTCTGAGGGTTTGTGTTGATCACTGTTGAGGAATTGTTTTTCCTCTCTCTATTCTGCTACTTCTGGCGAGTTGTGGTTCCTGTCATTAGTCTTCTGCTGTAAATACCTCACTTGTGTGATGATGTGGTCTTGAGTTGCTGTGTGTTGTAGTCTTTCTTGTGACACTAGTGTGTATGTCTTGCAAGTGTGAGTGTGTTGCATCTTTGGCATTGCGATGTTAAGTTTATTTGGAATATTTCAAAAAAAATTATATGTTTTCTTGGCTTGTTTCCTCAAGTGTTTCTTGGTGGGGCATAAAGATGATCAAGATTGCTGCTGTTCCAGTCTAGAAATAGCAACTTATAATCTGAGAGCATCAAAGTTTGCAATTTGCAAATGGAATGGCAGTTGCAAATCTGAAAATTCCTTACGTAAATAGGAAATGAGATCATTATATTCACTGAAATGCCTTGTGCAAAGGATAAAATTCTTCTCAAATTGTTGCCAATCCAAAAATGCTCCATCCCTCAATTGACATTACTTGTGAAAGCACTTGAATGTATGCAACTGAAGTTAGGTGATGACTGATTGGTGTGATGACAGCTGCCCCAAATTTGAAATTGTTACCCATGATCTTCCATGGTATATTTCTTCTATCATCACAAAAGTTCGACAAACTTTGTTGGTGAATTTTTGCATAAATACTTTCAATGAATCAGCTCTCTATTATGCTTATGCTACTTTACTTTGGTATTCATGAGCAGTTCTCCTAGTGCTCTCTTGAAGCTGCTTAAGACACCATCTTGAAGTAGAATGCTTTCCAAATGATCAATCTTTAACTCGTCTCATTTTTCATCTCTTTGTGGTGATTTTTTAGATGCAAATTCTATCGCCAAATTATTTTGATCCAAAGTGAGAAACTTATCATCATGAGAGAATATCTAGTCCATCTTTATGAATTCTCTTGATGCTTTTGATTGAACCACCTTGATATTACAGATTTCTGTTCTCTTTGAATTCTTCACGACTCCTATTAGAGTAAAATATCTCTAATTTTGTTTCTCTCTCTTTCGTAGATTTACTTCTATTCCTAATAGTCACCCTTCTTCTGTGTTTCCATATTCTCTCTCTGTTCAATATGGAAACTTTCTCTTTCTTTCTTTTTCTCTCTCTTCAAAATGTGTCTATTTCTCTCTTTGTCGGTTATAGAAACATTCTTGTGTATACTTTTATATGTAGATCATTTATGATATCTGTTTGATAACACATTCATCATTTTACAATAATATGGTCTCAGAGCTATTTTTTCGAAAGCTAATAATTTCATTATTGAAATTTCTTTAGTTATTTTTTGAACTAGGTTTTGAAAATCTTTAATAACTTGAAATTTTTAGACCCATAGATTTTCGGAATCTTTGCCTAAGTGTTCATTTTTTTTGTTTTTGTAGGAATTCGTTTTTTTTTTGTGTGAGCCTTTTTTTTCTGCAATTTTGTGGCCTTTTTGGGCATTTTTGACCTGTTTTTTTTCTGCACATATTTTGCAAAGGGTGGTGTCTAGGGTGTTTTATGAAGATTGATGCTGCTTGTAACTACAGTTCCACCACCAGTATTCCAGTCTTAACTTCCAGACTTCATTCTATCATGCCAACATCTGCTCACAAAATCATCGGATAAACAATTGGAATTTAGAATTAGTTTTATTAAATAACATGCATATGTAGTTGTTTCCAATAAAGCATGTTGAACATGTGTAAGTTATCTGCAGTTTATATGGGTGGTGACTGAGCTTATTTAGGTTAGATTTCTGTATGGAGTCTACAAAGGGATATAATAAATAGGGGCAATGTAATAATTTTGATAAAGTTGCACAATAGAAAGTGTGTCATAGTAGCCATAGTGTAAAGACTTCATATTGGAGGCAATATGTATTCAAAGATATGAATAAAAGATTCAATTGTTTGTGTGTCAAATTCTGTGTTTTGTTGTATTTTATGTGCTCCTTTGTTTTTGTCCCCTGTTTCAGATTCTACAATTGGTATCAGAGCCGTAGATAAGATCCTGGGCGTGTTTGCAGAAGAATGAGATGAGAAATGAAAGAAGGCAATCGATGCTTTATAGATTTGGTTGAAGAAAGAGTGTAGGTTGTGCTGAGAAGCTTAGAAAGGAAGATTGAAGATGAAAGATTGAAAATTTATAGAGATTAAAGAAGATCTATTTTGTGCAGTCCAAGAAGAGTGCCCACAACAGAGGTAATCTATTTGTGTAAAAAAAATATTTTCTCTAATGGGTAAGGTTGGAAAGAAGGTTAAAATAGATAATAAAAGTTTGATTTGTGAAAAAGATGTGTTGAATGATGAATTGCTGAAATTGAAACTGTCAAATTTGAAATTGTTAGAAACTATCAAGGAGTTGAGAAAGAGTATTTATGAGAAAGTTTGTGAAAATGATAATTTTGAGAAAGAGTTGGAGAATGTTAAGAAGGATAATGTTGATTTGGGTAAGAAGTTAAAGATTTTAGAAAAAGTTTATGAAATCTTGAAAGCAAAACCATTAGTTTGTGATGCTGCATGTGATACGAGTGATGCATGTTCATTCAATACAGGTGATATAGACAAAGTTTCTTCAAGAAAAGAGGTTAAAGATGAAGGTAACCAAAAATTTGCAGGTATAGATGGAAATTGTTATGATGATAACAATGGATGTTTAAAAAACAACATTGGTTTGAAGATTATGCAGAAAATGGGATTCAAACGAAGCAAATTGGGTAAGTATGGGCAAGGCATGGAGCCCATCCAACCCATTTGGAGGCCAAAGTATGCAGGCCTAGGATTCGGTAAGAGAGATAGAGTTAATGTCGCTAGTATGAAAAGTTCAGAGAAATCAGTTGAAAGAGCACATTTTTCTCATTGTCACTAGGAAGGACATTTAGAAGATAAATGTTGGGATCGTCACCCCTGTAAAATTTGTGGGTTGAAGAGTCACAGTGAGAAATCATGTTGGAATAGAGATTGTAGTGGACAATCTACGCAAAGTTGTATGCAGATTGATTATGGATGGATCGATGGATCTTGTTGGCAAAAAGTGACAAGGATGTTGAGAAGGTTGTACGAACCTCCAAGTTTGCATGTCAAAAGTGACAGTGGTGGATCGAGGTTCCAAAGTTTGAGTGAAGTAGTTGATGACTGCTTGTTTTGATTGGCACATGGAAGTGTCATGCATCTTCCCTATATTAGAGAAAGGAGGGGGAGACTGAACCTTGTGATCTCTCATGAAAGAGAGAAATTGGTAAAGGGATACCTGACTTCTACTAGAAGTACTATGAGAATCTGTTAGATGTTGATAATTGTAGCTCATAAAGGTAAGTTAGAAGTAGAGTTCAAGTAGGACTCTACTTTGAGGAAGTAGAATTAAAGTAGAACTCTACTTTATCCACCTAATTAATTAAAGTAGTCACCTAAGAAGAAGAGTTCAAGTAGGACTTTACTTCATAGAAGTAGACTTCAAGTAGGACTCTACTTTATGGAAGTAGACTTCAAGTAGGACTCTACTTTTCCCAACTGCTATATAAAAGGAAGCTAAGGGTCAAATAGAAAATAATCTTTCTTGAGGACATTGAGAGAGAGAGGGAAATGAGAGAAGACATTTCTGATTTTCAGCAGGGTAGAAAGAATAAAGTTTACAACAATTAACAACAAAGGAGAAGAAATACCAAGTATATTCTAGGTTTGCTGTTTTGTTTGTAACTTGTTTCAGAGTCATTTTCCCATGTACTGGGAGCTCTTGTAGGTTCTAAAGTTATTTTGAATGATGAACTGATTGAAGAGCATATGAAATGTGTTTTTTTTCCTAAGTTTTCTGCTGTTTTATTTTGTTAAATAAATCTAGTAGCATAAATCTAGATCTGATCTATTTACCTAGAGACTAGATTTAAGAAATTAACATGGTATCAGAGCTGTAAGCTCTAAAAGAAAAGCACAAGATAGATATGGCAGGCAACAGTCTCAGGTTTGAGGACAGGCTAGATGGAGTTTCAAATTTCTTGCCATGGAAGGCAAGAGTCACACTACTTCTCAAAGGGCAAGACTTGTGGGAAAATCTAGAAAAGGTTCTTCTAGTGCAAATAGATCTTGCACTTTAGGCAGCACAGGATAAAGACACTAAAGGACAAAGGGTCATTCTAGATGCTGTAAAGGATCACTTGATTCTGCATATAGCAGAAAAGACGAAAGCCAAGGACATGTTTGATGCCTTCGTTGGTCTTTTTCAAAGTGACAATATGAACTGGAAGATGGTTTTGAAGAACAAGCTTTGAGAGTGTTGGATGACTAAATTTGATAATGTTACTAGTTACCTTATGAGGATCACACAAATCCGTGATCAACTTGTAGTAGTTGGAGAAAAGATCTTGGATGAAGAGTTGGTGAATGTAGATCTAAATGGTTTCGCCAAGTCATGGGAACCATTTGTGAAGGGATTTGTGCTTGAGAAAACATTTCAGATTGGTAGAGGCTATGGGATGATTGTATTCAAGAGGAAATTCGTGAGGAGATTAGATCCAACAAGCAAGGAGGTGGTGATGAAAACTTGGCCCTCATCTCTAAGACTCAAAAAGGCAAAGGGAAAGCTTTCACCAAAAAAGGTAACAATTATGGAGAAGGGCATCATTCTGGAAAGAAGAAAGACTTAAGCAAGATCAAGTGCTTTGTTTTCCACAAGCAAGGTCACTATGTTTCTCAATGTCCAGAGAAGAAGAAAGGCACATGAAAGACACAACAAGTAGCAGTAGCAACAACAACAGAGACTCAATTGAGTGAATTTGCAATAAAATTTGAGAATGATTTTTCCCTTGCAGCTTGTCTTTCTACTAGCACTACAGTTAGAAGTGCTTGGTACTTGGACAGTGGCACCTCCCGTCACATGACTAAAGCATGAGAGTTTTTCAGTCAACTTTCTAAATATGAATCAGGGATCACTGTGGAGCTTGGCAATGATGCCTTGTATGCAGTTAAGGCACAAGGAATTGTGCAATTTCAGTTGGAGTTAGGAGGATCAATTGATGCTCAAGAAGTGTTGTATGTACCTGGTTTGAAGAACTTGTTGTCCATCTCAGTTATGGAGGACAAAGGTTACACAATTACCTTCCAAAAGGGGCAAGTGTTTATATGCTTAGTGGGAGCCAATCCAGACACAAATGTGAAGATTGGAGTTAGGAAAGGCAACTTATATAAGGTACAAGGTAACTCCATTCAGGCACTGGTGCATAACAACAAGAGCTTGTTTGAGTTGCAGCACAAGAGGTTGGGGCACTTGCATCACAAAGCACTACCTATATTAAGAGAGATGGTCAATGGACTTCCAAACTTTGGTCTGGAGAAAGAAGGGGTATGTAAAGGTTGTGCTCTTGGTAAAAATGTCAAATCTTCAATTCCCAGTAGTGAAACTCGATCCAAAGAGATTTTGGATCTAATACATTCCGATGTTTGTGGGCCTATGTCAGTGGCATCAATGAATGGTGCATCCTATTATGTCACCTTCATTGATGATTTCTCTAGGAAGACCTGGACCTACTTCATGAAGACCAAAGATTAGGCCTTCACTCTATTCAAGGAGTTCAAAGCTCAAGTGGAGAACCTGGTAGGGAAAAAGATCAAGGTGTTGAGATCAGACAAGGGGGGTGAGTATACCTCAAATGAGTTCAGAAATTTCTATAAGGATGCAAAAATCAAGAGGGAGAAGATAGTTGCCTACAATCTGCAACAAAATGGGGTTGTAGATAGGAAGAATAGATCTATCATCAGTTCTGTAAGGGCCATGATCCATGATTAGAGTTTGCCATTGTTTATATGGGCAGAAGCATGCAACACAGCTGTATATTTACAAAACAAGAGCCATCACAAGGTTTTAGAGGACAAGATCCTAGAGGAGGCATTCACAAGGATTAACTAGAGATAGAACATCTTAGGATTTTTGGTTGTCTATTGTATATTCATGTGCCTGTAGAGAAGAGGACAAAGTTGGAGCCTTTAGGTGAGAAAGGCATTCTTGTGGGATACAGTGAAGAGTCAAAAGCCTATACGGTCTTTATACCAACACAACGGAGGACTATTGTGAGTAGGGATGTCAAGTAGGGATGTGTTTAATCATTTGGGCAGCAGCTAAGTCTAGAAGGGCTGCGATTGGAGTTTGGCCCTGTATAGCAGATTTTGGAGGAGGCAATATACGTTGGAGAAGAGTTCACTGATCATGATGGGGTTTTGGACAAGTCAAGCATCAAATTCTGGAGCTGCTAATTACTAATTTCAGTTTGGAACGAATAACAGGTTCCTCTAGTTTGGATTTGTATTTGGGAATCAACTTTCATAGTTGTTATTCATGTTTTACTAAAATCTGGAAATCAAGAGAGATAGTTTGTTACAGTTCATTGTTATTCCAATTTCATTTTCAATCAATTCAAAAATTCAAAAAGTATATACTCTCAAAAATTGTGATAAACCAAAAAATAAAAAAAGCAAAAAATTCATATATTCCTTAGCTACGGGATTTGTCCTAGACAGGCTAGATATGGATTTGGATCCGATCTAGATCTAGATTCGTGCTTGGATCCTTGAGGATCCGGGCAGGATCTGTGGGCCGCGGATCTTGACTGATCCACAAGCAGAATCAAGGATCCAGTCTGAGGATCCACAGGCAGAATCAAGGATCCTGCCCAGATCCTCAAGGATCCAAACCACAGCCCAACAATCCTCAAGGATCATAGTTTAATTCAATGTGAATGTGTTGAATTTCTTTATAATCGTGAAAATAAATCAATTATCAAGTAAACTGGATTCATAGATCCATACTAGAATCATGGATTCATGCTATGAAATGATTTAGTTTTAGAATTATGTATACTTTTCTCATTTTTTAGTGTGCATGTACACACACACACACATGAATCCTCCACGAATCATAATTGGGAAAAACAAATTCCTGAATCCACAGATCTGATTGACGTGCCTGAATCATATTTGTTTCACGAATCGGTGACTAAGATATATTCTTCAGCATTCTACAGTCAGGTGTAAGACAGTCTTTACACAAATCTGCAAAAAAAACTGACATTCCTGGAAGTCTACAACTGTTTGACAAATTTTTTGGAAGCAAATTTGAAGAAATTCAAGAAGGGCTTTTACAGTGGTATTAGAGCCAAAGACCTGCCAGCGTGGAGGTTAATGAGCTCTGGTTAGAGGGCTAAAAGATATTATAAAAGAGAACAAAGGCGAAATCAATTTCTGGTTGCTGGTTTGTATCCAAAATAAAACACATTTCTACAGCTTTAGCAGCAAGGCAGCCCTGTATAGCAGTATTGGAGATTTAAACGATGAGTAGTTTAGGTAATGAGAGTTTTTGAGATGGGAGATTTGATCCTTCTAGTGTAGAGAATATACTGAATGATGTGTGGCCAGCAACAAAGGATGCAGCAACTTATGCAATCACAACAATAGTTGATCACAATCATTGGACAACTATCACAAAACATGAACTCTCTCAAATTGAATCAGAATAATACAGATAATGGTAGTGATGTAGGGAATCACATTTGAATGAGAGCTGGTACAAGTGGATTAGATAGGCCTTTCCAGCCTACATTCATACCAAGGGAAGTTGGGGAAGCATATCAACCTGAGGAGGAGCAGCCATTGGTTTATGAGGCGATAGCAGTATATGGGGAGAACCGTACACTTCTTGATGCAATCAGATATGAGATATTGTTGACCCAATTTATTAACCAATGGAAGGATAAGAAAAAATCCAAACAAGAAGCATGAGAACCTAGTCATAGGTGCCTTGGGAAAGGCAAAGTTCATCATTTTAGGGGGCACTTCCAACACTGATGAAGAGATAGTTGATACTAGTTCGGAGAGTAAAAATGAGGAGCAATAGGTGGAGTGTGATGAAACTGCTACAGGAGAAATGGTGCATGGTTCTATTGTTACCTTATTAGGAATTCCCAAGTATCACACTTTCTGAGTGAGAGTAGTATTGAAGGGACATCAAGTTATATGCTTAGTTGATTGCAGGGAATTTCATAATTTAATCAATGAGGGTCTAGTAGTGAAGAGAGGATTCTTTTGAATTTTGTGTCTTGGTAGCTAATGGGTTTAAAATGAGCTGTACTAGGAAAATGTGAGAATTGAACATTCAGCTGGGTGATTATATAGTTATTGACGATTTCTATATGATTGGGATTTGTGGGACCAATGCTGTTTTGGGAGTTTAGTGGTTGCATTCACTTGGTAGATACAGTTAGGACTTCCAAAAGATGGAGTTGGAGTTCATGTCAAATGGGAGGGAGATAGCGTTGAGAGTGTTGGCAAATGGGGCACTAAGGGTATTGACATTGAAGAGGATGAAGGTAGTGTTTTGATTACTGCTGTGCAACATTTCATAGAAAATTATAGGGTTCTAAAATTTTGATAAGGGACATATAGAAGCTTCTTCAAGGTGAAGGGAGAGTCATAAAAAATTTGAGCAGCTTGACAAAGCTTATTGGGAACAATGACTAAGCACTAGTGAAGAACTTTTAATTGTCTTGGAGTTCTATCCTGCTCTTGGAAAACCAACTTATAGCGATCAAGAAAGGAATTGTATACTTTAGGGAGTGCATTAAACATAATTTAAGTAGTCTTTATTGCCTTAATATGTGGTCTTGCTTGTTTGGTGTGCAAGACTTTGAATTAATCCTTAGAGGCCCTATCTTTTATGTGAAACCAATGAAGGTAAGCACAAATTTGACCTCCTCTCGCTTGATGGCTTTTTGTGATCATGAAGTTGTGCTTCAATTGAGCAGCCAAGTCTGCAGATGAGGATTGAAGGGTTGATTTCCAGCTCTTTGTAAATCCTCATAGACTCTATAAGAACAAATCCATTAGCTCTTTCATTAACGTAAGCAATCTACTTGCCAAATCGATATATGAAGGTGGTGATGTGAGTAAGGCTTGTCTTCCACCACTCAATCAAGATGGTTGTCATGAGGGGAAATGGCTCAACAGTCTAAAGTTTGGGGATGGGCTGGATAATACCCTTATGATTAAGTAGTGATGTGCTTAGGATTTTGAATGGTGCATTGTTCCATTTAATTTTAAAAGTGATGACATTATGATTGAAGAGAATAGCCTCTAGATGGATTGCTACATATTAAACATCGTGGTCTGAAGATGGAAAACACATTGCTATGATATCATGATGTGATCAAGGTGCTTGAGTGCTTTGTTAGAGGCTGTCCATAGCATAGACCACACAAACCAATGGTCTGTTGTGGTAACTTGCCACGAAAAGTATGGGCCTAGTAGCTACCAGCGGTTTTAAAAACCCTAAGCTTCATGTTCCTCCACACATCATCACACATGCAACATTCCTTTGTTATTTTCAGAAGTTTCCATCATATTGAAGTAACCTTAGATAAACCAATTAGAAAAAAGGCTAGTTGTCAACTAGCTAATCCATAAAGCTGTGCTATCCAAACCATGAAAATCCACATATAGATTGACAATGGGTATAACAGCATTATATTTACATGGCAATCGCATGGCACATTGAAAGTGTATATGAAATTCAATTGCGTGTTTAAATTAGGAGAGATGAAAAATTAATAAATGTTAAAGTCTCATAAACACATGGGAAAAACCTAAACTAAGGAAAAAAACAAATTGAGGGTTTGAAGGAGAAATTCCGAATGAGTGCCATTTTGGCAGAGTTTAGTGATTTGTTTTCTATGTTGTCCGCATTTGCTTTAATAAATTTGGTGTTTCCCTTTCTTTATTGAAAAGATGACTACGAAGCAAATTGACAATGGGTATAACAGCATTATATTTACATGGCAATTGCATGGCACATTGAAAGTGTATATGAAATTCAATTGTGTGTTTAAATTAGGAGAGATGACAAATTAATAAATGTTAAGGTCTCATAAAAGCCTGGAAAAACCTAAACTAAGAAAAAAAAACAAATTGAGGGTTTGAAGACAATTTCGAATGAGTGCCATTTTGGCAGAGTTTGGTGATTTGTTTTCTATGTTGTCTGCATTTGCTTTAATAAATTTGGTGTTTCCCTTCCTTTATTGAAAGGATGAGTGTGAAGGATCCCTTTGGCTTCATTAAAATTTCCATTGAGCTTGAGAATATCCTGTTCTCATGGTCCTGGATCCTTACAATTTTGGGTCAAGGGAAGGCTCCACCGAAGCATATGCATGCTTGTTCATCTAACATCCAGACCATGTGTTCTATTTTGTCATTCCAGCATTGGCATTATTTTTAATCCATGCCTTCCTTGGAGACAACACATCTAAAATTTTGAATGGGTATTGAAGAAGAGGTCCCCCTCATGGGATAGTAGATACTGAGTTGAAGAGATGGATATGGGCTGTTTCAAAGGGTGCAAACACATAACCATGAGCATGGAGTATCTTATTTGCTAGATTGATCTTCATGAAGACTAAACCTCTGATTAATAGATTGTGGTTATATGGGGAATATTTTTGTTGAGATCAAGCAATCTTGACATTTTCTTGACAACATGGTTATACTCAGCCTGAAGAACATTTTCAAGGTTTGCCCAGTAAGGTAAAATTTAACCCATATTAGAGTATACAGAAATTGTAACAGAACATAGTAATGCCAGAGAATTCACAGATGCTTCTTCATTAATACCATCAATGTTTACAATGTATCTCAGTAATGACACCAAAGTACTGCGACAACAATTACCACAATGCCAACATTAACAACACTATCTCTCGGATGCAAGTACATGATATATATAGATGTCGAGGGAGTGCAAGTGCCAACTGTCACAACCATTCCCAACTATCTACCCCTTGACCATACAACAAATACTAACAACATTAATTCACCTGACAACACTAGGATATGCATTTGAGAGTAAGAATGTGATATCTGTGTTTAGGGTGTTGGATATGTGGAAAGGCATATATTTGGCATGATTGCTGGATATGATAGAAAAGCACCAAAAGAAGTTTTTGATGGTATGGAAAGGTGAAGGTGGTAAATTTGTAGTTTGTCTTCTTTATCACCTGTCAACAGTGATTAGTGGTGGATATTGTAGTTGTTTTGGGGGATCACTTGCTTCTTTAGAGACCCTCTCAGGACACTTGAATCTGTGGGTTGGGTCCTCTTTAAGAATTATAAGGAGGAACTGATGGACTCTTACTTGAGGTCAAAAACTGAAACAGTGTGGTTTCCTCACATGGAACACCTGTGACCTATTTTACTTCCTTCGAAGCTTCTTTACAGATGTTGTGTCCCTGCATGTTTACAGAAATATGGAAGATCTGATGTTTTGTAGCCTAGTTTTCTTCTTCTATTTCATCATTTTTCTGCATTTTTTGCATGCATGTAGTTTCCAGTTTTAGACCATCTTTTGGCTGCAATGCCTATTTTGCCAGCCATTGCCTAAGTCATTTTTCTGGCTGATCTAAGATGACTAGGGTTTCCTGGTATACAGTTTGGATAAGTGTAACCATCTGTATCTATGCCAGGTGATGTGTATGGCTGGTGATTGTGATGATAATTCATGCTGTTCTAAGATGGCTACAGTTTAGTGGCTTAGACATTCAATAAGGGTGTCTGTTTGGATTTACCCTAGGTGATGTGTACGGTTGGTGATCATTATGATCAGAATTCTCATGGCTTTTTGTTTTATCTCTGGACTCAATTATAATTTACATTTTGAGTCTACCAATAATATGTATTAAGAATACAAGCCTTTTATCAATTTAGTATTAATCAATAGGGGTTATAAATAGTTCGAGGCAAGGAAAAGTGCTGAAACTGCTTTGAAAATCCCAGAGACAGTTCTGATTAACAGTGTTCCTTATTGTGCTGATAGCTGTTCGATTGTAACTCCATGTTCTTAATTTACCTGATTATAGCATAAGGTTTGTATATGTAGTCATTGACTTCTTTTATCTGTCTTCAACTTTGCGCTTCAATTCCTGGTGTAGAGTAAACATGCTTTGGAGTTTTAAAACTTATTAATGTTTGATGCTAGAAATATAGCTTTAGAAACACTACTATGTGAATTCAGCTTATAAACTTGAATTTTTTTATAATTATAAACTGTAAATTCCTTCTTGTGGTCAATGTAGAAACAGAAGCAAGGCAAGAAATGGAAGAGGTTATGGCAGAGGCACTCAAGAAGGCTGGTTGTACCCGCTTAGCTGTTGGAGCAGTTTGTGTGGCTGTTTCTGGTGTCAATCATGTGAGCGACCAGCATCAGATGACCCAGTGGCTTAGGTCTGTTAGCTTGCTCATATTTAGTTTATTGTGATTCAGGAATTAATTTTCTTATGTTAAATATCATCGATAGTGTACTTGTTTTATTAGAGATGTTCCAATAATTGTTTATAATTGTTGGTTTCATAAATGCATCAAGAGCTAGAAAAATGTTTATTTTGTGATAAAAGGTTGAATTCAGTGGTTAGCAATACTATTTCAAATGTACTTACTAGCCCTGTACCTTAAAGTGAGAGCCTCCAAACCCTTGCCGCATAACCTTGCACTGCTGTAAGGGAATTTTATGAAGTCAAGAAATTTGTTTGACTTGGTGATTGGTTGTATTGAGAAATCAAGAAATGCATTGAGAAATTTGTTTGACTTGGTGATTGGTTGTATTGAGAATTCATAAATGCATCAAGAGCTAGAAAAATGCTTATTTTGTGATAAAAGGTTGAATTCAGTGGTTAGCAATACTATTTCAAATGTACTTACTAGCCCTGTACCTTAAAGTGAGAGCCTCCAAACCCTTGCCGCATAACCTTGCACTGCTGTAAGGGAATTTTATGAAGTCAAGAAATTTGTTTGACTTGGTGATTGGTTGTATTGAGAAGTCCATTTCTTTAGGTTACCAAAGTTCATGGTCAAGGGCGAGTCCCTTGTATCACATGCACAAAGATCACTCTATGTATAATTTTTACATGTACATCAGTATACAAAATCTCTCAAGAGAGTTACTGGTATTATTATTATGCCTTGGGTCGTCTTTCTAATAAATGCATGTCCCTTCTGTACAACTGCTATTAGATCCCCTAATGCCAAAACCATAAGGGATGGACATTTTTATCAAAGCTGCATTTTAGTTTGATATTTTAAGTGGACTCAAAAATTATTATTTGTCCAAAGGATGGATACAATATGCTAAAGGTAAGGATGGAAAATTAGAAATTGATTCTTTCCATTGCAGTAAAGTGGAATTTTAATAGCATCTTCTTGTCGGTATTGAAGGCAATTACCATAGTATTATTTTCAAATATTTTCTTATTGTAGAAGAGAAGCAAAGAATTTGGTTGGGACCACTTTTATAGACCAATGGAAGAACAAACCATAGTTGGAAAACTCACTTGGCAAAAACTCGCTAAGCCCCCCCAAAAAAATGGGGAAAAATTTGGCCAATTTTTCAAAAAAGCTCGAGGAAAAACTCAAAACCTAATAAGCAACTTAAATTTAATTAATTTTTTGTTTTAGGCAAAACTCAATGAGAAGATGCATGTAGTGGGTACAAAATCGCATTCTCATGTGGAATGCTGATGGCGGGAAGCAAAACAGTAAATAGTTTATGTCAAACTAGAAGTTATTACATCATTACAATCACATCTTCCTCTTCCCAGTTCTACTAGCATAAAAGTGAGAGGGTGTAGTTCTAGAAGAGGAACCCTGCACAAGGCGTAATTGTGAAGTATGTGGTTGTGTTTCCTTGCTCGGTACCCTACTGATTCCTCTTGTTTAAGTGTTGTACTTCTTCTAGCTTCTAGTTGTTTTTTTCTTAATTCTTCTGCTTCTTCTTCATAGACATTAATGGCTTCTTTGCCATCTCTTATGTTGTAATTATCTCTCTATATATATGGCGTCTACATATTGTAAGAAACCCAAACAAGTAAAAACTTTCAACTTGTATTTCCATTCAACATATTTACTCAAATAGTTGGTATACATGCAATTCTTCGATACCACTATAAGAACCCCTGCAGTGTAACTCACCTAGTTTTGATAATTGATAGGCATTTGTTGTTTTGCAACATCTTTATCTCATACATAGGCATTATATCAAACACTTGTAAGCTCAAATCAGATTTAAATCTCTTAACTTCATGCATATTGTTGGGATTCAAAATTGAAGCCCTGATTTTGAGTACCATTCGAAAAATTAAGCCTAATAAGCACTTTTTGATGCATGTGTACCCCGTTGTCTGTTTGAGGCCTAAGAGGTGTTTAATGTTTCTAACACCTTGCATTCAGTATATCCACTCGTTCCATGAAGATAAATTGCCATTCCGAGTCATTTTGTGAAGTCCCGTTTTGAGCAATGCTCAAATTTGCATTTTTGCCTATCAAACAACGACAGGAGGCCTTGTTTGCAATTGAATATCTTGCACCCAGTTATGTTTCATGCCTCGCTGCTTTGGGAATGTTTAGTGTCCATACCAAAGAACCTATGTTTCAGATTTCAAGTTGTTTCGATATGTTTTGATTAGGTTTTGAATCCCTCAAAGTCGGTCAGTTATTGTTGTCATGCTGATGCAAATTGTTCAGAAATCTGGGAGACCCTATTTGATCAGTCATAACTTTGACCCAATTGACCATATTAAGAAAATTCCTTTTGCACTGCATTCTAGAGGTCAGAGACTTGTTATGTTTCAATTTCGAGCTTATGACGAATCCGTTTGATCAGTTTTTGAATGCAATTCCAAAAGCAATTTGTAAAGGTGTCAATAAGTGCAGATTGGTCGGTACGCCTGTTCATGATGTCAGATCTTTGAATCTGTGATAGGTGAGATCAAATGGATTGTACTGTTGTGTTCTACTCTGAAAATTCTTCAAGTGTGCCAGTTTGCAAGTTTTGACGAATCCGTCTACACACTTTCTCAGGTCCATTTTGTTTGCAAAAATCGCTTTTTTGCCAGCGTTTCTAGTCTACAAATTCTGAGTAGCACACTTTGACCACTCGCCATATGCGTCTAGTTATTTGTCTTGAGCCCTAATCACAGATTTATATTGTCTTCATGACAGTGAACCAATGTGCTAGTTTTCATTTCCCCAAGTATCAGTTTACCCACTTTTCGAAGCCAAAACAGAACACGATTTATTGTTTTCTGACATGTTTGCTTGCAGGCAGTTCAGAGGGCAAATTTTACAGAGAGGGCAAATTTGACTTTGAATTCGTCATGAAATGAGATTTGGCAGGAAGCAAGAATGCAAAACAAAGAATCAGTAGGTTTGATTTCAGAGCTTGGTCAGGTGTTTTTGTTAGTTCTTAAAGCCGGTCAAAGGACCCCCTGATAGAAAATTGACAAGTTGTAGAAAGAGGTGGATTGAGTTTTAAAAATTAAAATCAATGATGCAAACTGATTGATTTTTGATCAAATCGGTATTAGGAAATCAGTGGATCAATTTGAGAGGTTAGGTGTTTGAATTCAAAATTTTTTTCAGTCGGACCCACTTTTGGGGCCCAATTGATTTCAATAGATTGATAGAATTTGAGGAAATGAAGAAAATAAATATTCTCTACATGCTAATAGCATTGATGATGTGGAACGAGGAGCTTTTAATAGGATGAACATACATGGAGAGTCCATGGCGATTGACAAAGGCCCATGCCAGGAAGATTGCAGTACATGTCCACGTCAAAACATGGGAGAGGTGTGGGTTATGATGATTTCTGTGGCCAGTCTTCAACCTTTCATACACGTGCATATCATAGAACGAATCATTGAGTGTGACTCTGAAAAGCATTTGTTTAAAAAAAGGGGATTGGATCTTGAAGCTAATTTATGTTGATCTTTATAAAACAAAATATATATTTACTCTGGTTAATTGATATCATGACTAGTGGAAGTTAAATCATGGTCCTCATTTATTAAAAGGTTCATCTGTGCAAGTCAAATACAAAATGGGGCCTTATGGAAAAGTGTAGATTCATTCCGAGTAATGGCATCAGATGCTTGGGCTCACTGAAGAAGGAAAGAGGCACACTCTTCAACTTTTGGGACTGCGATCCAGTAAGAAGACCAGTGGAGAGCAAGCAGTAAGTGTTTGTTCTAAATAACAACCCACAACAAGATATACATCTAAAACAGAGGGAGAGGAGATATAAGTAAACAATCAATGTCAAGAATGACGTAAGGAGGAGTCCAATGTGTTTGGAGGAAAGGATACAACTGCCAATCTATGTAGATTTCCCGGCATTGCGGGTTGGAGTTATGTTTCCTTACCTAGTAGGCAGCGAGCGCCATGAATTGCAGATGTGTGTTTTGGTGGAGAAATTGCATATCACACTTGAAATGATGTGTAAAACTTTGATTCAAGGAGGAATCCACAGTGGTAAAGGAGGGAGCAGAGCCTCCAAGTGGCTCCTGCAAAGCCATAGCTATGTAATAGAGCCGTTTCACAATGGCAAAGCCACAATCAATGCCAGTGAGAATTGTAGCTGCTTGCAGTCCAAAGTAAAGCGTGATTCAGGAAGGAGATACATCGAACAACAGAGGTATTGGTATTCATTGGGAGCATGAGAGGAGTTGTCAGCAAAGACAAAGGATGAATGCAATTTGGATTCCATGCGGAATTGACCAAGAGAAGAAGAGTGAAGCTCCATGCAGTGAAGGAGACGACTGTTAGAGCAAAGTCTGCATTGGGCATGGACGACAAGGAACAAGGCATTCACGTAAAATAAAAAGCACTCATATTAATTGCTAAAGGGCAAGTGAAGGAAGACGACAAACATGAGAAGAATGAAGATAGAATGATTTCTTAAACTACTCAGACTTATCTAATGGAGCGCCGTCCATGCCGACTTGCCATGTAGTTGCTATGCGAGGTGCCAAAGAAAATCGAAATAAGAAAGAACTTCCCGCCCACTCCATTTTCAGACACAAACAACATTACAGATGGGGATAGCTCAGTGTTTTGAATATAGAAAGATGGGATATATCCCACATGCACCTCGTGGTTGACTATATAGAGTTATTTTAATATCCCATGACTCGTAGACTAAGTGTCTTTAAAGACAAAGGCTTTTAAGCCAAAGCCTTTACGTGTGGGGCTTGTGGCTAGCCAGGAGGAAATTTCAAACAACATGCCTGCTGACGTCATGTTAACTGGACTCCGACCGACCAACTAAATTGTGACATGTGGCATCGAACGAGTGAATCAAATCATGACACCTGGCACAAATTTCAAGAAAGTAGTGATGTGGCGGGCCCAAGATGGATGCTCCAGATTTCAACACGTGGCACATCGGACAATGGTTGCTATGTCGCCAAAGGAAAGATGCTCGAACGATAGCAATGCGACATGGTGACCAATTGATGTGGAGGTGACGTGGCGATGACAAGGATAGTGACGTGGCAGGCTGATGTGGTGTGATGACTTGGCACTGACGTGGCGAAAAGTGACACGTGTCACGTGGTCGCTATGTCACGACATGGCACAATGCTGACTCATAATGCGACATGGCGACTAGTGACATGGCAGACATGTGGTGGCCATGTGGCAGTTGTCAGGTGACTGTGCAAGAACCAGCCAATCAGGGCATGACACGTGGCAGGGCCAGTCAACTAGGTTTGACCCGGATGAAGAAAAAGGAGGGAAAATTCAAGGAGGCATATATTTTTTTAAAAAATATTTTCTCTCAAAAGTACATACATAGCAGTTCTAAATAAGGTTTGAATTAATCCTATAGTTTAAACTTTAGGAAAAGTCAAAATATTTGCAACCAAATGCAGTTTTAGAGCCTTAGTAGGAGCATGATTTTCAAATTAAGATCCTAGGAGTTTTTGGTAAGTCCATATAGGAGTATTATATATCGTCGGAATTGGGAGAAGATAAACTTTCTGTTTCTGGAGTTTGTTTTCGCATACGAGGCCATTGTTTTAAGATATTCGAGGATTTGTCCACGGTGCCCGGTTTTCAATTTCATTCAATTGAGGTAGTTCAGATGTGATTTTCAGTGAAATAATGAACTGAGTGAATGTTAAAATGTAGTTATGGGTGAGTTTTGTCACCTCCTAGTCAAATGAATCAAAGCATTACCAACATTTTCATGATGCTTTTCAGATATTTTAGTAATAGAAGGGTTTTCATCATTGAGGAAGAGATATTTCGGGTTTGTTACAAAACAACGATGAAAACCAAATCGTATCTCATTGGTAGAAAGATGAGAGATGTTCTACTATAGCAAAGAATGGAGATTCAAGTGGACACATGTCATTTTGAGATCAGATCCGGGATTCCATTCTTCTTCTATATCGTTCTCTTTCTCATCCATTGTAAGGATTGACAGTTTTCAGGGTGATACCACATTGTTGGTTCTAGTTTTGTTTGTGAAACCACATTGTTGGATCCAGAATTGTGATTCCACCACATTTTTCAGTAATTTCTCTTGTAATGAACAACAAGAAATAAGCATATAGATAGTTTTGATCTGGTAGGTAGTTTTACATTTCACTTTCATGCATCTTATTGTATTTGTTTCAAAGAAATGAATGAAAATGCAGCAGCAAGTTAATATTCATTTTGATATCTTGTCTCTTATTCATGATGTTTGTGATCTTTTGTGTTTTGTAAACGAAGTGTATGAAACTCAATTGCAATCTATTGGTTGTATATGTTGATTTATTTTTCTTATGACTCAAGGAGTTATGTAAATGCTTGATTCATCATCATAGGATTGCAGATCTCATGAAGGGATAGGTCGAGTATGAGGTTCAGAAAGATGCAGATGTCTGATTCACAAGGTGAATAGATAGATCAAGAAGTCCTGATGTATGGGATATGCCGATGACTTTCAGGGATGCGTGTTAGGGTTTTGTGTGATTGCCCAATAGATAAGGTACTGATTAGCTACAAGATCAAAATGTTATGTTGTTCATGTCATGTTTTGCTGAAATCAATATCATTAATCAAATGTTTTTCCCTTTAAATGTTGAAGAACTGAAATTTGACGCCCTCACTTAGCTTAGCAATTTCTTTGGCCATGTTACTAGCTATTCCATGTCTGAGATCTTTGCACAAGTGTTAGAAGATTTAGGGTTCTTATTTGCTTTATTTAGACTCAACCTATGCTTTGACAATTGGTACCATATGAATAATCTAATACGTCCACCCGCCTAGGTTTTGCAGAGTTTGAAGTAGAAGAAGGGTCTAGCCTTATAGTTGGCCCGGTGTCTGAAAGGGTATGTTGAAAATGGGAAGTAGCTGCCCCTAGATGTATCTTGTTCTCATCGGGGTAATTTGAAACCGTGTTGTTTCAAAACACCAACACATACATAGAACATAGTTGGAAAACTCCTGAAAGTCAGAAACTTACCTAGGCTTGGTAAAAGAATTTGAGAAAATCTTGATCAGGTTTTGGAAAAATCTCAGCAAAAAGCTTAGGAGCTGAAAAAACTGCTTAAATTTTATTAGATATGCATTTTGTTTTACAAAATTCAATCAAAAGATGCATCCAATGAGTCATTAAATGAGAACATAGAATAAACAAGCTAAGTTTAGATATAGTTAAATGCAAAGTGGGTAGAAAATTGCATTCTCATGAGAAATGCTGATGGATGGAAGCAAAATAGTTAATAGTTTCTATAAAACTAAAAGTAAATACATCATTCCAATTACATCTTCCTCTTCCTAGCTCTACTAACAATAGCTCCATGACTCATACTCGGCTATGACTGGCAAGGTTGACTCGACTTGTGACTCGGGTAAGACTTGGAAAAATGAAAAAAACCCTTGAAATCTAGAGATTTTTAACAATTTAAAACTTTTTTAATGAATCCATTATCGAATAAAGCTTCAAGTCACTATAATGTCATCAAATAGAAGCTAATTTGATCTCATATATAGACATACATCATCACATAAGTACAGGAAAGGAAAAAAAAAAAAATGCCATGTAATAGTTACTAACTATTACATGCCACATGTATATTTTCCTTGCTTGTTCATTTGTCTTCAACAATTACAAGATCCCTGCTTAGGAGTAGAAAACCATGTGAAAATATTATTAAAATTAGCAGAGTTGAAAAAAGTTGTTCTCGGCAATAACTCGACCGACCCAATTTTTTTGAAAAACTCGGATTCGCCAAAAACTCAGCAAAAAAATTGGCAATAAATTGTCACTTTTATTGAATATTTGAAAATATCAAATTTCTTATAATATGTTAAAATATATAATTTTTATGTTAAAATATGTTAAAACTTAACAATATATATATTAAATGCTTATATTTCTAAATAATAAGAAGTGGCATAATTATTTAACATTTGTAAATAATAATAATTAATAATTTTATTTTTTATACTCCTACAACACATTATAACTACAATTGTTGTGATTCAATATGCTTGAATGCTTGCTGGGATCCTTTATACTCCAACATCGTATGTGCAACTTTTAAAAGTATGTGCAATTGTTATAAAACTGCACTGTTTTACTCATGTGTGGTCATATTCATACCTCTTAACATGAACACTTGCTGTGATTTTTTAAGTTGCTTTGGGGGATTACGATCGCACAGTTGCAGAATGGAGTTGCTTGCGGACTAATGGTTTCTGCTGTTTGCCCTCACAACGTCTTTCACCAAATAAAACCCTACCTGTAGGCAAAAACTTTACCATTTTTAATAATATGTTAGGTCAAATTTTTGACTTTTTACCCAATGATTTTTGTTTTATTTAAGCCCACGATTTGGCAGTTTCTTCAAATAAAATCGTGATGTATTTATTAAAAATTCGTTGCCAATATTATGTGCAAATAAATCGCCTAGCACAGCAGCTTGCGATTTTGGCGATATTTCGCCTTTTTTTGAACTATGGAAATTAGTATACAAAATAACACTAAGACAATCTTTATTGTATTGTAGTTGATTACACTTGTAATGCATTGTTGTCTGGGCTATGCCTTGCATCTTGCACTAGCCATAGCTTAGTGATTGATGCAAATTTACTGCATTAATCATAGACTGTTGAATTTGGGGGCTTATAGACAAGCTTTGCAACTTCTTCCTTTGACATATCAAAATGAGTATAATACTATAGACTATTGTATTTTTAAGATAAAGAAACCTCTTTTTGCAATATGCCCGGGTCATCACTGTCGGGCTTGGTGAGTCATGGCTACAAGTCATGGCACAAATCATGACCCGCCTGAACTCGCATGACATGCCATGAGTTATGGAACATTGCTACTAACAAATAAGGGAGAGGTAGAACTAGAGGGTCTAGTTCTAGAAGCCTGTGCTGGCCATGGTTGAGCTTCCTCACTCAGAATGTTTGATGATGATGCGTGGCTCGCTCTCCATCTTGGATATAGCTCCTCTTGGCATTGGCAATGACTCCTCATCAGATTCATCCTTATATTCCTTAATGTCATTTAATGTGAAACCAAATCCATCCCCCTCCCCCTCCATAACTTGCCTCTCCAAATAGTGATGTCATCCTTTGTAAACAATGGAGGTTGCTCCTATGATGTCCAATCAAGGTAAGGATCTAAATTGTCCAAATCAATTGGATCAAGTTCTTCCTCTCGGGCCTTTCTTATGAGCAACTAGAAATTATATTGCACAAATTAAAGGTCATTGAGGTGTTTTTCTTAGGATAACTTGTTCCTATTCTTTGTGTGGATGGCCTCAAATAAGCTCCAATTGCGTGCACAATGGGATGAGCTACAAGGGTGGCATAAATTTCTGAGGGCATTTGTTTTGAGATGGGGGATCATTCCACCCCAACTTTTCCACCAAACTACTACAAAATAAGACATTGAGAAGTTACAAAGAAAAGAGAAAAACAAAAACATAATCTATCAATTACTTTAGACCTTAAAATCCAAATGAAATTTGTTTTACCTAGGGTTTGAGTGTGTCTTTCTCTCTTTGCCAACTTTGATGAGAATAATCTATTCCTTGCTTTCACATAGTTTTGTTGTTTGGCCACAACGGGGTCTCTCTTTGCAACATTATGTATCATCTTCTGAATGTGTACAAAGAGGCCCTTCATGACCTCTACATTAGGATCTGAGTAAGAATCATTGAACTTGAAACAGGGGTTAAGTCAGTATCCTATTGCATGAATGGGTTGGTGGATTTGATTGTTCCATCTCCTATCAATAATTTCCCAAATGGGATCAAATTTGAGTCTATCCCCCTTGTAGTAATTTTTGATAGACTCATTGGCAAAAAACAATGAAGGATCAGATCATGCTGGAATTCCATCATGAGTTTAAAGAACAAAATGGATGCAAAACAACATCAAAGTCCCTTCTAGCCCTCTAAAATTGTGGAATCTGCAAGAACTTGTTGATTTACCAAAGGCATTGGAGGTTGCAGAAGTTTTCAAAGTAGAGGAATTTTATTTGTCACATCACAAATTCTCCACTAAGGCTGCAAAGGGATACACAAAGACTAAACTTGGATAGTTTGAGAGGACAAGAAGGTGCTTTTCTCTCCTTTTTCCTGTTGCCACTGGAGAATTAAGTACAAAAAGGACAATGTGGAGCCAAGTAGTGTGTTGGTGGAGTTCCTCTCAGCATAGAAATTTCTCTCAGCCTAGGAATTCCTCAGACTTATCCTCTAGAATCTAAATCTTCACCTTGGAGAATTTCATTAGCAAGCGCCCAAAATTTAAAATTCTGATCTCAGACTTTAAAAGTTAGAAATATCAATTTTGAGCAATGATAAAATTGATCCAAATAGGGGGAGGATCAATCCACCCAAATTGAGTTCAATTGATGAGGATGATTCAGGTGTTTCAAATGGAGCAAAAATGAATTCAACAATTCAACCTTGGAAGGAATATAAGTGCCGAAAATTAAATAAATTTTATTGGTCTGGTTAGGAACAAGCTGGCCCATGCTAATATCATGCCTTTCTCATTTTGTGGATCGCCTATATAAGGGAGATAAGGATAAGAATAATATATTTTTGACAAAATAAGAGCAGATCTATCTCTCTTACTTCTTGTCAGCGATTTTGTCTTTGACGGCGATTTCAAGACTTAGAGAAAGACTTTGTAGAGAAAGACTTTGTGTGGATTTTAGGAGGTGAGAGCACCATTGATTTTATTCAAAATCAGAAGAGTAAAGTGTTGGACGAAAGCAATCTGGGCTAAGAAATGAGGAAAGATCAGGATTTGAAGTGTGCTAAAAGGAGAAATCTGGGTTGTAACAAGAAATCAGACCTTAGGAAAGTTAAATTCTCAATCAAATTGCTTTGATAATGAGAAAAAGTGAAATCTTAATTGCATTTTCATTTCATGCAAGCTCTCAGATTTTCTTTCATTTTGTTTATATTTCTCTCTTGATTTTGCAAGGTAAACTTTGAAAGGGAGAAGGTTGGAGAGCATGGAGGTGATGGCAAGGTCAAATTCAAGACCTAAAGAAAGGAGATCAGACTCGAAGACTTCAAATGAAAAGGAAGTTCAAAATCAGATTATCAAAATACAAATTCAAATTCAAGATCAAGAGAGATTCAAAGAAAATCGGAGTCCAAAAGTGGAAGAAATTATCAACTTGTATATCCTCTAGAAATCCAAGCTCATTTTGAAGGATCCAAGTGCTCGAAGACTTCATCACTTCAAGAAGTTCAAGATTCAAGTTTGCAAGTGCACTCAAGTTTAAGATCATGGCAATGAGAAAATATCAAAGAATCAAGATTGGGAAAATTTGAGAAGATGAAGCAATTTGGGATACGCCATCACAATTGAAGGTTTGATAATGTTGAGTATCAAGAGATACTTTCTCATCCTTGGGAAATTGATTAAGTCTATAGGATAAGGATGTTGAGGTGATGCGTACTTGTCTTCAACCAATCAGAAAATTCCAGCTACACATGTTCAAGCACATTCAATCATATCATGCCAAGTGTACAATTTTTTCATTGGTTCTCAAAAGGCATTGTAATTTTCTTATTGGTCCACAAGGTGGTGCCTTCATGTAGTTGGATGATAGGGTGACAACCCTAATTGGGGTTTGTAATGGATCAGTCTTGGCCCTTGATCTTGGATTGATCTTGGCTGCTCATTGTAATTGAACAACTATAAAAGGCCAAGGCCTCTCATTTGTAAAGGGTTAGACATTAAGAGTAGAGATGAGATAAGCTAGTAGTAAAATTAGAGTAGGAGAGGAGTCTTGATGAAATTGTTGCCATAATGCTATCAAAGTAATTGACGATTTGTTTTAGGTCTTCATGGTGGATTACTTGTGTTTCTTTGGAGTATAGCATGGTTTCTTCAATTCCTCACTTTGATTAAATTTCATTTCATGTTAAGTACAAGTAGAAGTAGATGAATGAAAGATATCGTTGAATGGTGATCAATGGTGGAGCTAGTGTCCATACCTTTTGGTACTTGTTGATTAAATTTCATTTCATGTAAACCTTTTGGTACTTGTTGATTAAATTCCATTTCATGTTAAATAGAAGTAGAAGTTGATGAATGAAAAATATATTGTTGAATGGTGATTAATGGTGGAGCTAGTGTCCATACCTTTTGGTACTTGCTGATTGTAACAATGCAAAGTTAGTTTGTATTAGAATATTATAATGTTTCTTTAATGGTCATCTTAGTTAGTCTTTCTATTTCCATCTTTAGTTCACGATTGTTTCTTTTAGAAACATCATCTTTGTAAATCTATGTAAGGAGCTTTCAACTCCTACATTTATTTAAAGTCAAGTTGATACCCATTGGATAAATAGGGTAAGTTCCTTTGTGATTACCAACATATCACATCATTAAAACAGAGTGAGAGTCCACAAGAAGGAACCTTGAGGTTGTCTCATTTGATCACACAATTCATACACATTGTTTAGCTTGAAGCTTCCTTATAATATCTTTCATGGCTTCCCTTAAAGAGTTCTTATACAGTTTACCCAAAGCAGAATGCTGCTGGCCGCTCACCCATTTTATTTCCTCATCCCTTACTACAGCCATCTTCAGCTTCCATTTTAAATCAGCCAATTTCACTGCCCTTAATGTGACCAACTGTTATCAGTTATCCACCAACACCACAGTTGAAAATCTCGCCTTAACTAAACCTAAATTTCTCCCACATTACGGTTGAAAATATTTTGTAGACAATGCTCTCTGATTGGACTATGCCACAACAGATCCCTAGATGTTTCTCCACTCACCATACTTACAGACAATAGCACACAAACAAATAGTAGAAACTCTCCAGGAGTAGCTTGACTCTTCCATATGCCACAACCCATGGAATCAGAATAATTCCATAGGAAATCCTCCTGCTGCTCATGATGACTCATAAATTTAAACAAGTCATTTTGCAATGAATACTACAGCACTAGAAATGTGCAAGCTATATACATCAACATAATGGGAGACTCTTGTGTATACCAAGAACATATATTATGACTCATTCCAAATGAGCTAATAATTATGGTGGTTGAGCCTCCTTAATTATGGGTTCCAATTCATTCCAATCTTTAGCCTCCTTACTTTCAAACTGGCATTTTTGATTCAGTAGTATTTGTGAGTCAAAAGATTCTTTGGCTAGTTTTTCAACTATTGGAATAAGAATGAGAATCAGGAATTTTACAAAGATAGTAAAGCTTGTAAACAGTATGTTTGGCTAATAGCAAGAGTTGTATAATTTTCTTCCAAAAGCATCTGAAAGGGACGAGTATTTTAGAACCTTTAACCACCATGTGTGTCATGTCTAATGCATAGAATAAATGTTTTGAGTGTGGCAATTGTACTGTTAATGGGTTTCATCAACACACCATATTGAACATCATTATTGGCAAGCAGACTAAACATCCTCCTCTTGGAAATTGGTTTTCAATTGATTATTTTTTCATTAAGTTTAAACAATTGTTGAGGCCACTGAAGTTCTCAGCACAATTGGGATTTGAAATCTACTTCATGATGATGGAAAATTTAAATCTCTATTTTTTTAAATGTTTCTATTCAACTCTGACTTTCATATTTACTACAGAGAGATTTTTCCAGGTGAAGTGCAATTATATGTCCACAATGATGCTGTCGCAGCTTTGGCAAGTGGAACATCAGGGAAGCTTCATGGTTGTGTTCTCATTGCGGGTACTGGATCAATAGCATATGGCTTTACTGAAGATGGCAGGGAAGCTAGAGCAGCTGGTGCAGGTCCGATTCTGGGTGATTGGGGCAGGTATATTTACATTTTCTATCTCCTTTGACTATAATATGACACAAGTAGCCTTGCCATTGACCTTAGGAGTCAAAAGATCACAGTGGAAGTAAATTTTCTCTTATTGGGATTCTGGTGACAGCTATTTCCATCAAAGACTGCTACGGGAACTTACATTTTTCTTTATTATTTTGTCAATATTGATGGGCAGTTTTAGTAGGTCAAGATTACTGGTAATGTTGGGGTCATTATCTATTTGGGAAGTGGGCGGATTCTTTGAGCTACAGGATCTTAATGGCCTATGCATTGCACTGCCGATTGATCTACTTTGTGCATTCATTGGATTCATATAAGCTCTTTCTTCTTTCTTTACATACTTCATTTGCCCCAAAATTTGCATGTATTCTATTTACAGTCCAAGTTTAATAAATACCTTTTTTTAATTGCTTAAAAACATTAAGAGAAGATATGTTTATACAGTGCAGCTGAGCTGTGCATATTTTCAATTAACTTCTTATTGTATAAACTCAAGGTTTCTGGAAATAATCCATATCTTTCCTTTCTAATAACCTGGTGCATCTCTACTTCTATCTTTTGTGGTTAGTTTATAAGGATTAGAGGATTATTTTTTGAATATATTATCATGTAGCCATCTCTCTTATTGTTTGTTGGACTGTAATATTTGACTTCTTGTTTCATATCATAGGAGGATATCTCCAAGTTTCATTGTCTTCCAAGTCAAATCTGTACCTTGGTTTCTTATTTGTATTCATGTTCTGATTACCATTTTGTTAACTAAAATCTTGGCATTATAAAGATTCCAGTTTTTATTCAACATTATTTACAATTGGGGGTTTGATTATCCCTTCTTGAATGTTAAAAAAATTAGACTATTTTCATCTCACCTTGTATTTTATAGGACACTTTGCTAAGTTGCTTGGAATGCCTCTTTAATTTCGAAAGAGAAGCTCATCAGTCAAATAGGTAGACTAAAAAGAAGCTGTGCACAAATCTCAAAAGTTCAGATTCCTGTATCTGACTTGGTAATTGGAATGATGCAGAGTCAAATCTATAGCTGTTGTAATTTTAAGAACTGGTAAAGCTTACAAGATATAAATCTTTGGAAGCATAAAGATTTTGGAACAGTTCACTAATGATAGTTGACATGTAAACATTTCAAGTTGGATATAAGTATTGCATTTCACATAATGCTGTAGATACCCAACGGTCTACAAAGTTGTTGAAAACTGAAATTACAGAAAATGTATTAAAAGGGGAAGTGATATCTTGATTACTTCTCTGTAGGTCCTTACGGAGAATTCGTGTTGATAAAGAGCAAATTAATATGGCACCTTTTAGTAATCAAGATATATTTTGAACTTGAAAATAATTAATTATTTACTTATGATCTCAGCCAACTCATGAGTCTGAGTTAAGAGTATGGACATGGAGGTACATTGGTCCATAAATTATCACTACCGGTGCATTTAAGTAGCTATATATCAAATATTTCTCTGATGTGCTCTTGAAAAAAGCACTGAAAACACCTTTTTTTTTCTGTTAATACTAAATAGTCCTTTTGAGCACCTATGTGACCTGTTTGTTTACATGACTCTATTCTATTTGTCTGATCTGCCAGAGAAATGGCAATCCCTGCCTTGAATGGAAGAGAGTAAAAGAAAACAGGAAAAGGAGAAGCAAATAAGAGGAAGAGGAAGAATCTGTAACGAAAAGGAGGCTTAATTTATTCACTCTTTATTAGTAAATGTCATGGCATATGCATATCTTTTTAAAGTTGTAACGAGTGATATGAATATAAACAACAAAATCCTATTTTTAAAATCATGGACTAAAGTCCATTTTATTTGCTCTGTATATCTCTACCATGGAAATGCCCTTAATTTTTAAAAAGAGTAGTTTTTGCGTCTTTTCCTACAATTTTTCACATTCTCTTAAAGCCCGATTTATTCCAAATTTTTCTTGATTTTCTCAAAAAATCTTGTACTCTTAGTTCGCTTTTTATTTTTTCCAATGATGCTTGCTGGCATGAATCAAGACATTAATCTCAACAAATAGACCCTTTGAGCAGTTACGGTTATTTGCGTAAGATGCACAATGCTAGGAGATGAAATGCCATTCATTCCAACTCAAACTTAGGACTTAGAAATCACGTAAAGAGGCTGCATCTTACATATTCCTATTGAAGCGAACTTAGGCTTAAGAATTCCCAAACAATAACAGCCTAACCTGAAATATGACCAGTCACAGAGATAATGAGGATTGAAGGATACAACAAAGTGCGAAGCATGATAAGATAAATGTAATAATATCCAACAAGAGACCGCTAAGAGGGTCTAAGGGACTGCCAAATGACAACAAAAGGAACCATCCAACAGCAGGAAGACCAAAAAAAGTCCAGGGAAAAGCAGAACAAAGGGCAACAAGAGGTGGGTGTAAGATTCCCTGCTGTTTCTAATTTTTGAAACTCAAATCTAGATGCTTGTTATTCCATCAAATAGTTGTCCTGCAAAGTCTTTACCTGCTGTTCTCTTTCAGTTTGTATTGCTTTGAGTTTGTATGCTGCACATGGTGTTTTGAATACTTCTAATGATGCTAAATTGATTGGCAACATTCTAGAGATAATATGCTATCTTGTTTTCAACCTTTCTCATACATGAGTGACTGAAATCAGCTTTAACAATGAGTTGACATATTGTCAAACACTTCCCATTCATCCCAGGAAAATACAAATATCCATCTACAGCAAAGGGTTGTTTACAAACGTTTGGCATGCAATCTAACTTGCACACTAACTTCATTTTGCAATTGATCAATATCAAATATCAGCAAAGTCTCACATACATATGCAATAAACCTAATTACTTATAGAACCTAGATGATATAGAAGATCAATTTGAGTGCTGGAAACTATCTTCAACAACTGGTATACTCTTCAGCTGCAAACGTTACTCCCTGAATACTAATTGCAGCCTTGAGATAGACCCTGCCACCATACATGAATAACTTCAGATGTATAAGCATGAAACACTACTGCACCAGTGAGATCGCAGCACCGTGATAGTGGACACAGGACTTGTTGATGCCACTGACCAACACCAAACGCAGAATTAGAATGCAGTAATATAAACCCTCAGCAAAGATATCACTTTTCCAATCAGTTTGCAACCAGTATAGTACTATATTTGCAGATCAATACGTCCCAGACTATGATCAATTTGTGTATAGAATAGCAGAAAATTACACATCTTTGGCAACTTGAGCCAATTCAAAGTGCTAGCAGATCAGAGGAAAATGTAGACTTCCTCAAGACTCATGCCAAAATCCTTAGTCTCCACTTCTCATAAAAAAAAAATGCGATAAAGGTATAATTCGATTCAGCAATATAATCCCAATTCACAGCAGTATAAGGCACAATTCATTGGTATTAGGGTTCACCAATTCAAAGTGCATAGGCTAGAAAGAATTACCAATTTTTTTCAGGTTTAGAATTCACCAAACCCCTAGCACAAGAAATATCAAAGCTCGTAGAATGAATTGCTTTCTCACAAATCATTTCTTTTTATAAAAGATGTCTTTGTCAAGACGCCACAAGCAACTAGCTTCTTTCACACACTTTTCACTAAAGAGCCTTCATCAATACACTTTTTAATTAGAAGCTTTCATTTAATAATTTTGAATAAATAACTCCCAAGCTAAAAGCCTCTTGAAGACACTTTTCACTTAAAAGGCTTCTTCAACACATCTTTCACTTAAAAGCATTGCTTTTAAGACTTAGGATTATATTCAATGAGAAATAATGATTAATATCCACACTAAGCGCCCAAAAGCAATTTATAACTTAAACTCAATATATATCACTAAAAGTTGTTTGCCGTACAGGGTAAGAAACTTAACACATGTAGTGTAGCACGATTCAACGCAAAACAGATAGTTTATTCATATATGCACTCAATGATTACAATCTGAATACAATGACTACAATGATGATTCCAAAATCCATCTTGGACGTGTACATATACCTTTTTGAAGGGATGACTCAAGCGTCATGCGCTCGTTCGGATACTATTCTACCCATCGGCTACACTACATTTTACCGACAACATCATCCCCCCCAAAAAAAAAAGTCGTCTTCGGACGACAATACAACAAAACTCAAGGTAAACAAAAATACATAAAAAATACTAAACAGAGGGATGCGTCCCTAGCGTAGTGGCCGTCTGCGCCCTCAACTCGTTCAGCTCCGCCCGTAGCTTGTAGACTTACTCTTTCCTAATCTTCAGTTCCGCTTCTGCTTCCATTTGAAGCTCTAGGGCTGACTGCATCATCTTTGCGATTTCTCTCAACTCTTTCTCTTTTCCTGCTGCCACTTGTTCCTTCTCTGCTGCAAACTGTTCCTTTTTTGCTGCCCGCCTCTGTAGCTGACTTTGTCTGTCCAACAAGGCTGCCCTCTCGGATTCCCAGGTTTCCCTCTCCAAAGCTAACTTGTCAGCTGACTCATCCTGAGCTCTCTCAGCTGCTACCTGATCCGCCTGACTCCTTCGAAGAGTGTAATATGCCTCCCTGTATATCTTCACTACCTCATGAATCAAAGCCTCTACTCGGCTCTCCATACCGAGATCTCTCATCGTGGCCCAATCCTACCGCATCTCTGCAGTCCCCACATCCGGCCATCCCCACTCCTCAAAGCAGACAGTAAAGGTAGCTAGCATCCCAATCTCATAAAATATATAACCCTCGATAGCTCCTTAACGACTGAGTCCAATGCTCGAGTCTTCGTCGAAGCTAACACCTAGCGAGCCCGAGATGCTAGAGCTGCTACATTAGCAAGAAATGCCTCTCTCATCCTTGTCTCCTGCGCTACTGGATGTTCCTGTTGCACACCCATAGCCATCTCTACTGCTTTTTCCATATGCTCAACAACACTATGTGGTACTCCCTCAACGTGTGTCTGCCCAACCTCTTGTAATGGGTTCTCCGAAATTGCTTCCTGCGTGGGTGTCGGCAGGTATGTCACTCGAGGTGCTGGGGTTCGGTGGAACCGTGTACTTAGGTAAGCACTCAACTTTTGGGTTTGGCTCTCTCTATCTCGCTCCAATGATGCTAGCAGTGCCGTATCTACCATAACCACTACATCAGAACCCACTACATCCAATTGGACACCCAATGTCCCCAACTTCTCGCCTGCCGGTACCTCCATTACCCCTGTCTCTGTGTCCATTTCCGCATTAGGTACCAAAGTCTCATCTCTTGTCTCTGGTAGATTCTCATGAGCAGGCTCCACTGATACCTCCGGAGTTGCTATCTCTGTTGGTGACGGATGTGCCTCTGCTGCTGCCTCCAAAACTGCTTGTGTCACTATGGTGGGTTGTGTCGTAGTTGAAATTGGTGTCATTACCACCGGCTGCCTAAATTGACCAAATCCTGGAATGCCATGTATGTCTACAGGAACCAAGTGTGTCGTAGCCGAAAGTATAGGCCGCGAAAATCTCAACGGTGTAGCAGTGATCACCTCTACCTCCTCGTCCTCTTCCTCTTCTCCCTCGGTCCCACTCTCCTCTGAAGATGTCTCCTCTCGACCACTATCTATGTTCCCATCGTCTGGCCTCAGTCGTTTCTGTCCAATGGTTTTATTGCCGAGTGTATCCAAATGCCTCCATTGCATAATAGGTGGTTTGCCAGGCGCGAGTGGTCCCGGTTTGGCTTCCAATGCATCATTTGGGATCATCTGCATCGTTGCCTCTAGGAACTGGCCGATAGCATAATGTGGCATATAAAATGCTTTGTGCTGCAATGTCATAAATTTCGACATCTGTTCGGCCAACAATGTTGCCCAGTCATATACTCGGCCGTGCAAAATTCTGTTCATCATTGCTACATGGGGGAAAGAGATATCTGAAGCGCAGCTCGAACCTGTGAGGCGGCTTTTCACTATGTCCATCAAACAACGCCAGTTACTCCTGAATTTTAGATTTCTTTAACCCTCTGCCCTTGGATGTGTCTGAAAGAGCCTCCTATTTCGCCTGCAACAGGTCTCCGCACACAAGTTGTATCAACTTCAACTTCACTTCACGGCTCATCTTTTTTGGCTTACTCTCTATTTTTCTTCCACCTTGAGGATGACCAGGTATGCCAAATACCCATGTAAAATTAGCCGGTTTGAATGATACTACTAAATTGCAACCAAGATATTGAAACGTACTGGTCCGAGAGAACCTGTCATATGTTTCAATCATTATGTGCAAAAACCCTTTGTAGTCTCTAATGCAAAATACTAGCATTTGCACTATCCATTCTACCTGTGCCTTTTGGATACTAGCCTTCACCTGGTGGTTGCTTGGAGTTTCCTGCCACCACTTTCGGCATTCTACACCATTTAACCCTTCGAATGTAATACTCTGTACTGTAGGAATGTATCCTGGCTGCTTTGGTTGCTTTACTTTCTTCTTACTTGCACCTGCATTGGTCCTTGCACTGGTCCCTCTTGCTACACGAATTCCGGATGGTAGTGTTTTCACATTCCTGTTCATGGTAGTGTTTTCGTCTAGTTTCCTCTTCCAAGTTCTCTTTCCAGCTGGCTGCATAGTTGTCACTTCTTTGTCGTTTTGTGAATAAACCGTTAGGGCAGTTACTTCTCGTACAAACTTGCTACAATTTTCTTTCTTCCTTAGTGTTCGTACTATATGGCTTCCCTCAAGCTTAGTGAAGTACGACTACAATTCCTTCACTAAATCGGCTCCTCCTGTGATGGTATGGCTTGGCTTAAACATTGATTAATCTTAATCCTGTATTCCGTATGAACTTCAGTTGTCTCCTGTTTGCTTGCTATAGTGGCCGTACGATTAGTTTTTCTTCTCCACTATACGTTGTATGGCCTTTTCCTTCCTTCAATTCTTTTCTAAATGTGTTGTACGGTTTCCTTATTCTCAAACAACTTTGACTCCTCCCTGCTCTGTACGGTTCCCTTGTTCTTTTTAAAGCAATTTTAACTCCTTGCACCCTACGACTTTCTATCCTCTCTTTCCTGTCTCAATGTACGACATCCGTACGATTCTCAAGTTTTATAGCTTTTACACATCGTACGACCACATATCGTACAGCCAATCGTAGGCACTGTACGCCATACAACCCTCCTTCTCCCTTCTCCCTACCAATTTTCGTATAGTCTCCAATCTCTCAATCCCGTATGGTGTTCAGACTTCTGAATTGCTAATTTGCTTTCACCGTACAATGACCAAATCCTTTCTGCTCTTATCGTACGGTCCCAAATATTGATTTGAAGATGTAACAAATTCCCTCTCTGTTCTCGTTAGGCCATACGACACTTAGTTTTTTCCAACCTGTAAGACTTTCTTGAGGCCGTATGGTCATCAGTTTGCCTTATAATCTATCTCTTTTCCTTTTGGGGATGTCATATGGTCCTTTTTTTCGTGTCTTGCCATTCAATCTGTGTTTTCTGTCTGGCTTTTTGAACATTGTACGACTATCTTTCAATAAGCTTTTAAGCTACCTTCATCCGTATGGTCTTTATATGGGTCCCAACACTCGTGTACTGTTTATCCCGTATGGTCTTTCTTTATAATGTGTCTACATGTAGCCATATGGTCTTAATTCATCTTCCTCCTATTGGCCGTACGGTTTCAAGTTTCTTCCTCCTATGTTCTCTGGCCGTACGGGGTCTTTATTCCTTTTGTGGTGTGCTTCTTAAGTTTGTACGAACTCAGGCCGTACGGTAGGCCATACTCCTATTGCTTTTAAAGTTTGATTTCACCATTACATTTTGATTTTACTTCCTACCCTTTTAATACTTTATTTTTATAATTCCTTTTTACTACTTCGCACTTAGAATTATGTTTTAACTCCATATTTTATTTACTTATTGTTGATCATTTTTCACATACGTTCAAATGAAGTAAAATACATGCTTATTACTTTCAAAGTAATTTTCAGAAAATACATCAAAGAAAAGTATTTTTATTCATTTTGAAATAATGTTCAATATTTGCATGATGGAGTAAATCATGACAGAAATTAAATGCTGAAAGTAAATTTCTCCCAAACATCTGATTGTGAGAGTAGTCTCTACGTGCTGACATATATCTATACCCTACTGAAATCAATAACTGAATAGAAGAGTAAAAGGAGAAAGGTTCATGGGCACCAGTCATTGCCTGTAATGACTGGTGATGTGGCATCCAACTGCGTCCATCCTCTCGCTGTTCCAAATCTTGCCCGTTCTGTGCTTCCAATTCCTGCATTCGCAAAGGAGAAGTGGGTTAGATCCAATGGATCTAAGCAATGCTGATGACTCACTCGAATCTCGCATTTACCATCTTACAGGCTATTCATATCAGTAAGATACAGACATACACCAGCAAACAGAGACGTCAATTATGAAGTACAAAAGTATTAAAGGGACGATTTGTCAAAAGTTTTGAAATCTTTTGTTTCACTCATACAGTAAGAATGAAAGCCACGGTGATAAGATTCAGATACAGCAAAAGATAAACATTTTCAGCCAATAGAAAGAGTGCATGCTACAAATTCAAAAGACAAATATTTCAGAATTTCAACAGATGTAGTGGCGACATCCAAAAGTCATAGTCTCCAAGTGTCTGAACAAGCAGAGAGTTATTCTGATATTGGAAACATTGCACTATCAGAAATGGAGGGCCGATGAGCAAAAAGGGCATGAGAGCAATATAAAAGTTCAGAGATTAAAGAACATCAGCATTGGAATGAATATCTAAGATTATCTTATGGAATTTACAAGATAGATTTATAAAGGCAAAAGAGGGACAAACGATAAGGAAGATAAAATTACCAGCAACATGTTATGGCAGCCAAAGTACAGACTCAAATAACTCCACCTCTCAGTAGAAGCATAAGAAAAGGTCAGAAAAGTGACATTCAAGATTCACTTACAGCATACTAATAGCAGAGATAAATTTCACATGCTCAAATTTGCAATCAAATGAAAAGACAAATATGGTACCTAAATGCATTTTTCAGCTAAAACCCAAAGGAAAAATCTGGTATACTTCCAACAATGACCAATAAAAAATGATTAACATACAGCAGAAAGTCCTTGTAAGTAAGTTACAGATCTGAGAAGAAAAATGTTATCCAAAGTTAATCAAATAACAGCAGTTCAAACCAATGGCAAAGTAGATGACATCGATTGAAAAGAAGGTGAGAAAATGTAATGGAATGTCACAGTAACATACAGCAGAAAATTCTCATAATAAAACATAAATCTGAGATATATCACCAGTATGCTGCCAAGGAGAAATACGCAAGATGGCGTCTACATGATAACCTCCATCAAATCAACCATTAGATACAAATCTATTGCAAGTATTTTTATAAAATTTTCATATACAGCAATAAGAAGAAGATTAGACATCTGGAGTCACTTTCTTGCATACCCATAAAGTAGTGAAGGTTTATAAAGGAGAATAAAAGAGGTATTGTCACTTACAGCAGTGAACAATAAGAGAGCCGTGTTTTCTTGCTTTCAAACCAAGACAAGATGTCATTTCCAGCATGCTGTTAGAGCTCCAAGTGTCTGAACAAGCAGAGGAGTTTCATACTATTCCAGCCAATGAAGAGAGGAAAAACCCACAAAGAAAATTACTCTCAGCATACATCAAATGCCATATGAAGAATACTAAATGATGGCTACAGTAGAGACTTTCATTTCAGATCTAGTCGTGTGCTTCCATGTTTGTTGAAAAACAAGAAAATGGCGTCAAAGTAACAACAGACACCACTCTGCTCTCGTCAAAAAATCCATGCATTTTCACTACCACAGTCACGGCTAAGCCATAACAGAGACCAAATATCAGATACCCAAAAAATGGCTTCTTCAGCAACCAAAAAAAATCGCAAATTTGAACTCTAAGGCGGCTAGGGTTAAAAGAAATCCTCAGGCTATCTCACGCAGAACGCAAGAATCTCCAAAATGAGATTAAAAGCAAATAACTCGCCTTTCTTTGCATTATACATAAAACGCCCCTTTATCAAATTTGATAAAATTTTCGGGTTCGGTTACATGCTAAAGGCAGAGTTTTTGTTTTTTGCATGTGTTATCATACTACTTAAAACATCATTATTCTTTAGTTGATTTATAATCAATTTAAAGGTAATAATAGTTTTAATACACTTAAGTCTTAATTTTCTTTTATTTTATTTTAATTGCACAAGTAAATATATAAAAAAATTGTAATTATTATTTTATAATTGATATCCTATAAATCAATTATTAAAATAATGAACATTCGTGCAATTAAAAATAATTAAAAGTCAAGAGTCAAGACGAGTTTAAGGAGAAGTTGGTATTTTCAAATGCCAAATTTTAAGGGGCAGCTTTCAGAGTACATTATGGAGTGATTTATGGCAGTTTGGGGAGTTTTTTCTAGTTTTTCTCATGCATGGATGGTGGAACCTCAGTTTGGGGTATTTTGAGCGTGATTTTGGAATTTTTAGTTGTTTTTAATAATGAGTTAACTCATTATTTCGACCCAGCTTTTCTGCTTTGAGGCAGTTGTATTGTTTATATATAATCCTCTTATTTATGGAGGAGGGGTTCAGATTTGGAGAAGAAGTGCTTACGTGATTCCCATCCTTAGCATTTTTTTTGGTTTTTCTGATCCATATGCAGATGTACTGTTTTTGAGGCCTTTGCTCGAAATAAAAGTTTTCCTTGGGACCAAATTTGGAGTTAACAGATTAAGTTGTATGCGTGGAGGTGATTGATATTATTCAAATTGTGTTTTTTCATAATAGACCTGTCTGAATGATGTTTTATCTTGTATATTCCTTATTCGAAATAGCTGTTCATAGGTTTTGAGTCGTGTTTTTCGTTATCGATATATTCGATTGTGAATCAATTTTCCTTTCGTATATTTTCAAGTTATAAACCTTCTCTTAAATTATTGATATGAATCAGCAGATCTTCAAAAAAGGGTTTCTTGTGATTGTCTTATCAAAGCGTTCATTGTGTCTGAGGTATAGCAGTGATTTGTGTCATCATCTTGGTATATCACCTTAGTTCTTTAAGTTTTCCGTGTTTAGATTATTTTTCTCCCCTTTTCCTCTGAAAGTTGATTTTTCCATTAAAGCAAGTAAGGTATCAGATACATCATATAGGAACCGGCCTAGAATCCGGAGGTTCAGTCAAGTTACCAGTTACCCACAACTTTTGGCTGATCCCATGTTTCTCCAAAATCGCTGCAAGTTTTAGGACTTAAGGCAATTTTTCTGGGTGCAGATTTTGGCGATAACAGTTTTTGGCACGCCCGGTGGGACACTCGCCTTATTTTTTAAGGAAGTTGCTGCTGTTTTTGATGTGCAAACAGCAGAGTTACAATTTTTTCTGCATATCTGGCGACTCTTTGGGAAAGAAAGGTATAGATCAGTGCTATTAATGAGAAAGATACAAACCAGAAGTTCAAATACATTTGAATATTTATAGCTTGAAACACCCAAAAGGCGTGGCAGAACCCTTGTTAGGACAAAACCAGCAAAGAGAAATCAGAAATCAGCACAAGGTACTCGAGTTTATCAAAGAAAAACTCGTAGCACGTTTTCAGTAAGTCCCAACTGGAGAACCGAGCCTTTGGAATCAAAATTTTCTACATTTTTTGTAGACACAACAGCAAGCTCGAGTTCGGCTGCGAATTTATTTTCTAAACCATCTGTACCCTTAATACATCAACAACAGATAAGTTATCAGCTACCAGTAATGGCTCAGCCAAGAAATTTTTCTTTTGTTCCCTTTGATCAAGGAAGTCCTCTGAATCTCTAGCAGCATAATGACATCCCTTTAGCAGCTTTGAAAGGAGTGCCATATTTTACTGGAGAAAGCCAAACTACAGCTTTTGATCATGTTAGGGATATAGCAACTTTATGCAACGTTCATCATGTGACACAAGAAAATGTAGCAATCAGGTTACGGGCTGCCTCATTCAAGGGGAAAGCATCGGAATGGTTCAGAAGTTTACCAGTAGCTTCGATAGGCACATGGGATGAATTGGGTGATGCATTCACCAAATTTTTTGAAGACAAATCTGATCATTTGTCATTGGTAGAACAGCTAACAACCATAAAAAGGGCTCCACAAGAACAGATGACTGATTTCAACACACGTTTTCAAAGGACATGGAATAGGATACCTGTTGCTGTTAGACCAAGCGCTGATCATGCATTTTTATACTATCTTAAAAGTTTGAATAGCGACATTTCTGTCATGATTCAGTCTATGGGAGAAAATACGCTGCCACAAGCATTTTCTATATCAGTAAGGGTAGAAAATAGCCTCATATAGGCAGGTAAAATTGCTCCTAGACCTCCTTTGCCCATTTTTTCGAATATACAGCCGGATATACCGTTGCAAATACCACCTTTCAGCCCATTACCAACTGTTTCCAGCCAAGAGATAGCGGTTGCAGCACCTTCTCAGGAGCTGCAAGAAATTAAGCAAGGTCAACAAAAAATTGAAAGCTTAATGCAAACCTTTGGGAATGAATTGGTTAATCTCAAGAAGCAGTAGTTCCAGTCAAGGCAACCTTTTCAGTCTCAAAATTTCGCTGCAAATCAAGGTTACCAGCAGCAGAATAATCAGGGATATCAGCAACAAAACCAAGGACAGCCCCAAAATAGGCCAAGTTTTCAAGGGTACAATGCTGGAAATAAACAAAGTATAAATCAGAGACCTTTTAGGCCTTATAATCCAGCTCCCCTGAATGCTGCAAATCCGGTAAGAGATATAGTACCCGTACCTATGCAAAATAATATGGTTGCTGAATATGAGTGGTGTTTTCCATGTAATCAACCTCATAATCAGTCCACTTGTTCGAATGGTGTTATTCATCAAGCTTTGATGGTACAAAACGCTACGTGTATGCAACATGCACCTGAGGCTGAAATAGAACAGCAGCAAGATGTACCCTCTGCTGATGCTTCTTTCCTAAATTGGCAGGTAGACGATTTTTGTGGTATAAATGGTACTGATCCTAATATTGCTATTTATTCCAGAAATAAAAAGAGAGCTTTAGATGACCCAAAAGTCAGTAACAACAGCAATACTAACAATACAGCCACCGCTGGATCCGCTAAGCCAACCAATCAGCAGGTCCCATCAGCAGGTCTTCCACATGCCAACATCGAACACAGCAAGTACACCCTACTGTTGCAAAATTGCATTCTAAGGTACATTCGTCAATTCCATTTAACGTTGTTGAAAATATGAAAAAGATGAATGTATCTATCAATATGTGGGATTCTTTGGCGATACCTGGTCAAGTTGATATATTGCAGTCTGAGCTATCAAAAAGAGGTAATGCTGGTGAAAACATTTCAAGTGTTGTATTTGCTAATAATGATGAAAGTAACAGCAAATCAGCAGCTCCAACTATCAAGCCTCCTCCTTTTTACGTGTCTTTGATCATAGGCAATAATTTGGTTCATAATTGTATGATAGATAGTGGAGCCACTAGTTCAGTCATGCCTAAAAAGATAGCAGATCAGTTAGGACTGAAATATCAGCCTCTCAAGAAAGGTGTAGTGCAGTTAGATGGATCAACTGTCAACACAATAGGTGTTATTAAGGATGCTAGTCTCACCTTGCATGCATGCCCAAATTTTTCAATACCGCAAGATGTTTACGTCATAGATCTTCTGCCATATTTTGCATTATGCTTATCTAGAGATTTCACTGCAAAGATTGGTGGCTATTTTTCATCAGATTGGTCTAATATGCTCTTTAGGTCAAGATATGGTACAAAGATCACTATCAAATCTGAAAAATTAGCAAAAGACCATATAGAGCCTTACGTCCCTGCTGCTATAAATGCAAATCTGATGTCATTTGATAGTAATGAACCTGAAGTAATAGATTCCAACACACCTATCAGTGGCGTACCGGATATTTTACTTGATGAATGGGCTGCTGAAAATGCTTCTAACTGTCAAGGCAGCATTGTTCATGAGGTTGGTTTTGGAAACTACATGATTTTAGATCAAACTGCAGGAATTCCAAATTTGGTAAAAGATATAAGTCAATTCAGCAAACAAGAAAATCAGGTTTGGAAGATGTATTTTGATGGCTCACGAAGTAAGAATGGTGCTGGTGGGGGAGTTATGCTGATATCACCTCAGGAGGATAAGTATTTTGCTGCTTTTCGTTTTTCATTTGCATGTTCTAACAATGTGGCTGAATATGAAGGACTAGTGCAAGGTTTGGAATGGGCAAGGAAGAGAAACGTAACCTGCTTGCAAGTTTTTGGGGACAGCGAACTCATTGTAAATCAGGTTAAAGGTGTGATTTCTGTTAAAAATGATACCTTAAAGCTGTACAAAAACAGAGTTTGGGATATTATAGAAGAATTTGAAGCTTTTAACATAATATCTATACCTAGAGCGAAGAATCGGTTTGCTGATAGGCTGGCGGCAGTGGGTGCACAGTTTGGTATTGTTGATAACGTCATAAAAAAGAATGATCAACATCATGTAAAAATAGTAGTCAAGCCTTCAATACCAGATAACAATATTAATTGGCAAGTTTTTGACTCAGACGAGCAGATTTTAAGCTTTTTGTTACAAGAAGACGTGTTTTCAGCTGCTAACCAAGACAGGTTCAATCAGCAATTCGGTGATCAGGTGATTCAGCTCAAGTCAAACAAGCTTCCTAAAGGTTTGGTTTCTTTAGAGACTATTTTTGATCCTGATGATCAGGTAAAAAAGGATAAGACTAGTCTGCTGGTGAAAGAGGAACATTATGAAGAGCTGGAAATTGCTGAAGGAAAGAAGCTGAAAGTTGGTAAGGTTAATTCACCACAAGAAAAACAATTGTGTGTTGAATTATTTCAGGAGTTTCATGATGTTTTTGCGTGGGATTATTCTGATTTAAAAGGTTTTGATCCTAAATTAACCCAGCATACTATTGAGCTTGAGCCTAACAGCAAACCCATAAGGCAAAAACAAAGACCAGTCAATCCTAAGCTAGAGCCTTTAATGCTTAAGGAGTTAAACAAACTTCTAGAAGGAGGGATTGTTTTTCCTATCAAACACACCTCTTGGGTCTCTAATCTAGTACCTGTAAGAAAGAAGAATGGTGAAATACGTTTGTGCATAGATTTCAGAGATTTAAACAGAGCTTCCTTAAAGGATAGACATCCTTTACCATCTATGGAACAAATTTTACAATATGTTTCAGGTTCTGAAAGGTTTTCTTTGTTAGATGGTTTTTCTGGTTACAATCAGGTGTTGGTGAAAGATGAAGACCAGTTTAAAACAGCATTCACCACGAAATGGGGAACCATGGCATATAAAAGAATGCCTTTTGGATTGGCAAATGCTGGAGCTACGTTTCAAAAAGCTATGGATATGGCTTTTCGAAATTTGATGTACAAGATAGTGCTGGTATATCTGGATGACATTACTGTTTTCAGCAAGGAGGCTAAGGATCACATTTTTCATCTTAGACGTGTGTTGGAGAGATGCAAGGAGTTCGGTATTTCTCTTAATCCAAAGAAATCTGTTTTTGTTGTTCATGAAGGTAAACTTCTTGGTTACATTGTTTCAAAGCATGGTACTACTATAGATCCCGAGAGAGTTCAAGCGATTTTAGAGTTACCACTACCCAACCACAAGAAGGGTCTACAAAGTTTTCTTGGTAGAATAAATTTTGTAAGACGTTTCATACCGGATGTTGCTAATCTTTTGAAACCTTTAACAGCAATGTTAAAGAAAAATACAGTTTTCAGCTGGACAAAGGAGGGAAAACGTTGTTTTGAAGTTATTAAGGAGGCCTTGTCCGCTGCCCCTGCTTTGATTAATCCAGATTTTACTAAAGATTTTATATTGTATGCCTATGGTAGTTTTGACACCATTTCAGCAATGCTGGTGCAAAAAAATGATGAAGGTTTGGAGCAACCTGTTGCGTTTTTCAGCAAAGGTTTGCAAGATTTTGAACAAAGGTATAGCTTTGTTGAAAAGCATGTTTTTGCTGTGATTAAAAGTCTTAAAAAATTCAAACCCCTGGTTTCCAACAGCAAAATTCATCTAATGGTTTCTCATCCAAGTGTGAAAGAATTTTTGTTAAGTAAAGATTTGAATGAAAAAAGAGCAGGCTGGATTACTCGTGTGATGGAGTATGATGTTGATATCCATATCACCAAACTGGTTAGGGGCAAGGGATTATGTGAACAGTTGGCAGATAACAGCTTTCAAAAGGTAGAAATCAACCAAAATCTGTTGCTGGTTGATAATAATCAAGCTGAAGGTAATCAATCAGACTGCTGGTTGACTGAAATGACACATTTTCTGCAAACAGGGGAGTGTCCTTTGAGGTTTGATAGAGCGAAACGCAGGTATTTCAGACTTCAATCAATTCCTTATGTCTTGGTTCATGATTTTTTGTTTAGAAAGGACCATAGTGGCATGTTACTACGTTGTATAAGTGTTGATCAGAGCAGCAAGATCCTGGAACAGTTTCATGATGAAGGGGGTCACTTTTCCCCAAAGACGACAGCTTATAAAGTGCTGAGGGCAGGATTCTATTGGCCTGATCTGTTCAAAGACGCCCATAGTTGGTCAAGAAAATGTCAAAAATGTGCATTATTTGCTGGCAAAGAAAGGCTGGCAGCCTTACCTTTGAAACCAATTTTGGTTGAGCAGCCATTCGTGAAGTGGGGTATTGATTTCATAGGCCCAATTAATCCAAGCTCTAGTTCAGGTCACAAGTGGATTATTACAGCTACGGATTATTTTACAAGATGGACCGAAGCAGTAGTATTAAGAGAGGCGAATGAATCAGCGGTACTTAATTTTTATGATGATTTGACTACAAGGTTTGGTGTTCCTGATTCAATCATTTCTAATAACGCATTAGCCTTTGTGGGAGCTAGAGTGACTGAATGGGCGCTAAAGAAAGGTATATATCTGAATACCTCATCAAATTATTACCCTCAAGGTAATGGTTTGGCTGAAAGTACAAATAAGAACCTTTTAAGGATTATTAAAAGAACGTTAGAAGAGAATAAGAGAGATTGGCATGCAAAGTTGAAATCTGCCTTATGGTTGGATAGGATTACTCCTAAGCGAATTATTGGAACATCTCCTTACGTTCTAGTATACGGGAACGAGGCCAAGTTACCTATTACTACTGAATTTCCTGCGTTACAGCTTGCTGATCAGTTGATATTGTTTGAAGAACAAGATCCTCTTAAGTTAAGGTTCGCTAAACTAATGGAGTTGGAGGAGAAAAGGAGCAAGGCACTGCAGGAAATGGAGTACCAGCAGCTACAGGTGAAGAGAACATTTGATAAGAAGGCAAGAGTTCGTCATTTCAGAGAAGGAGATATGGTGCTAAAGTGGAACGTACTTAAGACAAGACTAGGGCAGCACGCTAAGTTTGATCACTTTTGGGAAGGCCCTTTTCAGATTGTTGAGTGCAAGGAACACAATGCATTCCAACTTGCCACTCTTCAAGGAGACGTTCTACCGATTCCTGTTAACGGGATTCACCTCAAGGCTTGCTTTGAGGTATGATTCTATTGCTGCTTTTTTTTTTTAAGGTTAGGTTTCATGCTTTCAATAAATGCATCTGCATACTAGTTTAGGTTTTCCCTAAGTGCTGTCCAAGCACATGTCATTTTTAGTTTCCTTTCCGGGAGTAGTTTCCTGTTTTGTTCCTTAGGTTTTAGGGGTGTCAAGTTGCTGGTCTGGTTGTTTCATATCATACTCACTCATCTCAGTCATGCACACTAATGCATGGATTGAACGCATACATATAGGTTAGTACACGCATGCATATGCATACGCCTAGGGCTGCATTTTCCATGTCATTTTCAGTCTCACTTCCATACATACTTGGCAGCCATAACCATACACACACGCACACATATACTAATCACCTGCATCCATCCAATTCACACATTTTTATGCATGATTAAGATGGATAAATATGAATTCGACTTCTAAAGTTGATTCTACAGTCTGATCATGCATAAAAATCAGTCTAATGATAACCTGTCAGTTATCAATAGACTCATTTGCATGCATCCCAGCTCATACCAGCAACTTTAGGGGTCGTGTCAGGTCTGGTTTAAGTCCAGGGAATTCATATTTTTAGACTCTAATGCCCAATGGATGACAAAAAACAACTGATCAAGGGTCTAGCAGGCAGACAGTCAGCAAAGGTCGCCAAAAATGTTGATCATTTTTCACATACGTTCAAATGAAGTAAAATACATGCTTATTACTTTCAAAGTAATTTTCAGAAAATACATCAAAGAAAAGTATTTTTATTCATTTTGAAATAATGTTCAATATTTGCATGATGGAGTAAATCATGACAGAAATTAAATGCTGAAAGTAAATTTCTCCCACACATCTGACTGTGAGAGTAGTCTCTACGTGCTGACATATATCTATACCCTACTGAAATCAATAACTGAATAGAAGAGTAAAAGGAGAAAGGTTCATGGGCACCAGTCATTGCCTGTAATGACTGGTGATGTGGCATCCAACTGCGTCCATCCTCTCGCTGTTCCAGATCTTGCCCGTTCTGTGCTTCCAATTCCTGCATTCGCAAAGGAGAAGTGGGTTAGATCCAATGGATCTAAGCAATGCTGATGACTCACTCGAATCTCGCATTTACCATCCTACATGCTATTCATATCAGTAAGATACAGACATACACCAGCAAACAGAGACGTCAATTATGAAGTACAAAAGTATTAAAGGGACGATTTGTCAAAAGTTTTGAAATCTTTTGTTTCACTCATACAGTAAGAATGAAAGCCACGGTGATAAGATTCAGATACAGCAAAAGATAAACATTTTCAGCCAATAGAAAGAGTGCATGCTACAAATTCAAAAGACAAATATTTCAGAATTTCAACAGATGTAGTGGCGACATCCAAAAGTCATAGTCTCCAAGTGTCTGAACAAGCAGAGAGTTATTCTGATATTGGAAGCATTGCACTATCAGAAATGGAGGGCCGATGAGCAAAAAGGGCATGAGAGCAATATAAAAGTTCAGAGATTAAAGAACATCAGCATTGGAATGAATATCTAAGATTATCTTATGGAATTTACAAGATAGATTTATAAAGGCAAAAGAGGGACAAATGATAAGGAAGATAAAATTACCAGCAACATGTTATGGCAGCCAAAGTACAGACTCAAATAACTCCACCTCTCAGCAGAAGCATAAGAAAAGGTCAGAAAAGTGACATTCAAGATTCACTTACAGCATACTAATAGCAGAGATAAATTTCACATGCTCAAATTTGCAATCAAATGAAAAGACAAATATGGTACCTAAATGCATTTTTCAGCTAAAACCCAAAGGAAAAATCTGGTATACTTCCAACAGTAACCAATAAAAAATGATTAACATACAGCAGAAAGTCCTTGTAAGTAAGTTACAGATCTGAGAAGAAAAATGTTATCCAAAGTTAATCAAATAACAGCAGTTCAAACCAATGGCAAAGTAGATGACATCGATTGAAAAGAAGGTGAGAAAATGTAATGGAATGTCACAGTAACATACAGCAGAAAATCCTCATAATAAAACATAAATTTGAGATATATCACCAGTATGCTGCCAAGGAGAAATACGCAAGATGGCTTCTACATGATAACCTCCATCAAATCAACCATTAGATACAAATCTATTGCAAGTATTTTTATAAAATTTTCATATACAGCAATAAGAAGAAGATTAGACATCTGGAGTCACTTTCTTGCATACCCATAAAGTAGTGAAGGTTTATAAAGGAGAATAAAAGAGGTATTGTCACTTACAGCAGTGAACAATAAGAGAGCCGTGTTTTCTTGCTTTCAAACCAAGACAAGATGTCATTTCCAGCATGCTGTTAGAGCTCCAAGTGTCTGAACAAGCAGAGGAGTTTCATACTATTCCAGCCAATGAAGAGAGGAAAAACCCACAAAGAAAATTACTCTCAGCATACATCAAATGCCATATGAAGAATACTAAATGATGGCTACAGTAGAGACTTTCATTTCAGATCTAGTCGTGTGCTTCCATGTTTGTTGAAAAACAAGAAAATGGCGTCAAAGTAACAGCAGACACCACTCTGCTCTCGTCAAAAAATCCATGCATTTTCACTACCACAGTCACGGCTAAGCCATAACAGAGACCAAATATCAGATACCCAAAAAATGGCTTCTTCAGCAACCAAAAAAAATCGCAAATTTGAACTCTAAGGCGGCTAGGGTTAAAAGAAACCCTCAGGCTATCTCACACAGAACGCAAGAATCTCCAAAATGAGATTAAAAGCAAATAACTCGCCTTTCTTTGCATTATACATAAAACGCCCCTTTATCAAATTTGATAAAATTTTCGAGTTCGGTTACATGCTAAAGGCAGAGTTTTTGTTTTTTGCATGTGTTATCATACTACTTAAAACATCATTATTCTTTAGTTGATTTATAATCAATTTAAAGGTAATAATAGTTTTAATACACTTAAGTCTTAATTTTCTTTTATTTTATTTTAATTGCACAAGTAAATATATAAAAAAATTGTAATTATTATTTTATAATTGATATCCTATAAATCAATTATTAAAATAATGAACATTCGTGCAATTAAAAATAATTAAAAGTCAAGAGTCAAGACGAGTTTAAGGAGAAGTTGGTATTTTCAAATGCCAAATTTTAAGGGGTAGCTTTCAGAGTACATTATGGAGTGATTTATGGCAGTTTGGGGAGTTTTTTCTAGTTTTTCTCATGCACGGATGGTGGAACCTCAGTTTGGGGTATTTTGAGCGTGATTTTGGAATTTTTAGTTGTTTTTAATAATGAGTTAACTCATTATTTCGACCCAGCTTTTCTGCTTTGAGGCAGTTGTATTGTTTATATATACTCCTCTTATTTATGGAGGAGGGGTTCAGATTTGGAGAAGAAGTGCTTACGTGATTCCCATCCTTAGCATTTTTTTTGGTTTTTCTGATCCATATGCAGATGTACTGTTTTTGAGGCCTTTGCTCGAAATAAAAGTTTTCCTTGGGACCAAATTTGGAGTTAACAGATTAAGTTGTATGCGTGGAGGTGATTGATATTATTCAAATTGTGTTTTTTCATAATAGACCTGTCTGAATGATGTTTTATCTTGTATATTCCTTATTCGAAATAGCTGTTCATAGGTTTTGAGTCGTGTTTTTCGTTATCGATATATTCGATTGTGAATCAATTTTCCTTTCGTATATTTTCAAGTTATAAACCTTCTCTTAAATTATTGATATGAATCAGCAGATCTTCAGAAAAGGGTTTCTTGTGATTGTCTTATCAAAGCGTTCATTGTGTCTGAGGTATAGCAGTGATTTGTGTCATCATCTTGGTATATCACCTTAGTTCTTTAAGTTTTCCGTGTTTAGATTATTTTTCTTCCCTTTTCCTCTGAAAGTTGATTTTTCCATTAAAGCAAGTAAGGTATCAGATACATCATATAGGAACCGGCCTAGAATCCGGAGGTTCAGTCAAGTTACCAGTTACCCACAACTTTTGGCTGATCCCATGTTTCTCCAAAATCGCTGCAAGTTTTAGGACTTAAGGCAATTTTTCTGGGTGCAGATTTTGGCGATAACACTTATTATACATATATACATTATTTACAAGTGTTTTTTCTTTTCTTTTCTTAGTTGTTTGTTGGGTGGGGACCATTTCTTTCATGGTATATTTTTAACTTCGCTCCGTTTATTGCATCTGGTATTTCTTTTTTGTCCAGTGTCCATAACTTAATTGCTTCTTTATAGCCAACTTCCTGTATCTTGTACGGCCCGATCCATTTAACTTTGAACTTTCCAAGTCTGATTTCATTCTGTCCGTTATACTTCAATACTAACTGACCCGGTTGAAAGTTGTTTAATTTTAAGTGCTTATCATGCCATGCCTTCTGCCAGTTTTGTGTAACTTCGATGGCCCACTATGCTTGCAGTCGTCACTTATCAAGTTTGTTCAAATTGTACATTCTCCCCCTTAAGATTTTCATGTCGCCCAACTTGTTCTCAATTGCTATCCTCAAACTCAGTACCATGAATTCTATCGGTATCACTGCCTCCTATCCGTAGATTAGCTGAAACATGGTATGTCCTGTAGTTACTTTATATGAAGTACAGTATGCCCATAGGGCTGATGGCATCTTTTCTTACCAATCTTCAACCCCAACTGCACAGGATTTATAAGTCACTCCAACCAGGATTTTGTTCGTTGCTTCTGCTTGTCCGTTGGCTCTCAAATAGTATGGGCTTGACAATGAATGATAGATCTTAAATTCAGTAGTAAGCAGTCAGATAACATGGTTAACAAAGTGTCCTCTCCAATCACTTGTCAACTGCAGTGGAATCCCTTACCTCGTAATAATCTGCTCATAAATAAACCTTGTTGTGCTAACTGCCGAGTTATCTGGTAATGCGCGTGCCTCCACCCATTTAGTCAGGTACTCTGTCGTTACCATAATGTATTGACACCTTCTAGTTTTTCTCACCTTCAGAGGTTTGATGAATTCTAATCCCCATCTTTCAAAGAGTTCCTGTGCGTGCGAGGGACTCAGAGGCATGAAGTCTCTTTTCAATGGTTTCTCGGCTCGCTGACATGTGTCGCATGCAATGACCCACCCCTAGGCATCATTGTATATAGTTGGCCACCATAGTCCTACTAGAAGTATCTTCCGCGCAGTTGTATCTGGCCCCATGTGTCCTGCTAGTCCTTCGTGTGCTTCCTTTAGTACCTTTGGAATTTCCTCCTTTAGAACACACCGCCTTAGAATCTGATCAGGTCCCATTTTGTATAATAGCCCATTGATTAATTGAAACGTCCGACTTCTTAGCACCAACTTCCTTCTCTCATTTGGTGGTATGTCACTCGAAAACTGTCCTGTCGATAAATATTCTCCAATACATGTGTACCAGACTGGTAGTACTGTAACATGAAATAGCTGCACGTTTGGAAAATCATCATTAATTCCCTCCGATGGCTCCCCCGATTTTATTCTCAACAGGTGATCTGCACTTACATGACTTTTTCCTGGTTGTACCACGATCTTAAATGTGAACTCCTGTAACAATAGCAACCATCGACTTATTCTTCCTTGAATAATCGGCTTATTTACCAAGTATAGCAATGCCTGATGATCTACGTAGAATACGAATGGAGTGGCCAACAAGTAGTGTCTAAACTTGTGCACTGCGTATACCATCCCTAATGCCTCTGGCTCCGTCGTACTATAGTTTTTCTCTGCCTTCGATAACAATCTACTGGCAAAATATATTGGATGGTCCAACCCGTGGTCATTAGTTTGCATCAGTTTTGCTCCGATGGCATAATTTGATGCATCTACATGAACATGAAATTCTTTGTCCCAATTCGGATAGGCCAAAATCGGAGCCGTGGCCAACCTTGTTTTCAGTCCCTCAAAAGTTTAATTCTGTTCAGCCTCCCATTTGTAAGGTTCACCCTTGCAAGTGAGTTTCTGTAGTCGATAAGAAACTTTTACAAAGTTTTTAATAAATCTCCGGTAATAACTGATGTGCCCTAAAAATGACTTTACTTTTGATACATCTACCGAAGGTGGCATCTCCAAGATTACGCAGACCTTGTCTAGATCCGTCTTCAATCCTTCTTTACAAACTATGTGTCCGAGCAGCTTTCCCTGTGGCACCATAAACCTACACTTCTTTGGGTTCAGCGCTAATCTTGCTTGTCTGCACCTCTCCATGCATTTTCCGAGCGTTGTAATGTGTTTCTCCTCTGTGTTAAAAATTGACCAATCATCTAGGAACGCCTTAAAACTTCCGATAGACATTTTATCAAATATGTGTAAGATAATCCTTTGGAATGTCACCGGGGCATTGCACAATCTGAACGACATCTTGTTATATGCATATACCCCATCTTCCACAATGAATGTCGTTTCTAATTTGTCCTCCTCAGCGATGGATATCTGATTGTACCCCGAGAATCCGTCCATGAATGAACAAATTTCATGCCCTGCTACTTCCTCCAAAATGCTATTTGTAAATGGTATTGGAAACGGGTCTTTAATTGTTATAGCGTTTAGACATCGAAAATCCACACATATTCTTATCTGTGTTGTGTCCTTTTTTAGGGATATCACAATCGATGATACCCAATCACATGTCTGCACTTTAAAAATGATTCCTGCCTCTAGCATCCTATCAATTTCTTCCATGACCCGTGTTGCATGGTTCTTATTCATTTGGTACAGCCGCTTCCGTACAGGTACTGCACCTTCGATCAATGGTATCCAGTGAACACATAGCTTTGGTGGCACTCTTTAGTCTTTATATGTCCAAGCAAAAAATCCTTTTACTCCATGAATATTCTGAATGCTGTCGCCTTCAACACTAGGTTCCAATCATCTCCTACAAGAATGTTCTTCGAATTTTCCTCATCACCCAAGTTCATTGTTTTCACCGTAGGCTCTTCATACTTCATCGGTTTATCTTCACTGAACGTATGGGCTAGTGTTTCATCCATCGACGCTTCTCCCTTCTTTAGTTCACTATACTCCTTCAAGAACTCATTGCTTGCTTTTTCTTCCTCAACACTCAACATGTTGCAGATCGGAAAGACCTCGTAATCTTCCATTTGCTAGTGTAGCAGTCCGTTCATCGAATTTAAGTCGTCATTAGTTGACCCTCCTAATCTCAACACCCCTTCTTCATCTGGTTCCATCCTCTTTTAACTTTGTCATCACTCTCGCCTTCTTCTTTTGAGTCCAACGACACTGCTTCTTCCCCTACCATTTGTGTATGCAAATCGATTATGAATCTCTTGCCTCCTTTCTCCATGGACAGGGTGTTCCGTTTCAAATCGTGTTTTAGCTTTGCTTGCACCAACCACCTCTGTCCCAAGATGGCACCGTACCCTCTTCTCTTCAGTGGGATAACCACAAAATCCAGTAAAAATGGTTGTGTCCCAATTGTTATCGGCTGTGCCATCGAAGTTCCCAACGGCTTTATCCCATGCTAATCTGCTGTGAGTAACTGGAAAGTAGGTGGCCATAGTGTGGGTTGTCCAAGCTTTTTCCAAATATCTTCCGGCAGCACGTTCACCCCTGATCCTCCATCTACAATTGTATCCATCAACACAGTACCCAAAATGCCCATCTCCACTACTGCTGGGTGTCTTCCTGTTGTAAGTGCTAGTAGCATTGGGTCTATTGCCGTTGTTCCTTTACTATCCCTTACATCCTCCGTCACTCTCGGGGATGGTGTCATATTCATAATGGCTGTACACAACTGTGGCATCGTGAGAAGAAGGTCATTTAGTTTAATAGGCACTTTTATTTGCATTATCTGTCTCATCATGTTCTGTTCCACCAAGTTCCTTTTCGAAGTTTCGACAGTGTCTTTGACTTGTGATTTCTTTGCTTTCATTTGCTTTTCTATCTCTACTCGTGCTTTTTGTAACCTTTCCTTATCTTCTTTTGCATCCGGATATTTCGCTTTCCTCGCTTGCTCCCATGTAACTGCTAGTACTTTTTCATCACACGTTTCAATGCTTAATAGATTTACCCCTTGTTTTGGACATTTTGCATCTTCGTGGTCCCCTGGACCACACTATCTACATAGTAGTTGTGCCATCTCCTTCGTAGGATAATCCCTAGCGAAGTGACCCCAAAGATTGCATGCCTGACACTGTATCATCGGCTGTCCACTTGCATCATACTGTATTCGACTCTGGCCTCCGTTGTTATTATTGTTGTTTCCACCCCTTCCGCGTCTATTATTGTTGCGATATCCACTCGAAGTTGCATCATTGCTTGTGTTATTACTGTTGGACGCTTCCTGCATTAGTAACACCTGCTGGTGTCCTTTTGCTTTCATGTTAATTGGGCACTCTTTCAGGGAATGTCATGCCACCTGGCAGATGTCACAAAACTGTTTCTTCGGGCATGAGCCCTTCGTATGGCCATCGTCTTTACAATCCGTGCACTGCAGTTCTCCCTTCACTGTGTTTGGATTCTTTTTCAAATTCTTAAATTCTTTCATCATTCGAAGCATATGTTTCTATAATGCTGGACCTTCTTGTTCGATTCTTCATCACTACAGCTACTTTCAGAGGATGAATCATCTGAATCGGAGGATTTATGCTTTTCTTGTTACTTGTTTTTTGTTCACTTTCTAAATCCATTGCATGAGTATACGTCTCGGTGTATGACGTCGGTGGTACGATCTTCATCTTCTTTTTTAGAGCCGGCTGTAGCCCCTCCACAAACCATCGTTTTTCAAACCGTTTGCTGGTTGGCTTTCCATCTTCTCGACCAACTCTTTTAGTCGTTTGGCATAGGCTTGTACTGTTTCATTCTTCCCTTGCTTAGTACTATATATCTTGGCAACTATTTCATTATCATCCCAAAGCAATTTGAATTTGCTATGAACTCTTTTTTAATATTCGCCCATGTAGTCTATGAGGGTCGGCGTCGGAAAACCAGTCAATTGCCACATCCCGCAGAGTTGTTGGGAATTGTTTGATCAAATCGTCCTCATCTATCATGCCATTTTCCGCCCATATGGTTTCACACGTTTTACAATGTCAGATAGGGTTTGCTGTACCATCACTATTGAACTTGGGTAATTTTTTTTTATGACCTGCCATCGCTACTTTCCTTTGATTCTGAGGTACTTGCTGAGCATCCGCATTGTTCTGAGCACCTGTGCTGTTCAAAGCACCCGTGCTGTTTTGCACACCCGCGTTGCTTTGGATAACAGCCTTGTTTTCAACAATCGCGTTGCCTGGTGAAAGGTTTTCTTCAAGTGAGGTTGTTCTATTCTCCGCCTTTATCCGTTCGTCTAGTGTATCAGGAACGAAGAGTTAACTCTACGCTCGTGCTCCCTTGGTACTCCAAGCCGTGCAAGTTGCTTCCCTTCCGTTCAGACACTCTCCCCTCGGCGTATATAGGTTAAGGAACTCTTCCTTTGTTTTTTCTACCAAATTTAATTGTTGTCGAGTCTCCTCCAACAATTCCTTGGCACTCAGTCTACTAGGTGAGTGCACTCCCTCCATCTGTGCCTCTTTACCCCTTCGGTGCCCTTCGGCAATGTGCTGAAGCCTCTGCTTGCACTCTGCCTATTGTGCTAGAATTAAAACTTCTTGTGCTGTACATATTTCATCTTTGTCTTTTACCTTATTCCTATCCTTGTTAAACAAATTCGGCATTAATCTTCATACCATTTCTTCGTTCTAGGTACGTCTAGCAACCGCGCCAAATGTTTACCAAATAGGGTAAGAAACTTAACACATGTAGTATAGCACGATTCAACACAGAACAAATACTCTATTCATATATGCACTCAATGATTACAATCCGAATACAATGACTACAATGATGATTCCAAAGTCCATCTCGGACGTGTACATATACCTTTCCGAAGGGGTGACTCAAGCGTCACGTGCTCGTTCGAATACTATTCTACCCATCGGCTACACTATACATTTTACCGACAACAAAAATGCCAATACCATCACCGATTGAGAATAGCGCCTAGATGCTTGCCTAAAATGGAAACCACAATTATTGACTTACTAAAAATAGCATGTCTATCACCATGGACCCTCTAAGCATCCCACTAGAGCATGAGGATCACAATGATGGACTGGCTTCACTAACTACCTACCAATTGCTAAAAATAGGGGACATTACAGTGGGAGAGACAACTAGCCCTAGGCTAACTACTCCCCACTGTTGAGAATAAATATCTATATGATATTTTTAATAAGTTTATGTAAAAATATTACGAGGTGCTTTATGGCACTGAAATCTTGAGCATTGACTTTGCCCCAAGCCAAGCTTATTTGATTCTTTGCAAGCTAGTCTCTCTACATTTAGATATGAGATGACTACTCGACCTCACGAAAATCTGTAAGGATTCCAAAAATAGTAATCACAAAAAAGTAGGCCACAAGGAATGATACTAGATAATTTTCGCCAATTTTTTAGAAGAATAAAACCAAATATTCATGCATGCTAACATTTTGCAGAATTATTTCAGGATTTGTGGCTACAAAAAAGGGCACAATCATCTTCTAGAGATAAAATTACTTGAAGGATACCAAATACCAATAGTTAATCTTCCAAACATTGAAAGAACTCAAGATAGCTTCCAATAAGTTGAATGGCATGAAGGACCACTAGGTAACCTGTTAACAACTGCTTATTGCATGCAAAATTGGTGGATTGTACCAATGACAACCCTAGTAATGAATTCTAACATCTTCCAATGATAAACAATGCTTAAAAAACAATCATTGGATTAGAGTTTGGCCTTGGTTTCAAGGCAAGAGCTCACCAAGCTTATATGAGATTTTAAAGTTTTAAGGTAGGAGGATCACTGCAAATTTGTATGAAATGACAATTCAATATTGATAAATACTGAATATTGATTTGTAATTTTGAGTCTGATAATAGTAGTCACCAAACTCCAAAGCGAAGAACATATATTGATTTTGATGTCTTTCCTTAGGATCAGATCTGCATTATAAATGATATGAATAGACGTATCCATGAGCGGAAGGTGGAGACATACCTCTTCATATGTATGTCTCATGAAAAGATGCCTCTTCATGCCCGATCTTTAATTGGGTTTCAACCCTTTACAACTAGAAATGATTTCCTTAATAATAGTACACACACACACACACATAGAATTTATCTGACTGAATCTACAAACCATCAACCTTCCCTCTTAGATAGGGAGGATAAACACAAGATATGATATTACTTCAGTGTTATATTTTTTGGTTCCCAAAACCACAGATTGGAAATCCAAGAGTTTTGCCAATTTTGTAATAGGATTACTTAATTAGTTTTGGCCAACGAACCATCATAACCTTTGGATTCAATTCCCCTGCATTTTATTCTTCGCTCAACCTAGGCGGGTAAATCTGAACCTTAAACCCTGATCACTTGGTTCAAAGCTTTTCTATAGCGAATTTAAACTTTGTGAGTTCTTAAGCTAACAAAATCCTTGAACTTAATCAAATAAAAGTTATATGAATATTTTGAGATATTTACTTGTAAAAGAAATATTATTTAAATGAAGGCAATAGTGTTTGAGTTATGGATATGGCAGAATGTTGAACTTCAAGGCTTTAGACATCAACCCACTTTCACAAAATAAATCGCAGACCAGTCCCTTATCCAATCTTGGGTGAATAGAGTCAGACTTTCTCCAAATTCTTATATACAACCCTTAGAGAGTGATATACTATCCACTACATCTTAGACTGAAGTTTCAATTGGCAACACAAACCATAGTCTAGTTGAATTTAATTTCTTTGGGAAAACCAATTAGACAAAATTCACATAGACAACATTTCGTATGCAAATTATTATGATCAAAGACTCAACTTCTTCACCATTAGTAGCAATTGATTTTAGAATAAAAAATCACAGGGGATTAATCTAAACAAAATAGTCGAACTTCAATTTTCAAGATGAATAAGAAAAACATGGTTCTTGCATTAATTTCGAAAAATAAGCACAATAAGTCCATGCTTCAGTTGCAATATCCTTCCTACCAAAAACTGCAAAAAACATCTATTCTCTTTTCTTATCTATCTATCTCTATATTTCTTCTTCATTCACCGCAGCCTTTTTTCCAAATGACATAGTCTTATTTATATCTCATCTAGCTCGAAGATGTGAGTTTTCAAATACAAGAGTTATTCCTTTTGAAAACTAAATCGCACCTTTTATAAAGCATTATCATGATTTTAATTTGCTTCAAACTAGTTTATTTTAATTTGCTTTTGTTTATTAAATTGGATGTATGATCACAGCTTCTAACAATGGTGTCTTCAATATCTTGACCATCCTGTATCAACAAGAAATTTTATTCTTTTTAATTCATGTGTACGCGATTCTCTGTGATTTTCGGGGCTGTTAATGTGTTCCCAATAATAAACAACTAGATGTTTATAATGTGAATTTCTGGAAAACTGCAAACTGCACAATATAAGCTCTACACATTCTTCTCCCTATTAAAATTTGCTGCATCCAAAACCATTCTCTGCAGTAATTCATAATACTGTTAATTTTTTCTATAATTTTCATCTCATCCCATCATTTTATTATCTTCCTTATGCACTGCTTTATGATCTTCAAATTCTGTGATGACTGTTGCGATGCATATTGTTCTATTAAGACTCTCGACACGTCATATCGCTGCCAAAGGTCGACTTCATCTCCAAAATGACGTTGCTTTTAAAGATGGTTGCTTTGCCGTGTTTGGGAATTGACTTAAACAAGGTTTTTTAAACATTCGATTGTTGCCAGTGATGCTTTCAATTTATTATTATCGCTGGAGTCAGTCCCAGTCTATCATATATACATCTGATTGTCTTTGGAGGACATTTGTTTATTATGCTGGTGACTAACAAGTTTATTCTATTAATTGTCACTGCTTTAAACTCCATATCATTGCCGTAGAATATAAACCTTTGCCATTAGTCAAACTATCAAGAGTGCCATCGATGATTGTATGTGATATTCTAGAATATATATGCAACTGATTTAATATGTGGGACTGTTTTGGTATTCACTGCATACTTCAGATGTCTTTATTTTGCTGTAATCTTCAATTTAGAAAACTTTGTTTATATAATTGATTATCTTTGAACACAAATTTGAATCTTATATTTATTTGGAAGAAGTCGCTGTTTTGATTCAGCACTGATGCCTTGTTAAGAACGCTCTGTAATGCCCTGTACCTACAATTCCTCTAAAAATCAATAAATAGCCACTGGAATGCTTGTACGGATGTCAAATGGAGTGTGTAGACAAGGCTGAAGGCCGTAAGATGCAGGTCGTACGATATGTTATGGGTCACCTAATGTGTCGTACGGTGGGATAGAGGGGATGTACGACTAGCAGTTTGGCCGTACGGAGGTATAAGTGGGTCGTACGGTGAAGTGAGAATGAAGTTGTATGGTTAGCAGAGTAGCCATATGGTAGGGACTATGGGGGCCGTATGGTGAGCATATGGAGGCCGTGTAGTTGAGTATATGGAGGTCATATTGTTGGTTGGGAGGTAGTACGACTTAGCTTGGAGGTTGTATGGTGAGTAATAGTAGTTGCGCGGAATGTTGTGAGAAATGGAGGAGGTACGGAAAAAGAATGATTTCAGATCTGCACTTTAAATTATTAATTCCGAATTCACCAAACAATGCCAAGCAAGAATAGAGATTAGAACACAAACAACCTTCAATTAATAATTGCCAAAAGATGGTGCTCCAATTTGCCAGATTCGAGCGAAGTGTTATATGGAACAATGGAATAGGGTGAGGTTGAATCTCACCGAACCGCACGAGCCAAATAGAGAAGATCTTTCACTTCTGAAATGGCGAACGAAGCTAGAACTCCAATAGGAATTCACAATACAAATAAATAATCCAAAATTGTATATCAACGACTACCTACAAGCCATGCTTTATAACAACCACTTTTTCCCGCGTGTTAACTAACAACTAACATAACAAAGAAATACAGTTATTGCTTCATTTTCATAGGAAGACAGTTATATCAATTATGTTCATGTGAATGAGATTTAACAGTTAGAATCAATTAAATGAAATTCCATAACCAACAATTGAAAACATCATCAATGAATTAACTATGAAAATTAAAATCTACATACCATGGAATTCGAAACTGAAATCAATCTAGGGATGCTTCTGCAAACACCCAGGTTAATCCATAAATATCACGTACGATCAAATGATGATTACCATCCAATACCACTATATCAAAATCAAATGACGATTGCCATTAAATACCACTTATATCAATTAGGGCATCACTTACCGGTGGATCATTTAAGGCATCACATACCACTGTATCAATTAGGGCATCAGATACTATTGTATCATTTAGGGTGTCAGATACCATTGTATCAATTTAGGGCATCAATTACCACTGTATCATTTAGGGCATCAGAAACCATTGTATCAATTTAGGGCATCAATTACCATTGGATCATTTAGGACATCAAATACCACTGTATCATTTAGGGCGTTAGATACCATTGTATCACTTCTTTTCTTCCCATTGTTAACTATGGCAATAACATAAGATTAGAAGATATGCTCATATTCATTATTCATATAAATGAAAGACTAAAATAATAATCTTATAGATATATTCCATATTCAATTGGAAGGTCATCCGGTCTATTGGTCACCAATTACATTAACGAGAAAGGTTTCTTACATCAAAGTAAATAATTGAATTCAACGATATAAATTAATCCATCATACTTTCTACTTGTATAAATATCATAAAAGTCAAAATACCTGTTATCAATAAATGTTTCAGTGCTCAACTTATCTTTATCAGATGCACGTCCTGACATCTTGCTGAGAGGGGAAACATTGTCAGGGGCTTAACCACCCAATCACGGACCTTAAACTTATCCTCACACTTTCTCTAACTAGAAAGGCCCTCCCTACTCGAAATAGACATGGAACACCTTGTCAGCCACTGAGCATTCCTGGTACTTAATCACACCACTTGACTTGACAACAGGGGAACAATAAACATGCATGAACTATTAAATGATTTTTCTTTTTCAAATAATTTAGAATTGTTATGTCATGTCTGATTTTCATTTTTTATTAATGCAGATTTCTATCTCACCTCTTCACCTCTTCCTTGGCTATACAACCGGGTGAATCCCAGGTGTTTGAATCTTAGAGCAACCAACTCTTATTGTTGATCCTCAACTGATATAAGAATATTATATGTTTCTAGCTTATCACATTTTGTGATCTAAGAAATGTAACTTTAAGACTTGGAGAATAAAATATGATAGCATGTCATGGATACTTGACTTTGATTTATTATAAACAACTCTATCTTAGAGAAGGTCTAACCGACGATATGTAAGCAAGATGATTTGCATCATGATACAAAATTGTATCTTACAGCTATAGTAAATCGGAATGTAGTAATATCTGATAATAAAACATATTGAAATGCTTGGAATATGGACACCACATAACCTGGTGAAATTTGGACTAAAATGGAGTCTTGTTGGACGCTAATGATTAGTTCTTCCTCGGAATAAATCTTCAGGCGCAAACTTAGAGTGATTATTAATCATGTCTTCAGCAAAATATCAAATAAAAAAGGCAAACCATTGCAAGGAAAATTGCGGTAGTTATCGGGTGATATGCAAAGAAATCAGAATGAATATGAATCTTGGTTGAACGCTATTAGCCGGCACCTTCACGGAAAGAACTCCGAATGCAATCTTTTTGTGATTTCATTCATGTATTCAACAAGAGTATAGACGAAATGAGAATCATTGTGGCAAAAAATATGCAGGAAAAGAATGAAAGGAAATCTGTAGAAGGATATCTCGTGAGGAATGAGACTCCATGGTTTCTCACGGCTTCCATAATATAAGAGGTATTTAGAAGTCTCTTTGGCTTCCAAGAAGCCTGTTGTGAGGTTTTCACACATCGCCCCAAAATCTTGGGGACCCCCTTTTTAATCGCCTTTAGGGCCAGTGGAGAAGGTTAGATGTATTTCTCACCCGGTTTCAACTTGATTTTCCAGAGCTATCAGTTCTATCCTTAGGCCGAATAAGTTCAAAATTGATTTCAACTTGGCAGGATAAGATTGTGAATTTTGTACTTAGACGATTTCTTTTGAAAATTTGGATTTAATTGTAAATTTGAATGATTTTCAAATAAGGAAATTTTTCATTAGACTTAGGTTCTTGGAAAATCTTATTTTTTTTGGTGAAATAAAATTTAATTTTGTAAGATGAGGTTAAATTGCAAAATCGATTTTTACTCTAGAGGCAATTTTATTTTTTGTCATAAAATTTTAATTATTTAGCAAAATCAATTTAGAGGAAAATTGCAAAAATTGGCTTTAATAGATTAAATTTGCCTTGAAAGCTTTTGGTATTTAATGAAATTGGTAAATTAATATTAAGAAATGGCTTTTGGTTAGCCAAAATTCAATTTCAAGGACGTATTAATTAGCAAACCCTCATTAAATAGAAATTTTTAGCATCCCCAAGGCACCATTCAATTTCGTTTTGCAATTTGTGGTTAATTAGTAAATTAAAAGTGCAGTCTTCATTTTAGAAAATTAAAATTTTGGCAAAGTATTTAAAGTGGGCCACTAACTTAGCTTTAATTTTGGTTTTTTTTTTCTCTATAGGACCAAGTCGGCCAGCCTGGGAGGAAGGTGAAAGCTGCTATAAAGGGAGTCCCCTCCCATTTCATTTTCATCAATTCATTTGCTCCTCATGCTTGGGCGAATTTGAAGCAAGGGCAGATTTCCAGACTTGGGCGAAATTGGTGGAAGGCAGTTTTTTGGTGATTTTTGGGCAATTTCTCCATTGCCATTGTTGGGCGATTTGTCTAAGGGCCAGATTTTTTGCGTTTTTGGGGATTTTTGCTCCACTTTGTGGGCTGCGATTTGTGCCCTAGGTGGCAAATTTTACAGATTTTGCTCCTTTGCTTAGTCGAATTTTGTGGAAGGGCAGATTTTTTTTCATGCTTAGCCGAATTTTGTGGGGGCCGAAATTTGTGGAAGACAAAATTCTGATTTTCTAGAGGGGCTGCAATTTTTATATCAGATTTGGGCAATTTTGTTGGGAGAAGAGATACATATGAAAGTTTGATTTTTGCATAGAAGGCAAGTGTTGGATAAGCTTAGAGGCTTTGTTTTCTAATTTGCAAAGGGATTTGTAATTCTTTGATGTCATATCCCGGGTTCCGAAAAGTTGCTGTAAGATTATTAGTTAAGGTGAAAGTCATCATCTAGAGTTGCAAGGAGTGCTTAAGCTGACATCCATTCTTTCGCTCTTTTCTAAGAATTGCACTACTTGGTTCTTCTTGACTTTTGGTCCACCACTCTACCATCCCGTAATAGGGCGACGAGCATGGAGGATGATAGTGCAAGTAAGAATCCCAAGCGGGCAAACGCTAAGAAAGACAAAGAGGATATGACGCCCAAAACTTCCTTCTCGAAAATGAAGAAAATAACCGATACTAATATCGCTACAGTGGACATGATACGGATGAGGGACAGACTAAAGGAAGGACAATCCCCCTTGGCAAAGAGGATATACAAGAGTGGAATTGTACATGCAGCAGCTTTTCCTCCTACTTTGCCTTGTCCGGAATTGATTATGGAGTGTGCATCCAGATTTGATCTAGCCAGTAAATCCATCATTTTTGGCGAAGGGAAGAGAGTGTTGGCCAACATTGGCGAGCAAGCAATTGAAGAGACATTTAATATTCCCCAGAGCAAGGGCATGACAGTTGTAATGGTGGATCAGGCGGCCAAATCATTTCAAGGTAACCAAGAGGCCTACTTCTCACATCTAAAGCGGAATTGGATACACGAAGGAAGGAAAGGAGTTAACAAATCAACAAGGCTTACAGTGGCAGATTTCAAGCCGGAATATGGCGATCTCATTGTTCTTCTCAGCCGGATCATGGGCCTAGCTCAAGCTATGCAATTCGAAAACAGGATGTACTTCTTCATTGATGAAATTGAAAAGGGAAAAGGAAAATTTGATTGGGCTAGGATCATAAGTGAAAATTTAGAGTTGCAACTTAGAACAGTTCAAAACCAAAGGCAATTCTACATGGGATCCTATCTGTTTTACTTAATTGCTAGATTGTATGAGAGTCCGGGACTTAGGGCCTTAGGAGAGATTGGTAATGGGCCGGGGCAATATTTGGTGCATGAATGCTATCCGCAGCTTCATTTGCACAATAACAAGGATTACAAGATGTTTTGCGATGCATTCGCCATGAAGACAGTAAGGGTATTACAAGGGGCGCCTGCTAAGAGACTTTCATCGGAAGCAGAAGCAAGGATTAAGAAGTTTGAGAGTTGGTTCATCCAATTCCCGCAATTCACATACATTAGAGTGGCAGGAAGTACAGTTTGTCCCAAGAGGCTTCCAAGATACCCGCCCGACAAGGTAGTTTTGATGGAATTGGCTAGGCAGCTTGAGCACTATGATAGAGTAATGAGGAATGAGGGGAAAACAGGCGTTTCCTTCTCAATTATAATTGGCAATGATAGTTGCCCAAATCGGGCCACCTTTGAGGCTGCGGAAAAGGAATTGGAGTGGTATCATCTAGGATGGTACAGAGCAAGGCAAGGATTCGACCCTGTTGGTCTTATCAAGGCATCTCATGAAAGCGAATTTAAGCATGTTCCCACTATAGAGGACTTTTGGGCCAATGCAAAGGATGATTTTCACGTGAGAAAGCTAGCTTTCTCGAGATTGTCGGTGAACATGATGAGAGATATCAGATGGAGAGGCCTTGATATTCCCGATCAATTGGAGGATGATCGTAGTGTGTTGAGAGAAGACTATGAGACAGTAGTTGGAACAGAGTTGAATCCAGTGGATTGGGACGATCATCAGGATCCTTCCTTGGAGACAGTCACAAGGACAGTAGATTTGCATACCGAGTCGTGGTATAATGCCAAGTTGAGAAAGCTACAAAGACAAAAGGTTCTCCTTACTTATGAGATGATGAAACCGAAGGAAGGTCTAGTAGAATCAATCGGACAGCAGGGTGAAGGAAGTGGCCGGCAATCGGAGGCAGTTAGAAATAGCAAGAAGAGGGCTTTGGAGGTAGAGAAAAGCCAAGAACGTTCGGAACCTCCAGCCAAGAGACAGCGGGCAGCGCCGTCAAGGGAGAGTATAACTAAGGCTAGAAGCCAAGAGGTCAATTCGAGTGATAAAGGGGCCGCAGTGGAGGTGAGCTCTGATTCGGAATCAAGTGGCTACAGTGAAAGTACGGAGTACTCCCCTCTCTCGGAGAACCAACAAGGAAATATGGCAGAAACTAGTAGAGAAGAAGATGGGCCGATTGATATTGAAGAGATAAGTCAGGCGTCTAAGGCCGTTGGTGATGCTTTGTTGGTCGAACCGAATCCGGATTTGGGGAGATGCACTGCACCACTATGGTTAAGGAAAATGCTTATGCCGAGAGGCGAGGTGGTAATGGCTCACGCAGTTGATGATATCCAAGGACTAATAGAAAAGGATGATAGCGAGAACCAAAAACAGATGGCAAATACGGTGGCAAGGGTAATCAGAAGCGACAGTGATGGTCACCGAAGGGTTCACATTGCTATACCAACAGTCAATAAGGCAGCGGATGAGATTGCAGCCCAGGAGTACGAAATAGTAGAACATAATTTGGGAAGAAATACAGATGATATGGAATGTGAGGAGGTTCAGGAAGGCATAGCATCAATCAGAGAAAGATTGAGGAAGGCAAACGAAAAGATAGTAAAGTTGGAGGCCGAAAACAAATATTGGAGAGATTGCCAGCCAATCCAACAGCTGCATCGGGCAGCCCTTCCTCAAGACAGCGGGAGCAATTCAGAAGAGGTATCAGCTCAGTTACATGAAGTAAGGGGTTGGATCTATGATACAATCCAAGATGGGCGAAATTTCTTGCCCTCCTTCATCTCAACATTCTAGTCATTGGTGACTGTTAGAAACAAATTTAGATTATTTGAAGAGGAATGGAAGAATTTTCTTCCCATCAAGGATTTGGTTATTCCTAGGCTGCAGGCGTTCATTAGGCTACCGGAGGCATATTTGGAAAGAGCCCGGTTGGTTGATGAGAGAGGATTGAGCATAGTTGAATCTTGGTATGTCGCATTGACTACCAGATTCAGAACACTTGAAGAAATTCATGATGAGATTGCACAACACGGCCCAAGCGTCGACACTTCCATTTCGACCATGATGAGCGACGTTGGGGTGGCGCTTGATTTTGAGGGTATTAGAGAGGAGGATGTCAGTGAGATAGGATTTGGATCGAGATTGGATGAGTTAGGAAAGGCTGCCGTCAAAAGGAAACATCTGAACACCCTTTCCTCGCTCAATGCTTTTATTGGGTTTGCAAAGGAATATGAGAAGGATCACGAAAGGATACTACAAGCAGCAAACAGCATGGCAAAGTCAGCAGAACTCCGAGCGAAGCACACACCTTGTCCTCCTATGGAAGAAGTTAACGAAAGGCTAGCTAAGTTCATTGCCTTAGCTAAAAGAACAAAAGAAAAAGGAAGAATTATATTAGAAGATCATCTTATGTAAGCCCAAGTGGCAACTTTCTCTTTCTTCTAGAATAGGACAAGTGTTTGTTTCTGATTGGCCACCATTTTGGTGCCTTCTCATTGGTTGCCACTTTTGCACTTTTTTCATTGGTCCATTGATGAGGTGGCATCTTCTCATTGGCCGATGGGGTGGCAACCCTAATTAGGGTTTTTGGATCCAATCTGGATCGTCGATCTTGTTTTGATCTCTACCGTCCATTATATTTTGGACCTCTATATAAGGCCATTGGCTCTCATTTGTAAAAGGGGGGGGTTGGAGAAATTGTTGCGAAAATAATACCAAAGTGCTGTCTTTTTCATTGCATGTTGACTAAGAACATTGGGTGTTATTGCATGTTTTCTACTTCCACATAGTTAAATTTTCTTTTCAAGTTGAAGCAATTTCATTTCAAGTTGTTAGAGTAAGAGTAAAATAAAATGGATAGTTGCATGGTAGCTTTGGTAGATGTTTGATAGGGGTCAACACTAGGCCACTAGCATCCTAGCGGCTGGTTGGGAGGCTTTGTGTGGTGATCTAGTTTACTTACCTTTGAAGCGTTGCATCTATGGAGGTAGGGCCGCTGGTTAGCCTTCATTAGATTCGATCCCCGTCCATCTGCTAACCTTCCATTCTTAGGAGTAGGAGTAGTTGAGTAGCCAAATTTCATGCTTAGAAGAGGTTAGTTAGAGAAGTAAACTAAAACATCGGCATTCTCACCTTCCATCGCCATTTACCCTACATTGCCATCATCGCGCCATCAACATCATCTAGCATTCACACTGAACCACCATCTCCATTTTCTCACCAAGATCCAAATTTTTCTCAAACAAGAAAACGTAAGGCCGCCTACGTGATTACCAGCAAATCACATTGATAAAACTGAGCGAGTATCCAACGGTGTAAGGAACATTGGAGTTATACTCATGTCCCATGAGAGATAACTTTTCAAGAGAGGAATTGTGTATTTGATATTCTGTATCAAGCATCCAATTACTAATATGTTATGTAGTGACACAAAACTCGCATCAACATTATCTGGCGCTAGAAGGAGGTCAAGAAATTTTCCTTTTTGAGAAACTTTCAAGATAAGTATGAAGAAGAATGGTGCTTCCTAGATCAAATCAACCTAGAGCAACTTGGAGAACACTTCAGGATCACCTTGTAGCCAGTTTGGGCTCAATTGCTTGGGAGGAAAGTGAAAACACCAGAGAGTATTTGGACACCATTGAAGTATTGAATCAAGAAGAAAGGAAAGCAAGAGCTATTGAAAGGAGAATTCAAAGGAAGTTGGAACGCCAAAGAGAATTGGAAAGGAAGCTTGAGAGAGAAAGAAAGGCGCAAAGACAAGCTCAAGCTATTATCAAAGAAAACTCGAATTAGAGAATCACTTGAGTCGGGTCTGAACTATATTCAAGCTGGATAGAAAGATTGGATCTTTTTCCCCTGAAAGATTTGAGAGATTGATATCGGATAAGAGACAGAGGATATTGAGAAATACACCACACCAAGAAGAAGACTTACTTGTGTTAGAATCTCCCAAAAGGTCAAGGAATCGTCAGGTAGCTGATATCTCAAACTTAGCTAGCTCCTCAAGTGGTCAAACAATCCAAGCTTTGGTTAATTCGCCAGTTCAAGTTCAAGTTCAAGTTCAAGCCAATCAACCAACAATGGCTCGACCACCATGGATTCAAAACAATGCTTCACCCATTTCATTCCAACAGTACCATGATCTACCTAAGAATCCTGAGGTTTTTTGCTCCAAGTTTTTTGTCAATAACCCTAACCGCACAGCAGAAGAGCATATCAAAGTGTTTCAAGAGGCATTATGCAACAGAAGAATTCAAGAAGAAGATGTTGCATGTAGGCTTTTCCCCTATTCATTGAGTGAGGAACCATATTACTGGTTTGTCAATTTGCCAGCATCATCAATAACGGGATGGGTTCAACTCAGGGAAGCCTTTATTGCAAAGTTTGGTATGCCCACCACACCATTGGAGCTACATAGAATGTTTGTGGACATCAGGAGACGTGATAAAGAGTCAATAAGTTCCTTCAATGATCGTTTCCATAAGGCTTACACGAGATTGCAAGCTCCTTACACAATAACAGAGGCGGGTGCATTGGAAGCATACTACAGTGCCTTAGACAGCCAGACGGCTATGTTCACAAGGATGGCGAATCCTGCTCCTGCAACGCTAACTGAGGCTTACACTAAAGCAATTAAGATTGGGAGGCAATTAGGCCAACAAGGAATAGAACCTCAAGGTGTAAGGTATCCGAACAATCCAGTTCCACAACTTGCTTACCAAGCTCCTACAAATCAATTGGTGGTACACCCGGGACCTCCATTATCTCAAGCACCACCCTCAGTACCAGTTTATCTACAAGGTGCAGGTTCCTCCACGAGGACACAAGAAGAGAAGGATGAGATGAAAGAGTTGATTGACCAAGTCAAGAAGCTATCCACGGAAGTCACCTATTTGAGAAATCAGAACAATCAACTCCAAAGTTCCCATATAAACAACCAAGGAAGCAATTATCAGAACCAAGGGAATAATTACCAGAATCAAGGTGGAAGTTATCAAGGAGGGTATCAAAGAAACCATCAAGAAGGGGGATACCAAAGAAATTATCAGGATAGAGACTACCAAAGAAACAATCAAGGTGGTGGTTATCAAAGGAACTATCAAAACAACAACTATCAAGGTAACAATCAGTCACAAGACCAAGGATATAGCAATCAGTCTAACCAAAGGAAGACTTGGAACACAGGCCCAAACAATGGAAATGTGGTGTCGCCACTTGATAATCAGGCCTCAGCGGACAGTAGACCGGTAGATAGAATATTTCTAGCTGAGTCCGCTATGTCCAAATATTGCAGATTTCATGAGACTGATTTACATTCGGAGTTAGGATGTGCTGAGTTCAAGAGGGCATCTAACCTGTTTCAAAACATAATAGATGACTCAAATAGTCAGGAAGATGTGAAGGTCATGGGGTATGAGATTGTTCCATCCCCGGGATATGATCAGTGTTTGACTTTTGAGGAGTTTTCATTCCCGCCAGAATTTGAAGCATATAAAGAGCACCAAGGAAGATTTCCACCCGAATCAGCTAATGGGCCAGTTAGTGAGGTGATAAATCAAAATGAATATAACAATGAGTCGGATTTTTCTTTCCCACCTTTGGAGGATACTGTTCTAGTTCAAGGAACAGGTGGGAATCAAACATTTCAACAACCGGCTAGCAACGCAAGATTTTATCAGAGAAACAACAGGAGGAATGACGGACCCTTCACATCCTCCATTCCCCCGAATAATTTCAATACACCTCCACACCCCAATGCGAGCAATGTACCAAATGCTTCAAGGGATGCCCCTGAATACAGACAGAGTAACCATAGCAGTGGGAATGGACAACAGAATTTTCAACAGGGTATACAAAAGAACAATCAAGATGTTCAAAGATCACAGAATGTCCAGTCGACACAAGAAACAAATAGAGGAAGAACGGGAAACAACACTGTCAATAACGAAGAATTGAAGAAGTTGGGACAAAGTGTGACAGAGGAGATGAGGAAGATCAAGATCAGTCTCCCTTTGTTCGAATTACTGAAGATAGCAGAGGTTAGGGATACGTTCCTTAACAATTTGAAGGATAACAAACCACAAGGATCTCAAACTCAAAGTACAGTAACACATACTCAAGGGAGGTCTCCTCCTAATTCGGTGCATGTAATCCAAGACGCTCTAGGAGCGAATATGACAAATTCATCTCAAGAAATTTCGTATGGTGAGGGGGAGAACCCTACACAAGAGGTTGCATATGGCGACATTAGCAGTTTCAATGGCCAGTTAGGGCCTCAACCAATTTATGTGGCTCAAGGATCGACGCCTATAGAACAACAAACTCAAAAGAGTCAAAATCCGGTGAACAATAAAGAAAAGGTGAAGAAGGAAGAGATTACTCAAACAATAGATTTCAGAGTGAAGCCAAAGCAAGCACATAAGACACCTGTGGTATATTATCAAGGGAAAGAGGAACCAGCCCCATTCTTGTTGTCAGTAAGGATGTTCGGGAAGTTGCTTCACAATTGTTTGATAGATTTAGGAGCATCAAGCAACGTCATGCCTTTGAACATTTGCAGAAGGTTAGGAATCACGCCTTTGGACTCCAACAGAAGAGTTACTCAATTAGATAAAACGGAAGTGCCAGTGGTAGGAGAATTACACAATATACATATGCAGTTGGCATCTGATCCGAGGATGGAACACATGGTAGACATTTCAGTAGTGGATGTAGCCGATACCTACGGATTGATCCTAGGGAGAGATTGGGCTAGAAAATTGAATGGATATATGGCTACTGACTTCTCCCACATGTGGCTCCCATGGAAAGGTTTGACGAATCAAATTAGAATTGATAGCACCCCAAGGTTGAGATTGACAGTGACCGAAAATGGGGAGTCAAACGAAATATTGTTTGTGGAGACAAATATGAGCACCTACAGACCAAAGAAAGTAGAAGTATTGACAATGAATATCATAAGCAAAGGAAGGGATTCCACTGAGATCCTGATTGAGTCAGATCCAGATGCTTCGTCCGATGAGGGTGAAGGCATGTTTGAAAATTTCAAGAATTTCGTGACTAGAACCGTGCAACAAGGAATGGAGTTGGGTAACCGAACACCAGTAAGAGACTTATTATTGCCCAATTGGTGCAGAATTCACAATGCATTCCACTCGGAGTGATCTTGCTCTCTGTGTACAGTAGCCTTAGAACAAGTGGAAAAGAGAATACCAGGGGCTCTAAAACGAGAAGATCAACATGGTAAACAGAAGGTTGAGATTCAACAAGTTGAGAAGGTTGAGATTCAACAAGTTGATGAAGCAGAAAGCAACATGATGGGTGAAACAAAGAACCAAATTACACCACCCAGTGATGAAATAGACGAGTCGGAGAGTCTCCAAAAGGAGAAGCATCTAGAAAGAAATGGAGTATGGACTCTAAGATTCGATGGTTCCAGAACCAAACAAGGAGCTGGAGCCGGATTTGAGTTAGTCAACCCAACAGGGACAACATATTTAGAGGCACATAGATTGCAATTCTCGTGCACTAACAATGTGGCAGAATATGAAGCTTTGATTTTAGGATTGTTATGCGCTATCAAGAAAGGTGCCAAAATACTACATGTTCTTGGGGACTCATATTTGATAATTGAGCAGATAAAACAGAAGTTCGCCTGCTATGACAAGAGATTGAAGAGATATAGAAACAGGGTTTGGGATTTGATAGAGGACTTCGATGCCTTCAATATCAAGTTTAGCTATAGAGCGAACAATCAGGTGGCAAATGCCCTCGCACAGACTGCAAGCTCGCTGGCACCAATTAAGTTGGATGGTTTGAAGAAATTCAGAGTTGAGTTGGCATCGGTTCCATCAGTACCAGACAATGTCAAGAATTTCCAAGTGTTTGAAGATGATAGACATATCCTCAAATTCTTGACCAATTCAGATGTTTTCACAGCGCAAATCATAGATGGTGAAGTGGATGAAGAAGCAGAGATTGATGCAGAAGGAATTATGAGCTTAAAAGAAAATACTATTCCAAAGGGGATTATTGAGTTAGAAAGGATATTTGACATGGACCAGTTCCACAAAATGCAGTATCAACCCACAGGGGGCGATGAGTGTGAAAAGGTTAATTTGGGGACAGAAGATTGTCCCAAAATAGTTCACAAGTGTTTCCAACGCACCAAATATTCCTTCACCGTTCGGTCCCGTAGGGTTTTCTCCAGTGTAACAAGACTCGGACTCGGCAAAGGTAACTTGACTCGTGACCCGGTTCGGCGGTGACTCGACAAAGTGAAAAAACTTCGAAATTTTGAGATTTTTTAGGATTTAAAGAACATTCCATGCACCCATTATTGAATAAAGCGTAAAAACACAATAACATCATTAAATAGAAGATAATTTTATCATAATGCACATACTTAAAGTTAAAACTTAAAAGTCAAACATCGATTACATAAGTACAATACTACAAACTTACAAAGGTAAATTGCTAAAAGTAAATACTATATTACTAGTAATCAAAGTCAAACTAAGATAAATCCATGCAAACCATCAAAATGTATATGTATTATTATTTATGCATTATGAAATCCAACACATCAAGATTCAATAGTCATCATCAAATTCAAATGTTCCAAATGCTGATCATATATTAAGTTAAACTGTTAAACAAAAAGTTAAAACAAGACTATAAGTCTATAGCTATGGCTCCTAGTTGGAGTCCTCATCATCATCCTCATCCTCATCGTCATCGTCATCGTCATCGTCATCCTCATCCCCAACCTTAGCCTCAACCTCAGGCTCAGTATAATCTATAAAATGCCTCTTAGTAAGGCGTCTAAGGTAGGTCCTGGATGTCTCAGTAGCCATAGCATCAGCCTGTGAGGTGCCTCTAGGATCAACTGTACTCTCTGCCTCTGGCTCTGCTAATGTCTGTGAGGTGCCACTAGGAACAACTGGAGCTCCTTGGTCCTCTGCTGCCATAGCCACAGCCTCAGCTTGGCCCTCTCTATCTGCCTGGTCAAGCCACTATAGGTCCTCATCATCAAAGACAGGATCAATAGCCTCAGTGATCCAATCAGACTCTGGATCAACCTCCTCTAGAGTAATTGGAGAGGTGTCACTATCCAAAATCTCCCTGATCCTAATGCACAAAGACTAGACTATTCATTTTTTGCATAGACAACCTGTTATGCCTCTTCGAGTGGATGTGGTCGAACATGCTCCAATTGCGCTCACATCTAGAAGTGCTACTTGGCTGGCTCAAAATGCGTATGGCGATTTGTTGAAGGTTTTTGGTTGAAGGCCCAAACATTTGCCACCATCTATTTGAATTTTGAAAAAAGGAAAACAAAAAAATATTAGTCTCATTTCAAAATTTGAACTTTAAGTTTAAAGCTAGAAATTTAGAAACTAGATTGTATAAGGCTTAAGCTGCTATCTTTACCTGGCCGCAATTTTGTACGACCACCTTTGCAAATTTGACTTGAAAAAATGGGCCCTGGTGCATTATTATAGGCATCCATCTCAAGCAATATATCTGTGGGATTAGGGGACATTTTCGATATCATTGTGTATAGGCCACTAAGAACCTCCTCATCTGCCTTGAAATCATCACGAAAACGGTATGCCAGATTGAGGTAATAGACTGCTGCGTGGATTAGCTTATGAAGCTAATTTTTCCATCTCCTATCAATTATGTCCCAAATAGGGCCATAATTTTCCTCAACTCCTACATATTTGGCCTTAATAGTCTCCTTGACCCTATCCATGCCCTCATAAATGTGGCCCATAGAGGGCTTCTCGCCATCAGCAACTCGTAGGAGGGCTACAAGGGGCTCGGTGATCTACAAAACAATTAAACAAAAAAGCAATTTAGTGAATGATGAAACTTTGCAAAGTTGCACAATGAAAATAAAACAAAAATATGCATGAGATAAATTAATTTATAAAATTTTAAGACTTATGCTTTTAAAATTTAAAATTTAAATTTAAAATTACCTCCACAATCTTTGAACATGGCTCCCAAAAATCATCATCATCATAAATGCATTTTGTTGCATCTATCCCTGCAGGGTTGCTGGCAAAGGAGGAGGAACTCTATTCTGGACCAACAAACATGCACCTCAACTCTAACCTTGAACTCAACAAGGATTCTAGTGTGATAAAGTTAGAGGCAAATCTTGTGATACTAGGACGAGCCAACTCCTTTCCCTTCGTGTATTTCCTCATAGTGCTAAGGACCAAGGCATGATTATAGATGAACTTACAAAGATTTTTGGCCTTGGTAACACATGATATCCCCCATACAAGCTTGCCAATATCCTCTAACATGAGGTCAATGCAATGGGCCGCACATGGAGTCCAAAAGATTTTTGGGTGTCTCTCCATCAATAGTTTTCCTGCAGCAATTTTAAATTAGTTAGTAAATAATGAAAATTTTTGATGTATTAAAAAACTTTTAATTTTTTAAATTTAATGAAAAACTAAAACAAAATTTTTTAGAAGTAAAACTTAGAAAATTAGAAGTTAAAATTTTACCCACAACAACATAATTAGCTGCATTATCTATCACCACTTGGACAACATTGTCTTCCCCCACCTCCTTTATGACCTCCTCAATAGTCTCACATAAGAATTTTGCATTTTTCACACATGAGGAAGCATCTAAGGACCTCAAAAACATGGTGGATCCTGAAAGTGAAAATTAAACAAAATAATTATCATTCAATAATCAATACTCAATAAAACAAAATTTTTGTTATTCAATAATAGTATACATTAAATTTTAGACTTCAAGAAGTAGAGCATGATGAATTACCTTTGCTAGAAACAAGAAAATTTAAGAGGGTTCTGGACCTCCTATCTGTCCATCCATCCGTCATGATGGTACACCCCTTTTGGCTCCAAATCTTTTTGTGATCCTCCAACTCAAGTTTCATCTCCTCAACCATATCTAGCAAGAGGGGGCCACCCGCACCACAGATGGAAACTGCATCAATCATCCCCTACCAATAAGCAGTCCTATTACATTTATAAAAATATTTTAACTAGCATATTTCAAATTTTCAACATCAAGTTAAAAGTATAAAATTGAATATAAATTTTAAAACTTAAAATGTAAAACAATCAAATATAAATGAAGTTGAAAACTTGAAGTATCTGGCTGCTATAAATGGAATGTCGCAGAAAAACCAAAACTTGCAAATTGCTCTTACTCCAACTTCATGTATCTCCCTATTCCAATCCATGCTCTCAAGTGAGGGTTGTGCACTAGGAGTGGTACGTGGTACAAAAAAATTGTCCAACTTATTAGATTTTTTGACTCTAGGACGAAAGGTAAAGCCAACACTACTAGAAGGGGCAGCAGCAGTAGCATCACTAGAAGTGCAAGGAATATATGTAGAAGAAGCACGAGCAATAGAAGCACTAGGACGATAGGGGGGACGGGAAGAACCTTCTCCAACACAGCCTATTGACTCAGAAACATTTGCAGATGAGCTTGCAAGGGAACTAGAATCAATCTGAGCTAACTCTTCTAATTGTTTTTTTTTAAATTCTTTTTCTTGTTCATAATTTTCCAAGGCTACATAACAAAAACGTTGAGCCTCAACAGTTGCAGCTCCACAAGGCTCAGTATCATGACCACGTATGCCAGCAATATGGTATTTTAATCTATTTATCCCCCCACTATTAATGGTTTTGCAAAATAGGCATTTTGTTTGAGTTCTCTTTCTACCCGAAAATTCTATGGCGAACTTCCAACACTCATATTTTTTGTTGCCTTTAGAGAGCTTGGGTTTTTTACCTCCAGAAGCCATTATGACTTAATTAAGGAAAAATGTAAAGGTTGCTGCAATAAGACATTTTAGACCAAATATTACCATTTCAGCATTGCATTTTATGAAGATCTAAAGTAAAAAAAAAAAAAAAAAAATTCATGCAAAAAACCCATAAGTATAGACAAAAAAATCATCAAAATCTAAACAATCAAGTCTTACCTCTTCCAAACGCTTTGGGAAGTGTTGAGAAGAGCTCCTATAAACTCCTTGATGATCTAAATGCAAGCTCCAATGTCACAAATGCAAGCTTTTCTCCTCCTTTCAGCTGGTTGCAAAACAAGAAAACTCTATTTCTCGTCTACCTCTCTTTCTCTTTCTTCTTTTCACTATAGACTGTTATGGGAGCCCTTTTAGGGTTATATGAGTGAGAAATGTTAAAAAAAAACATTAAAAAAACTCGTAAAAATTTATATTTTAATTGCCGGATTTCAAGCCTGTCATGGTCGGGTCAAGATGGGCCGAGTCACGCGAGTCACCGAGTGACACGCGAGTCACTCCTCGTGACTCTCCGCTCGCGGGTCACGAGTCATTGTGACTCGGCGAGGTCAGCATGGCTCGTTGACTTGCATGAATCGCGTGACTCCCTGCAAGTCACGTTACCCTAATTTTCTCACGTACTTCAATAATCTTTGTTGGTTCCAATATGAGCTTTCCTTCTTCATTGAGCGACAGAAGGTCTATAGCTACCATGACGTTCTGTCCCACAACTTTTTTCAAGCAAGATACATGAAAAATGTAATATGGCTCCCTTCCGGAAGTTCCAGCTCATAGGCGACTTCACCGATGCGGTGAACTACATGATAAGGGCCATAAAATTGTGGCTTCAATTTTTTTTTTCCCTTCTCTTTCAATGAGGATTGTTGGTATGGCTGGAGCCTGCGGTAGACCAAGTCTCCTACTTTGAAACTCCTCTCTATTCAGTATTTGTTGGCTTATATCTTTTGTTGATTCTGTGCCCATTGTAAGTTTTCCTTTAGGTATCTTAGGATGTCTCGTCCCTCTTAAAGCCAGTCCCTTGCCCTTGGTGCGTGACTATCTCCTAGAACTATGTCGATGAAGGAAAGGGGTTCGTATCGTATAAAGCTTTGAATGATGCCATCCCAATAGACATGTGGTACGTGGTATTGTAACAATATTCTCTTAGGTGTATCCATTTGACCCATGTCCGTTGTTGTGCCGAAACATAGTTCTGAAGGTAACCTTCGAGCCACTTGTTCACAATCTCCATTTGCCCATCTGTTTGAGGTGGTAACTAGTACTTGGTGACAGCTTTGTTCCTGCTAGTCAAAATAGTTCTGTCTAGAAGATACTGATAAATTGTTCATCACGATCACTGACAATGTTTCGGGGTAACCTATGTAGACGAAAGACCTCTTTGAAAAATAGATCAGCTACTTGTGTAGCTTTAAACTCTGAGGGCATGACGAAGAAATGTGCGTACTTCATCAATCTGTCAACCACTATGAAAATACAATCCTTTCCGTTCACCTTGGGAAGTCCAATAATGAAATCGATTGAGATACTTTCCCACTTTTGTTCTGGAATTGGCAAAGGTTGCAGTATCCCGATGGGTAGAGTATGTTCGGATTTGTTTTGTTGGTAGACCGCACACTCTTTTACATGTTGCAATACGTCTCCTTTAAGACCTTTCCATGAAGACCTCTCCCTGAGGCGTCTGTAAGTTTTGAGGAAACCCGGATGTCATGCCAAGAGTGAGTCGTGTACCTCCTTCAAGATTTTCTACTTCAATTTGGATTTCGACACTAAAAATATACGATTCTTATAGTAAATGATGTCATCCACCACTTTGTACTAATCATCCTGGGTGTTTCCATCCATTAGCTCATAGGCCAATGTGTTTTTAGAATATTCTACCAACAAATGTGGTTTTCAGTCAGCTGAAATTTGGGTCAGTATGCAGATGGCAGGTTTCCTGGAGAAGGCATTTGCAACCACATTTGTTCTTTCCTTTCACATATTCAATGTCAAAATCAAAAGCCTGAACTTTGCTGACCCTTTTTTGTTGCCTCTCGTTCAAGTCCTGTTGCTCCAGAAAAAATCTCAGACTATTGTGATCCGTATGAACAACAAACTTGGCACCCACCAGATACTGCCGAAACTTGATTAGTTCTTGTACGATGGCCAACATCTCTGTCATAAATGGAATATAAGTGTTCTGTTTGCATAAACTTCCTGCTCTCATAGGCTATGGGGTGTCTATCTTGCATCAGTACTGCACCAATGCCTTCTTCAGATGCGTCGCACTCTAGAATGAATGGTCAAGTGAAATTGGGACATGCAAGTATGAGACAAGTGCTCATTGCTTCTTTCAACTTATCAAAAGTGAGTTGCGCTTTTTCATTCCATTGGAAGGACCCCTTTTTGATCAAATTTGTTAATGGAGCATTGGGCGGAGAGAATCCTTTTACAAACCTCCGGTAATAACTCCACAGTCCAAAAAATCTTCGCAACTCCATGAGTGATGTTGGGGGAGGCCAATCAAGGATAGCCTGAATCTTCTCCTGATGAACTTGAACTCTATATTTACTGACAACATGCCCCAAGTCCAATATTTCTATCATACCAAATTCACACTTGGATTGCTTGGCGAACAAAGACTAATCCTTCATGATTCGTAGAACTTTGTCTAGATGCTTCAGGTGCTCTTCTCATGTCCTGTTATAAATAAGAATATCATCAAAAAATACCAGTAAGTACTTACGCAATTGTTTGTTGAAGATGCGATTCATGCATGATTGGAAAGTAGCAGGTGCCTTCGTTAATCTGAACGGCATGACTAGGAACTCATAATGCCTGTAGTGACAACGAAAGGCCATCTTTTCCACATCTTCCTCCCTCATGCGGATTTGATGGTACCTGGAACGAAGATCTATTTTCGAAAAACGAATTGTGCCATGTAATTCATCCAGCAACTCATCTACCCTTGGAATGGTATATCTATTCTTTATTGTTTTTTTGTTCAACGCATGGTAGTCCACACACATGTGCATTGTCCCATCCTTTTTGACCAAAACCACTAATGACGCGAAGGGGCTAGAACTGGGACAAATCCATCCTTTTTGCAGCAATTCTCGAATAGTCTTTTCGATCTCATCTTTGAATTTCTTGGGATGGTGGTAGGGTGTGGTCATGACCGGCTTGTTCAAACCCTTGATGAGGCGGTATGCTAAGAGGAATGTCTCTAAAAACCTTATCATGTTCACTCAAAATATTCTGGAGATCATTATTCTGGGGAGGTGTTTGTTGCCCTTTTATAGGTTCCACCGAGACAAAACAATGTACAGTCCAAGCAACGTCATCACGTCGAAAAATTGCTTCCATCCAATGTGCAAAAACTTCCTTCGGACCCTCATTTGTCATTCCGCGGAGAACAACCTTCTTTCCATCGACAACAAAAGTGAAGTCCATCTGTTTGAAGCTCAGAGTATATTCATCAAGTGTCTTGATCCACTGTATGCTTAGAATAACCTCCATATCATCAAGGTCCACTGTGAAGAAATCCTTGGTCACCGTGTGATTCACCATTGTGATACTTAGCTGAGGAACAAGGTGTGTGCAGGGCAGAAGAGTTACTTCGGCAACCTTGACCTGGAATCTTGCATGCGTCTCAATAGGTAGACCTCTTTGCTTCACCAGAGATGAGTTTATGAAGTTTAGGGTGGCTTCACTATTGAGCATCACCATAACCCTTTGTCCTTGAAGTGTTCCCCGTATACGAAAACTGTGCCCCTGGGGCTACCAGCTAGGGCGATAGTTCCTCCGCACCGTCCCAATGCTACAATTCTTTCCGTACGGTTCAAACTAACCATTTTGGTATCTTGATGGGGTTGGTTGTCTTCGGTGGGTATATCTTCCTATTCATCCTCATCATTAGACCCGACCTCAATGTAGTGGATCTTTCCTTTCCTGAGGCACATGTGCCCAAGTTTCCATGATTCGTTGAAGTTGAATTCTTCCTTCGAAGCTTCTGTCTGGTAGGTTTGTTCAACGACAGCTTCCTCGGTGGAGGTTTATTATCTTTGTCCCTCAGAAACATCGGCAGTTTGGAGTGTGAGTAACCCTGAGAGGATGATGTCGATGATGATGCCATACTCCATGCCTTCTTAATGGCCTCTAACAGGGTGGCAGGATTGAACCCTTTTACCCAACCTTTTAGTGGTTTTGTCAGTCCGTTCATGAAAAGCAATATTCGTCTTCTTTTAGAAATGTCTGTGACCAAAACAGAGAGTTTCTGGAATTCCGCAATGTACTGGTCAACTGATCCAGTTTGCCTTAGTTGTGCCAAATCTTTGAAATTGAGTTCCGGATCCTTACCGTCAAATCGATCTATAAATTTCTCAGTGAATTCTGCATAGGTATTTATTTGATCATGCCCTAGTGTGGTGGTGCCGTGATGCCACCATTCATGCACAACTCCCTCCAAGTGTAAGGCCACAAATTTAATTGCTTCTTCTAGCATGGGATTAAGCTGGAAGTAAGTATCTACCTTCATTACCCATGCTTGTGCAGATATGGTTCCAGATCCGTCAAATGGTGACAGATTTTCTTTACTTAACTTCCTCCTGAGATCATCATTAAAGTATCCTCTGTTTCCAACTTCTGAATATCTCATTCTTAGATCTGCATAATCTTTGTAGGATATATCTTCCTCCAAATTCGCATTTTTTCAGTCTTCTCTCAGCTGTTCTCACATTTCTTCAAACGTCAGTTGCTTTCCCCCGGGTGGTGCCTCCATCTGTGGGGGAAAAGACGACATGGAAGGTTGAAAGCGTGTTGGATGAGGGTTTTCCTTACCCAATACCGAGTCCGCTCTGTAACCATTTTGTTCTCTGGATATTTTATTGTCTGCCAACTTTTTAAGAGTCTCTTCCATGAGTTGCTGACTATCATTGATCTGTGCCTAATTCCTCACAAGTTTTCTCAGTAGCACCACGAGTTCGACAGTTGTGGGTTCTGGTTCGGCAACCATTCTATCAATGGAATGGGTTCTTCTTCTCTTCTGGCTATAAACTCTCATTCACTGTCCACAGGCTGGCAAAATTGAAGCTCTGATACCACTGTAATGACCCGTACCTACAACTCCTCTAAAAATCAATATATATATAGCCACTGGAATGCTTGTATGGATGTCAAATGGAGTGTACGGATAAGGTTGAAGGCTATACGGTATGGTATGGGACACCAAAAGTGTCGTACGGTGGGAGAGAGGTGATGTACGACTAGCAGTTTGGCCATACGAAGGTATAAGGAGGCCATATGGTGAAGTGAGAATGAAGTTGTACGGTTAGCAAAGTAGTCGTACGACAGGGACTATGGAGGCCATACAGTGAGCATATGGAGGCGGTATGGTTGAGTATATGGAGGTTGTACAGTTGGTTGGGATTTAGTACGACTTAGCTTGGAGGCCGTACGGTGAGTAATGGTAGCTGTGCAGAGTGTTGTGAGAAAAGGAGGTACGAAAAGAGAATGATTTTAGATTTGCAACTTAAACTATTAATTCTGAATTCATCAGACAATGCCAAACAAGAATAGAGATTAAAACACAAACAATCTTCAATCAATAATTGCCAAAAGATGGTGCTCCGATTTGCCAGATCTGAGCGAAGTGTTATATGCAACAACAGAATAGGGTGAGGTTGAATCCCATCGAAGCCGCACAAGCCAAATAGGGAAGATCTTTCACTTTCGAAATGGTGAACGAAACTAGAACTCCAACAAGAATTCACAATACAAAGAAATAATTCAAAATTGTATATCTACGACTACCTACAAGCCGTGTTTAAATGCCTGTCGGGAAAACCATATGAGGGTGTACAAAGATAGCCGAAGACTACACATACCTACGGAAATAAAACTAAAATGGGTCCAAGATATTTTACATCAATCGGCCCATTAACAAAGATTTGACTAATAAACTATTTTATAATGGGGATATTACACACTCCTGCACATGCGACTCTCATTTGCTTCAGTCCTGTAGTAGTTAACAAGACACTTTGAATTATTATATGATCACAGTATCCACTTGTTCATACCGTCAGTCTTCTATCACAATTGCCAGTGTTGTATATAAACAATAATCACTCTGAATATATTGTTACCCATGGTTTGGTTTTGATTATCATAGAACTATCGGGCCCATTATGAAGTCACTCTTTAGTTCTTTAAGACTTATCGCTGCATAAGTATTCATCACTAATCAATTCGTGAAATGCCAGTAAGTTGCTTTTTTTGTTCTCATGTCACCCTCAAGGACCATGCCAAATATTTTTTTGCGTAGTAGTATATGCTGAAGAGGAAATATTCCAGAACGCATCCCTCAGAATAGGATGTGAGCTTTAATAAGATACTTATAAATAGAAACAACATTAGCACCAATTCTAGATGAGTGTTCAATTCTTTTTCCGTTGTTACATCCACTGTGGTTCCCATTAAATCTAAAGAGCTACTCATGATATGTGATTCACAAAAGACACGTAAAGCAGATTCTTAATAATCAGGTTTCCCTATCAATCTTGATAATGCACCCACTATTTGCGATTCCATGCTTTTTTTTGAAATAAACAGTCTTTATCATGATCAAAAGATAAGGCATGAATCTTCAACATTATTTCTCAAATGGAGGCCCTAATTTGCAAAAATTAGGGCTCCATTAATGTCAAGAATGTCATGTTTAAGAATGTCCTTGATAAGATTAGATAAGATAGGATAAACTATTATGTCCAACAAGAGACCACAAACAGGCCTAAAGGATTGATGATACAAACAGAGGCTAGAAGGTAGCAGAACCAACAAACGGTGTCCGAGAAAAAAGAAACAAATAGAGCAAGAAGCAAACAAAGAGAGAGAGCACTATAAAAGAGAGACTACGAGATTGCATAACAATTAGCATTTCGTCATCAAAAAATAGCCCAGAACCGAAGGATAACTACTCGTGTTTGGAGAAGTTCGAGCCCGTCATTAGAGAGAGGGGGACCACGGACGTTGATGGTTTATGTGCATATAATCTTTGCACGACCTTACTGATCTGATGTGAGTAATAGTGGATGGGCCCCAACCCGCTTGGTTCCTCTGGGAGAGGTAATCGGAATGAATAAGAAAGTGATAAGTTAGTGAAGGGAAGCAAACCTAGAGGGGGATAGCTCCCATAAAGTGGGATCCCAAAGACAGAAGGCCTCCTGGAGATAAAGTGCAAGGCTTCATTGATAATCATACATGAAGGAGGATAGGGACCTGCACTCTCTAAATAAGCAATGAAACCTCCCATGAATCTCGTAGTAGATCGGACAATAGGATAGAAAATGGATCCAAGTCTTAGCCACACCCATGTCACAATAGTGATAAATCCGCTCCTCTCTACCGATCTAGTGATAAGTCTAGATACAGAGCCGGTGAGAGCCAACTCTGAAAGAGCCTAAAATTGGATAGGTAAGGCATGGGGCCACCGCTGAGAAGAGCAACAAGGTCAAACGATAATGCCATCCTGAATGTCAATATAGTGCTTCATGTAAAAGTCCAAACGAGGGCGAAGGCCTCTCGACGAGTCAATCCAAATCACGTGAATAAACTTCCTATAGATCTCCTTATAAAGGCCTTTAAAAAGCATCTAGAAATTCACAACAGATAGACAATATTATTTTATTACCTTATTAATTTGGGCCCCACATTTATTAATTAAAATAATTAATTAAAGGCAATTTATTATTTAATTTAATTTTTGGGACCAATTAATTAAATTAAATTATTACATTAAAATTTGGGGACATAACATTTTTGGAGGACATTATGGAAGAAGATAGAGGTAGAGTTGAAGTTTTCTACACTTTACCCATAGATTGAGGGACAAACAAAAGTAGCGAACAAAGATTTTAGGAATTTGTTAAGATGTTTGGTTGGAGAGAAGATTGGAAATCGGGATTTGGTTCTTGCTCAAGCTGAGTTTGCATATAACAATTCAATGAATAGGAGTTCAAGGAAGACACCATTTGAGATAGTTACAGGTATGAATCCTAAAGGAGTATTATAATTGAGGGATATTAGTCATGAGTATAAGAGGAGTGCAGAAGGAGAGGAGTTTGTTGAGCACATGAAGTCATTATTTGATCAAGTAAGACATCATATAGAGTATATGAATCAAAAGTATAAGGAGAGAGACGATTAGAAGAGGGGACAAAAGGATTTCCAAGTTGGAGTTGAGGTAATGCCATATTTGAGAGAGGAGATTTCGTGTTGGATCATACTATAACCTAAAGATGGGGAATTTTGCACCTTGTAGGTTCTTTAAGAAGTTTGATATAGATAATGCTTATGAAGTGGAGTTGCTAGATGACATGGACATATCACCTATAGGCTATATTCATTGTTGCAGATCTATATGAGTATCATGAAGACAATGGATCAAATGTCTAGTAACAATATTTGAAGAAGCAATTGGATGAGATTGAAGAGATTTTTGATAGCAAAATTGGTAGAAGCACTAGAGCTAAACAATATAAAGAATATCCAATGAAGTGGAAGAACAAACAAATAGAAGATTCTTTATGGATTTCTTAGGTTGAGGTAGATTGTCTTGGTTTTCCTTTAGCCTCATCAAATTGAGAGGCTAACTTTTCAATAGCCTTGGGTGTCGGATGTAGGAGCATCCTTGAGTTCTTGGAAATCTTGCATCAACCAAAAATATTCTATGTTCCACAGAGTTTTTGGGATGACATTTTAGGGTATGGGGATTTGTTTCTGGTATAGGTATGGTTCAGAGCCAATTTTTAGAGGATGACAATGACTATTAAAGAAAGGGGGAATTTTATGTATAGAGAGAGAATTTAAATATGCATAACATAACATTGATAAACCATTCACCATAGACATTTTAGAAGCTCAATGCATAGAAAATTAACAAAATTCAAGTATTTTCATTGTAAAAGTATGCTATTCATATAACAAAAATGCCCAAAGGCTCCAAGTTTCATGCATGAAATCAAAATGACATAAATGATAAAAAGAAGTCCAACTAAAATACTAAGCAATAAACAATAACATAGAAAGTCAACTCCATGAGATGTGCATAATAATCAAAATCGATAATGATATATGCCAAATATATGGCTATCCTCAAGGAATCTAAGTCAAAATCAGAGTCAACCTCTTTCCTTTTCTTCTTGCACATAATAATTGAAATGAAGATATGAAGAAGAGTTTACCTTTTTAGCCTCCAAATAAGGTTCAATAGTTTTGAATTGCTATTTCTACCCATGTAGAGCCCACCCAACAATTAATTTTTTTTAAAAAGTAATTTTTTGTGAAATGGTGGGCATCATGTTGAACCTTCGCCTAGGTTCACATCTCGTTGCATGTTCTTAGCATCATGTTGAACCTTCATCTAGGTTTGCACCTTGATTTATTACTTCGCAATCGAGATCTCATGGATTCTTGGTGGGACATATATGTTCTTCACAATTCATGGTTAGATTGAGTTTTTTGATCTTGCGAAGTGATTCTCGATCAACAAAGCTTCATGGCTCAATTTATATGTTGCTACACTTGTGGCTGACCTATCGTTGGGGTCGCGCTTCATTTCATATCTTGTAGAGGGAGATCCTTATGATTTGGGTCCTAACCAAAATTTAGTAATATGTTTTCTTCCTTTTGGAGAATGTAATTTTCTAGGCCAACTTGATGCTTGTGAAGGCTCTAATTATGATGTAATTGATCCTTAGAGGAGTTTTGGTTAGTTGATAGCTAGATAACCTCTTAAAGGTTAGCATATATGATTTCATCTGTAGTCAAGCATGTATGCCTGAAATGTAAGCTTGCATGTTGCTCGCCAGTTGTAATTGAATTTTTGTATGGCTTGGACAGTTTTCTTGAGGACCCTCCTATGACTGCATCAAATTTAAGGATAAGATCCCCATCAAGAGAGTGATCCTGATGATGATCGTGGAGATAGATTGAGGAAGACATCAATATGTTCAAGAGATTGTCCCAAGGATCATGTTCAGAAATGAAGAGAACAAGGGATTCAAAAAAATGAAGGTGGAAATTTAGAGGATTCAAGTATTACAAAATCAGGACATTAAAGGAAAAGGATTCCACGAACAATGGAGAATTCCTAGGACCTAAACAGTAAAGTGGAAATAGATATTTCAAGTTGACATGTAGAGTGCATTTAATGCCTTGCCAAAATGCAAAATTTTTGTTGGTTCTCATGTAATTGAATTTTATCATTGGCTATAGGGCAGTGCCTTATTGTCATTGAGTGAGCATATAATATTTATAGTGATCCTGGTCGTTCATTGTATTTGGGGTTACTATATAAATCCCACTCCTCTCATTTGTAAGGGAGGGTTGTTGGACCAATTGTTGCTAATATACTGCTGAATTGCTCTATATTCATTATTGTCTTTGCATGGTGAATACTTATTAACTTGTTGGAGCATTGTATGGTTTTCTACATTCTTCACTTAGTTTAAAATTCACTTCAAGTGCTTAGCTTTGAATTTTTTTCAAGTGTTCAGTTTAGAATTTGGTTTGAGTAAGTTAGTTGGAAAAGGGATTGAGAATCAATCTTTATGGAACTCAGTTCACTCATACCATTAGCAATTTTCTAATTGTAAGTTTCCCTTGTGTGGTCTACTGGATGATCAATAAGATTAATTATTGTTTACAGATTGATATGCATTTATGAATAATTTAAACCTCTATCATTACCTAAAAAGATTGCACTAGCTTGATGGAAGTTGTTGACAAAACTAAACCTAGTGGAGCTCGCAAACACATTCATAGGCTCTTGCATTCGAGGACTAGTTTAGATTCCTTAACCCTCATTCCCATTTGCACTGTTTTCATAATCAAAGCAGAAGTAGTCCATTGCACTCATATTGCCATATTGTTTGCATAGTCAAGGTGATTAGTCTAAGTAAATAGCCTAAGTCCCTTTGTGATACCAACATATCACATCTTTACGAGTGAGTGGAAGTCCACAACAAGAAGGAACCTTGAGGTTGTTGCGTTTGATCACACTATCCATATCCATTGTTTAGCATAAGAGCTTCCTTGTTCAAGAAAGAGTGGAGATTTGATGTTTCATTTAGAATACTATGCATTCGATTCTGCATGTTTTAATGGTCATAAAGTTTGCATCAACAATATCCACAGGAATTACCAACTTGGTATTAAATAGATGTTTCTTACATATCAATTTATGGTACTACAGCTTCACAAATATTTTATCCCTTGCAATACTAGAAGGGGAGCCAACATTAATACTAAAATGTGCTTCATTGCTAGGGAAAAAAGACCAAAGGGTATCTAAACTTAAAGTGACATTTAAATTGACAACTGTAGAGTGTTGTAAGGGGCTCTTGGTTCACTCTGATATTTACCATAAGATTTGTGAGTATAATTTACATCTGCAATGTTGACATCTTACTGTCACAAATTTGGTGCCAATTGTCAAAGGCTTCATCCACATAGCACCTTTTAACCTCTTTTAACCTCCAATTTGGCTAGTCCTTTAAACATGCCTTAATAACAAAAGGAGAGTTTAAATGATAAATTCATAAAATTATCAATTTATTCCGAAGATGCTTCTGTCATACGTGTTACATGTGCTTCCTGTTCAGCTTATTAATATTTTTAACGTCCAAGATGAGATCTATCATACACAATGAAATTATTTGAGCTTTTAAGCAAAAAAGTTGCACAACAGTACTTGGATTACCCCTAGAAGCTCTTTGAAAATTCATTTGTGTAAAATTCACAAGGGGTTCCCAATCCTTTCTTTCCTCATTCAAATCAGGACTATTCTGAATCTCATTATTCTGTGCAGTAACATAATTTCTTAACCCTCGAACAGGGGAAAGGAAACCTTATGTTATCAACTGTAATGCAAAGCCACATAATAGAGAACTATTTTCCTGTGTTTGTTCCATAATAATTAGTCTAGAACTTTAGTAGCTTTATTGGGGTAAATACAGTTTCATTATTTGCATCTGCTACGGTACTTCTGCAACTTCCAATTTATATTTTTAGGAGGGTGTGTATCATTGTTATCTTATATAAGACACACTTTGGAGTATTTTGATTTACATATATGCACACAAATGCACAAGAATCATTCATATAAGAATTTTCTGAATCAGGGGATACATCTTTAATTTGAGCTCACTATAATTGCCGCTGATGAAATACAATATTCTGTTAACTTTGTACATTGTGCCTTTTAAAAAGTTTTACTTTTTTTTAAGTTTAGAGGAATGCTAGCTTTCCTTTTTTTCAGAGTAATCTCCAATATCTTTTGTATTCCTATATATTTAATTTTTACGGGTATTAAATATCGCACAAACCCATTCATTTATTTCACAAGCACTGACAAGAAAACTCTTATGGTCTTCCTTATGTCTAGTGGTTATGGAATTTCTGCTCAAGCTCTAACTGCGGTAATAAGAGCACATGATGGTCGTGGACAACCTACATCACTCACTCCTGCAATTTTACAAAAGCTAAATTTGTCAACCCCTGACGAAGTGATTGGGTATGTGAAAGAGCCCTGCTATGTATTTACTATTTTTTGATAACTTTTCTCATATTAGAAACAATAATTTGAGTACACTTGATTTTCATGTGCCATTCTAATGTTGCCCACTAACATAATTTGAATATATTTGATTTTCATGTGCTGTCCTGTATGTTTCGCACTATTTGCATTTAATTACTTTAAGTGGATTTGCTACCTTTTATTCCCATTTAGGATATAATCTTGGTAAAAATTAGAATTATGGTTTTTATGGTTGGTGAATTTTTGTAAGGGCTGTTGAGGGCATGTTGGATAGATTATGAGTGTGCATCTATTGCATGCGGGGACAGAACCTTAAGGGTAGGGGAATGTCTTTGCTGGTGGTGACATGCATTCTCTTGTGTATAAGGATTGTGTTCTTTGTTGGTGGTCGTGTTAACACCTTCAAATTTCTTCAAAATTTGAAGTGCTTATGATGTGAAATTCGGTTGTGTACTCTGCATGCACCCCTGCAAATTATTTTGTGTCTTTGAACAAAATAAGCTCAAGCCCAGTGATCGTTATGAGAAAGGGGTTTAAAATTATGCTTATCTTCTATCAGTAAATGCATTTGTCCATTTTGAGCGTCCTGTGATCAGATATGATAGATTTTCAAGCACCTAGTTTGAAGGCCCAACAAGGAGTTGTATTCTGCAAATTTTCAGAACTGTCAGAGTAGTCTACTTTGGGGTTTCATATTTCAGATTTAATTGATTGTAATGATAAAAGGATTATTCCCCAGAATTGACAACACATTGTACCGCTCTGCCCATTTTTGGAACCCCAGGACCTCGTTTGGTATTTTTGTTAAACAAAAAACAAATGCAATTTGTTTGAATTTTCTGCATGCATAGTGCTATGTCTTCCAGGTAACCATTTTCATAGATTAGTATTTCGTTCCCAGGTGACTTTCATGTCATGTGGGTTGATTCTTAGGATTGTCTGCATGTAAATGTAGCTATGTATTCACCCAAATATGTTTACAACTTCAAAATTATTTTGCATCGAGCATCTTAACTTGAAGGCTTGTAATGGAGTTTGAATTGATCCAATACGCTTTTCTTTGCACCAGGTGGGATCTTGGTATGAGAGGGATTATATGTTTTCTAACTTTTCTTAAATATCGTCGCACACCCTTTGAATATTTGTTTATTGCCACAAAGGCATCCTTGTAGGTCATAAGCACATCAAACGATGCAGCCTTTACTAATGGATTCCAATAATTGTTAACGTTCGTCATTCATGTGTTGTCTTCTGACCCTGCATTTACTTGCGTGGAGGTGTGCTCTTTATAAGTTAGTATCAAGTGGCAACAACACTTCCAAACTGATGGGCCAATTCACTTTTGAGGTTTGCATTCCAAATATGTATTCTAAGAACTGTGAGGGTTAACTCTACCTTGACATTGACAGTATATAAGGACTCAACATCATTGACTTTTATTTACTGTAAAATCCCCTTTTGTTAAAACTTTGGAAATAGGGAGAATTAACATACTACACTTGCATGAGGCTTCTTTCCACAAAGTCTTTAAATAGACTCAAAATGTTAATAATTGAACGAACTTAATTGCAAGAATAATAGTTTATGATACCACTTTCTAAAAGGTTATCCCTATGTCATACAATTGATATCATTTATAATATAATGTGATATGATATATGAGAACAAATATCACTTGTCTCTGATGTAGGGATTTCAAATATCACTTGTCTCTGATGTAGGGATTTGGTACATGCAAAGATGATCTTTGATCTAAATATCAAATCTGCACTTCTGCTAAACAATATTAAATATGAAGTCAGAACTGAGCAATCTGATTATGCAACCAATATGATAGGTGGCCATCTCTAATACACTGAGAAGATTGCTACTATATATTCTTATCACTTACAGAAATGGAGTGATTTCCTGATCCTGATATATCTCTACGAATATGCAAATATGTATGATTTCACTTATAGCGATATGGTGCTGTTAATGATTTCTCTTTATAAACTTGCAACAATGTTGCTCTTCCTGATTTCTTATTTTAGATATAGGTAACCAGTTTTGCCAATGGCAATTTCTCACTTGAGTGATCCAGTGAGGATAAAAAGAGAGCAAGAATTAATCGATGATATTTTAGAATGAGTTTGATCTGCCTTACGCATCTTGCACAATAAAATGGTTGCATATCTTGATTATCCGAGAGAAATGCCCCTTTTTTAATCATATATCTCCATAAGCAGATCACATTCCCTCATATCAGTCAGTTTATGACATACACTGTACTTAATGATTATTTGTTTAAGCCTTGACTAATTGCTGTCATTAATTATTCATATCTCACATTTTTAGTCACTGTCTTGTAATGGTTATGACTAATCATTTGATTAGTAAATTTCTTCCTTAAACTGATGATCGATCTTTTTGTTCTTCTATCAGTGCTAATAATCGATGGGCAATGAAGGATAATCGATATGCTTTGCTGACTGTTAATACATTGACAACAACTTATTTGATGGCTGTTTATCATTTAATCATGGTTACCAGGAGACCCGTCTCCCCCCTAAAAGTGGCGTCTCGGAGACCGAGACGCGTCTCGGAGACTTTTCGCGTCTCCGGAGACCTCAAAAAAGGCTGGAGACTTCATGACGAAGTCTCCTGAAGTCTCCCCGTCTCCTAATCCAAAAAGTGAAGTCTCCCCGAAGTCTCCTAATAAAATATAAATGTAAAATATAATATTAAATAATTTTATATATTTTAGCCCTCATTTAAATGTTTTTAATGCAAAAATCTAAGGTACTATATGAATTCCGTAACAACTGCTTGGTGATGTACGTCACCTACAGGAACACGATAGAAGTCTAAGACAACATATTGGAAGCTGTACAGGATTGCAGTAAAGATCCCAAATCACATAAATTTATGTGGCTGAGGAATTAGGGTGCAAAAACTGTTGTTAGTGCATTAGAAGATAGTATTACGTATGTTACAGAAATCTGATATGCAAATGCTTGATAATAGTATTATTCCTCATGAAAACCAAGCATCTATTTGCTGATAAAGACTCAGCGATAACAGTGATAGACTAGAGGTTTTATGTATGTTAACATGAATGTATTTGGTCCCATATTTCTGTTTTTTCAAGAGGATATCATGTTTCAGTTTGATGTATAAGTCGTATTTGTTATTCGTACCTGTTTATCTGCTGTTGGCAATATCCTAGTACCAATATAGGAATCTTTGTTAGTTGAATCTGTGTAACTGGAAAAAAAACACTATTACAAAATGATTTACTCCCTTTTAAACTAAGCAATCCTAACTCTTAGTTAGAAAATAGAAATCCTAAGTGTGTCTCTATGCATGCATCAATGTTGAATAATTCAATAATTTTCACAAATTTTTTGTAGCAATGCCAATTTGTCAGGTTTGAAAATCTATTTCAGTAATATACTTCTGTATTTGACCGCTTATTATTATTATAATCTTTGACAGTTTGACTCTATGAATCTATTTTAATTTTTAATGTGACAACACTAGTATTATTAATTTATTATTTACTTTAGTCTTTTAGTCTTACGGTATTACTATTTTGAAATTTTCTATTTACTTTTAGTATTAGACTCTATAAGTTTAAACTATTAAAAATTTATTTAAAAATTTAAAAAAAAAAAAAAAAAAATTGCCGTCTCCAAGTACCCCCGTCTCCTATTTGAAAAATTGCCGTACCGGTACCAGTACCAGTACCGGAGACCTCAAAGTCTCCCCGTCTCCCGGTGACCTTGCATTTAATCAGTATGTCGATTGATCTTCTATGATGATGATAGCATTTGACTTCGCTGAAGATAAATAATTCTCAATCAAGCTCTTTGTGCTATCTTTTCTTCACAATGATATTGCAATGGATGTTTATGATATCTTCGTTATCTTGGTCTGATAGAGATATTTAGGAGGACTTGCCCTTAAGATCGATGCTATGAGTCACTTTGTAATGTTATATCTTCAGCATTCTTCCTCCATGTTAACATGATGATTGTTGCAATGGTGATATCTATATAAATGCTCTTTGACTCAGTCATTGTGCAGTTAGGAGACCTTGACACCTTCGTGACAAAGCACACTTCCTTTTATTGGAGATTGAGGAGAGGGCCAAATCTTGGGCTTCTATTTGCACCAATCCCGATTCTGCTCCCTTAGTGGGTGTGGAGAAGATTGTACAAGGACAAATTATTGAGGAGCTTTGGAGGCATGCCCATGAGCTTAATCTCAGAGTTCGGGGCAACCCTACTGTCACTACGGACCCTATGATAGTTGCACAGTCCTTTCTTGTTCACCAGCTTGTTATTTTTTATAGTACTTTAGACAGGTGTTGGGTGGGACCAGATGGCATCCTTTTTCTACGGTTCCTCTCACTTTCCAATAGGTTACAGGTCCTTAGATCGAAGAGGAAGTTATTCCCTCTTCCTTCGAAGATCATATTTAGATGAGGACCTCACTAGCGCACAAATTTCCAAGTTGCGACACTCAAGGGGTTTGGTTGTGGAGGCAAGGCGTGTCGGTAAGTGGGCTATGATTTGAAACCTCAAAGCTATTATTCGGGACTCCCCTCCTAGAAGATGGGAACAACGACTAACTCTTCTAGCCAAATTATGGCCCTGCCAACAGTCACATGATGGAGAAACTTTCTCTGGTTCTCTCCATGTTAACTGTTGGAATGGTAATGGTACTCTTTGGTCATTACCTGGCCTATTTTTTGATGCGGTGGGTTCAACAGATGTTTTCGTTGTCATAGAGACTCGTGAGATCTGGTCCACCCTCTTCCGAGGTTTGCTGGGTATTAGTGGCTTTTTGTCTATAGGGAGGAGGTTCGGGCGTCTACCAGGGTTCGTGGTTTTGGTGGTGTGGCTTATTTGATCAGAGACGACCTCTTCGGTGTTGATACCGTGGTCCACTTTGACACCTCTATTAGATTTATGTGGATCCAACTTGGCCACACCGATCGCCATCTCAGAGACATTTTCACAGTAGTTTGTTATTTGCCGCCGACCACCTCTTTGTATGCCATCCATAGTCCTGTGGGTGGAGACCCTTTCTCCAATTTGCACAAGTGCATCTCAAAGTTCTGGAGCTTGGGTGACATCATCATTTAGGGAACTTTAATGCACAGACCAGAGATCATCAGACATGGACTAGAGATCTTCAGATCCCTCTGCATGACCATACTTAAGACTCGATTTGTACTAGACAGACTAATTCGGCCAGTATGGGTTTTCAATGCCACTCTTTGGACTACCTTGGGCCTCTTTCATGCTACAATCGTCATCTCCTCCAGTTTTGTGAGTCTTTTGACTTGTTGATCCTAAATGGCCTCCCTTGCTTCCTGGGCTCGGAGTCTTTCACTTGTTAGCCCCATTGTGGGGGTGCGAGTGTGGTTGACTATGTTCTAGTGCATGCCTCGATTATCCCCTCCATTAGTCGCTTCACTATCACCTACCCCCTTTGGCTGACCACGCCATCCTTAGCCTTGTTGTAGCCGTTTCACCACTCTATCTTCACCTCGGCTCCACCCCCTGCCCTTACCCTCAAGCTCATGTACCACCTTCTACTTCTCTGAGTGTGATTGCTACCACTTCGCCTTCCATCTTAGACGACTTCTCCCCCCTAACTGCTTCATTGATTCCTCTTAGGCTTCATCCTTATTTGATTTGGTGGTTGCTAGTATCTGGGAGTCCACCCTCCTCTCCATCCCTCACCGCACCTCCCTCCTCAGCCACGCTAGTCGTAAATCTTGTCCCATGAACCTTTTGTATGATGTTGAGTGTAAGTCTTTCCACCACTCCCTGCGTGCCTCCTTTGCTTCTCACACACTTATACTTAGTTGCGCTCTTCGTACCACCACCTTCTATGTCACAAGAAGTGGTTGTTCATGGCTTTGCAATGTAGATCCCTCTATGATACGTTCGCCCCTGACCTGAAATCCTTTTGGCGCACCTTGTTCCCCTGCTACCCTCCACTGTAACTAGCACTCTTTGGTTTCTTATACCTCCACTCTTTATGATATCCCTGCCCAACAGCCCCTTCATCCCACCCCCCCACCCACTGCCATCTTTTCACTCCCTCCACTATCAGGGAGGCCATCAGATTCATGAGATGTAGTAGAGCTGCCAACGAGGACGGTTTTTAGATGGAGCTTTTTAAGCTCAGCATTTTGGTTCTTTGTTCTTTCCTTACGGTGCTCTTTAATAGAGAGGTGTGCACCGGGTTTCCTGATTCTTGGTCAATACATGTAATTTACCTGATTTACAAGTCAAGGTTGGTGTCGGAGCCTAACAATTACATGACCATCATGATTGGGCATACTTTTGCCAAGCTTATGCCACAATCCTGAACATTGCTCTTACCAAACAACTTGACAAGAGATAGTGTCGCGCCAGAGGGCAAGTAGGGTTCAGTACTAATTACTAGAGTATTGATCACATTTTGACTTTGCGGGCTATCGTTGAGGATGCTTGACACCATGCTGTGAAAGTCTACTATTGTTCCATAGACTTCTCTAAGGCTTTTGACTCCATTCCTTGGGGGGCTCTTTTCTAGAGACTTAGAGACATTGGTATTTTAGATATTCTAGTGACAACGATTATGATACTCTATGAGATTGTGGTTGGAAGATTTAGGACACTTGAGGGCTACTTTGTCCTGATCCAGAGCACCATCAGGGTGAAGCATAGCTACCCTCTCTCCCCTACGTTAGTTGGTATTTATAATGATGAGCTCGAGGCCTTTCTCCACAAGGCTTCACTCCCTAGTGATGGTTGTTACTTGCACCAGTTTTGATCTCCATTCTTTTGTTCCTCGATGATGTGGTTCTTCTTGCCTTCTCTCCGGAGGGGCTCTAGAGGCTTATTGATGTGCTAGCCTCTTTCTGTGACTGGCATTAGCTGGTGGTAAACTTGAGCAAGACTCGGGTTATAGTCTTTAGCTGTTTGAAGACTTCACATCTTCACTTCAGCTTCCAAGGTTAGCAGATTAAGATTGTCTCTTCATACACTTATCTCGGCGTTAAATTCTTTGACCTCCACTTCAGCATGAGGCCTGCTCACCTGCTTAGAGTGGCCAAGGGGATGGGCTCCCTCACCTTCTCGAGAGATGGTGCTAACGACATCACTTCTAGGACACTAAGTCCAAGCTATCCCTCTTGGACTCTTTGGTCATACCTACAATTTTATATGGCTCATTGATTTTGGGGCCCTCTTCTTTGGATTTGGATTGGGTCTCGTTTGAGTGGGTGCAAACCCTTCTACTTTGTTAGATCATCCGTTGTCATTGATACACTCCAGACAGTATTGTTCTAGCCAAGTTCAGGTCTCACCCTTTCTGGCTTAGCGCCATCTTTGATTTGATCTGGTTCATTCATCACCTTAGAGGCTTTCCAAACTCTGCAAACGATTGCCATAGATACTCCTACCTTGCTTACTGCTCCTTAGTGGTTATTGCCAGCTCCGTGGGGGCGACCAGGGCTCGATGTTGGTATACCCAAGCCACTACCTTAGTGAGCTTGATCATAATTGTCATTGACCATCTTTCGCCTTACTAGTTCTCTTTGGATTCTCCTATCCATCTCCTCCCCTCATAGTAGGAGTTGAATGGGCACGTCAGACTTGACATTTGTAGACAGTTAATCTCTACAACCTGTACTAGCCCTCCAGGGGGTTTGTGTCCGTGGATGGCCGTCTACTTTGAGCACTTTTTGGAGATTTGTGATGGGATTATTGTATGTCCCTTTTACTTGAGCCGACATTGGTGCTACGCCCTCCGCATCTCCCTGGGTCGTTTAGAGTCGACTCTCACTAGCTTTGGTGCCAGACTGATCATCACCTAACCAGAGAGTACCGGATTTGTTGCCTTTGCACTTTATCCAAGATGGAGATTGAAATCCATTTCATCTTCAGGTGTCCCCTCTACTATGAGATCAGAGGCATGTTCCATTGCTTATTTAGAGACTGCAGATCCCTCTCTTCTTCTTTCAGTTATTCCTTACCATATTTTTTTTCTGCCCATGCCACTTTCGAGGGACATGGAGTGGTTGTCTACTACACCTGTCTCTGGGCACACCAGATCGGTCAGGCCTTGTCGCGGATTCCTTAGACAATAACACTCTATCTCTAGCGTTTCTTAGAGAAGAGCCTAGACCCTTGCTCGTCTCGGGCCTTGCGCTTCGGTGTTGGATTTCTTTGTACCGAGAAAGGATAGTCCTTCTCTCGTCTGTTGTTGTTTCCCTTTTTTTCGCTTTCTTGTTTGTTCTTTCTTGGAGATCCTGCTAGGTTGCTCCTTTCTACACTGTTGTATCTTTCAATCCCTTGGACCCTTGTTGGTCTCTTGTTGGACATTAATATCATTATCGTATCTTATCTATCATTGGTGGTATGCATTATGATGGTTTATCCATATCTTCATTAAGTATTATACTTCTTTCTTGTTGTCTTGATGATGGCTGACATAGGATGTCATCTTATGAACATGACTAATTATGGGTTTATTATTCATCATAATCATTGGATAGTACAATCATGATTTACATGTTTGATAAGGTGTTGTCCACAAGATTGTCATTCTTGATAAAATATGAGCTCAGTAGTGCTTGATGGAGATAACTTATATCTTTCATCTTGGATCTTGACTCATTCTCTAATGTGCCCCTTGATCCAAATAGGAAAATCATCTTATTGATAGTACAACAACTATTGTTGTGGACCAACTTGGACATAACTGACTAACTTCATGGGACTAAACCCCAAGGTTAAGCCGATCTAATTAATCTCTCTCCCCTTGATAGAACCTTGCTTGTGGAATGGGAGTAAGGAGCTCCTACAGTCAAATGGTGCCCAACATCCACATCAATAACACAAAATCCCCACTAGAGAGAGCAGATAGATCTAGATATCAATCGATCAATAGGTCTTGAGTGTATAAAGAGATAGATAAAGAGAGATGGATCTTGAGATCGATCAATTGATGGTTCTTGAGATCTATCTCCTACTCAACTATGCCCCACACTTTGGAATACCCATTAGATAGTAGGGCCTGACATCTCCTCTCAAGATCAGGCATCATGTCCCTTAGAATAAGGGCCACCCATTGCCTACTCAATCAACCTACTAGAATAACATAATTCTATGCCCCCCATAATTAATCTACCTCCTTGGAATAGCCATAGTAGTTCTCTTCGCTGGAAGTGGTAGTTCTAGTAGGCCCCTACAATTAATCTACAAGTTTAGTAGGTGGGGGGAAACTATAGTTCCTAGTGGGTGGGGATTATAGTGCCGACCTCCGTTTCCATAGAATAGTAGGGACCTAATTTATAATCCTGCTGCCATAATGGCTTTTATAGCAAGCACACTATAGTCCCCACAGTTTTCTTTGATACATTTGATGCTTGTTGACTCTTTGTAGAAAGATGATGCAAACTATCTACTTGAACTCTTAGTTGCTATGTATAATTTGCCACCTCTTGATCACATGTGTTTTATTGCTATTTTATTAGTAAGTTAAAGATGGGAACATCACATTTATGGTCATCTTGATGCAGGCATTCTTTTATTTCCATAATTTCAATGAAGTTGCTATCTAGCTAGAATGCTTGATAATCTTCCATTAGCCAAAAGAACAAAGTATTTAGGGGTTTTGTCTCTCTTAGGAGCACGTCTGCATCTTGAAATCCCTTTTGTCATTTGACCTACAGTACCCTAATTTCCTTCATTAAACCAATCTTCTTTTAAATTTTGAGCTCAATGGGTTGGTTCCTTGCATAGTGCACGTTCCTGATATCTATCACATTTTTCTGACCTCTATATTATAGGGAGAGTGAAGGTTTCTGGTTGTGATCTGTATTGCAATTGGCTGCTATCACATAGCCGTGGCCCAATAATGCATTTTATGTCCTTGTGTAATGGAACGATCACAAATTCAGCAAGCAAAGTTGTGTTCCAGTACATTCCTTTTGTGCCTTATCAGTTGGATTTCACCAATTTGAGGGTTTGAGACCAAATAGGTGGCTCTGCCGATCTCTCCAAGTGTCTTTTTGAATAACATGGGCACTAAAATTGTCATCCATGATATGGGTTGGATGAGGTTGGTTCGTTGCATAGTGCACGTTCCTGATATCTATCACATTTTTCTGACCTCTATATTATAGGGAGAGTGAAGGTTTCTGGTTGTGATCTGTATTGCAATTGGCTGCTATCACATAGCCGTGACCCAATAATGCATTTTATGTCCTTGTGTAATGGAACGATCACAAATTCAGCAAGCAGAGTTGTGTTCCAGTACATTCCTTTTGTGCCTTATCAGTTGGATTTCACGAATTTGAGGGTTGGAGACCAAATAGGTGGCTCTGCCGATCTCTCCAAGTGTCTTTTTGAATAACATGTGTACTAAAATTGCCATCCATGATGGTGCTTGTTGAATTTTTCTAAAGTATCTCCATATGCATTACTGCTGGACTCTGGGCTTGATTTCTTGTTAAGAGCATAACCTCAATCATCTGGATGAAGAGCTTGTTGCTACCCAACCCAGGTTTGACAGCTTCTCTGTTTCATATCCTTTTTTTGTATTTTCTTTAAGATACTTGGAAAGAATATCCCAGAATCCCACATTATACAATTAACGCATCATGTAGTCCATTATTATGGACCCAGTTATAATCAACTTGGAATTCTTCCTTATCTATCACATGATGGTTTAAATCCTAGGACAAATTCATGGAAATGAACATTTGATTCTGTTGGCACTTATAGCTTGGTATAGCACAAATCTGATTGGTTATAGGATCACCATAATGACCTTGCTCCTTTTGGAGAAATCTCAAGCTTCTCTTGTCTTTTCCTAGTCAAAAGCTAGAAGGAAACCACATTATTTCTGTCAAATGATCACAATAAGCCAACTCTATTCTAAAGTAGAGAAAAGTTACAATAGCAAATGAGGAATTAGTAATTACTATTAGTTAAAAATCTATAACTAAAATTATAAATATACTACAAAGTAAAAGAACCTCTGTTTGTGATTAGTGATTAGACTGGACAATATATGCTTATTATCTAGCTACTGTCTAATACTTACTATGCTATTTTGATGCACTAATATTAATAGACTTCTGTATATTGGTAAGTTCTTTGTATGTTATTATAGGCCAGCAGGTATGACTTGACTAAGATTTCTAGTTCTGGTCTTCTTAAGGGGCGTTTTTATGTTTTGAGCCATGCTTTTAGCTTTCACCATACAAAACCTTTCTATTTTTATTCAGTTTTCTGTTTAAATTTCAGCTGAATTTTTTTTTTTTTAATATATCTAGTTTCTTATAAGAATTCTTGAAATGAATTTTCGTTTCTTGGTCCAGGCTATCACACGAAAGATTATAAATTCATTTTTTGGCAGATGGACTTATGCAGATCCTTCTTGGGCTCGTATAGCTGCACTTGTTCCAGTGGTAAAGGCTTGTGCTGCGGCAGGGGATGAAGTTGCAAAAAGTGTTTTGCTTAAAGCCATTCAGGAACTTGCTGAAAGCATCAGAGCTGTTGTTCAGAGACTAAATTTGTGTGGGAAAGGTCAGATCTGATGTGCAATGTTCTTAGAGAATACATAATAGAAAAACTGGTTTTAAAGTACAATAGGATACCTTTTGCATAAAGATATTGAATAGGGTTCCAACATAGTTCTTATCTCTTTCTATCCTGAACTTTTGGAGTAAGTAAAAGCCAATGTGTATCCCTTTGTCTGAAACAGAATGAAACACAGAAAATATTTAAAAATGTCTATGGTTTGGATTAGTGCAAATCTGCTGTTAATAAGTTAGTCAAGCTTGTCTGTTGCTGAATGAGAATATTTATTAAGGTTTAAGAATGGGGTAAAACTGTAGAATTATGATGAATGTATGTGTGCATGTTCATGTGCGCGTGTGGACACACACACACACACATACACACACTTAGACACACATACACTTGTACATGTGTGTATTCTTCTTTTAGTTCGACAATAAAATGTTGATACTGTATCGATGTCGTAGACTCACATGTTTTCAGCTGTTTACTCATATGATGAGTATTCTTTGTAGTAAATCTATTGCCCTGAACTACATTTAAAATAAAATTGAAATCATTTTGACTTCAGATGGAAGAGAGCCTTTTCCACTTGTTATGGTTGGCGGTGTCCTTGAAACTGACAGTGGATGGGATGTGGGCAAAGAAGTTGTTAGATACATCTCTAAGGATTTTCCAGGCATTCTTCCAATTCAACCCAAGGTTAGTTACATGTAAAGGAAGCATTTCTAATTGGGTATCGCGTTCGAATAATTTGTCTGGTTATATTATAATTGAGTGCTAGTAGTAAGAACTGAAAATGCATATACTCTAAAAATGTTTTCTCGTGTTAACTGCATAATGTTTTGGTACCTACTGAGCAGTCAGAATTTAAATTTACCAAGTATAAATCACTCTAAAAATGTTTTTTTAATGCTCTTGGCAATTCTATATAGCTTGAGAAAACTTTGTCTGCACATACCATTTTTTTTTGTCAAGATCTGCTTATCCATTATGTCTTGTTTCCTAGCATCTGGCATGTGTGTTTGCCCCTTTGGGTGACAGGTTAATACCTACGAGAATATATAGTAACAAAAAAAATGTAATGCAACACAAAGTATCCGAGAACTCGCCAAACATTCTTCATGTTATCGGAAAATGTTTACAACTATATATCAGATGTACTCACAATGCCAACACAAATCAATCTTCACAACCATGATGATTCTTGAACTCAAGTACTTGTCATATATAAGTGTCAAAGGGGTACCACTACCAACCATTGTGACCAACTCAAAATACCTATCCTTTAGGCACACTAACAAATATTAACATCTAACTCTACCAACAACATCACCCTCCAACAAAGAAAGTCATCTCCTAACAACACATAACAAAAAGGAGAATGAAAAGACCAACTATGCAAAGAAAGATATCAAGAAGGGGGCTAAGAAAGCATCCTCGAGGAAGGAGGTTGTGTTGAAGCTGCCAACTACTCTCTAACCCAATACACCTGTTGAATCCAGTACTTCGGTTGCCCTTTGCTATCATCTGACGTTCTAATTTTGACTTCATCATGTAGGCCGTGTTGTCCTTCATTTTGTCATCACAAAATGGATTCAACACTGAGAGACTTTTTCAAATTCAGTTTCATATTTCTCTAGGCAACTGTTTGATTGGCAAAGAGTGATCAATCAATCATTCCCAATTCATATATTGAGTCTTTTTACTTAAGGTTCTCATCAAGTCTTTTTGTTTTTTAAATTTATTAGCCTATACTTGATTTTTGAGACCTTCAAAGTCCCTTTTGCATTTTTACGTGTTTGTTTGGATAGTTTTTATCTATTTGTTTCCTTCAATCTTTTTCTTTTGATCATGCCTTTGATTCAAGATATCTTAGGACTTAAATGGAGTTGTTAGTCAAAAGATATTAAGGTTTAAGTGCTCAAAAAGTGCGGTTTGCAACTTTTATTGCATATTTAAAATATTGACCTTATATTCTAATGTTGAGTTGCACTTATTGAAAAATATGACGTAAAATCACTTTATGGTAAGTTTTTAAGTTACTTTTTGACTTTTAATTTATCACTTAAGTGATTTAAGTCATTATAGTGCACTTTATGTTATATTTTGATGTTGAGTTATTTTTTAATTTATCACTCAAGTGATTTAATCACTTTATAGTCTATTTTGATGTTGAGATTTACTTTAATGATTTAACTTGAAGCATTTAAATGAAATCACACTTTTTAAACATATTTACACATAATGTGTAAAATATGTTAGTCTAAATATGTAATGGACCCTTTAAAGTGAGATTCACTTAAGTGAATCAAATAGACATGTGCTAAATAGAAAACTTAATTGGTGCAAGTCCATTACATATAATTTTTTAATGAAGTACATGTAATTGCCCTTCCAAACCACGTTTTTGGCTTGCAAACCACTAGTTTCTCACCAAAACAACTTGGGTGGTTTCAATTGCATTTTTAAACATGTAAATAGAAAACATGTAATGGCTTTCCTAAACCACGATTTGCCAAAGAGATGAAATACATGTGTTTTCAAAACATGCAAATGGTTCTCCAAACCCCAATTTTCAAAGTTTCATGTATTTTAAAACATGTAATGAGACTTGTAAACCACGTTTTTGCCTTAGAGAGGTTATTTTAAATACGCGTTTGAGTTTCCAAACCCCGATTTGCCAAGGATTGCTTGGTTGTGCAAATGCAACTTATATTAAACATGTAATGACTCCTTCAAACCTCGATGTTTTTCTAGGCATCCAAATGCATGCTTTTGCATTACATGCAATCCCTTCTTTGTAAAAACTCTATGTATGCTCTGTTAGAATTTCGGTGCCAAAGAACAAGTTGCTATGTTTCTTTGTTTATTTAGGATTAATTTTCAGAATACATTAAAAGTGCAGGAAGAATAATGACACATAACTCCAACATTATTCATAATTTATATAGAAAAGAAATACAATTAACATAGATCAATGCCGCCATAAATTCAGTTAAGAAACCTGATTTCTCCTTAGCATAACTTCTTTGTGCTTGCCCGCTGAAGGGAAACCCAAATTATGAATCAAAGGCAGCTTTTCAACTCCACGCCTCCATGATTACCTCCTACACAGGGCAGAGACTTTATTATAACAACCCGGAGTTAGTGCGAAATTCACCAAATGTGAATTGCAGCCAGGTATTAATGGACGTCCAGCTACAAACAACCATCGGTTGCAATTAGAGGGTCGTTTGCATACAATTTCGCCTAGCACGTATATGCCTCCAAACAAAGAAAGTAAATTCATAGGCTCAACGTCAAGTTGATGGAAAGCTTAGACGCCAACCCTTCCCAGTATGAAATGACAATCACCAATACCTTGGAATGTATAATAAATCGATTGCCAATATACAACCAATACAGTCAACTTTCTTCAGAATACTGATCTCCATAGCCACAGTGATTACAGTTGGAGTAATACAATAAATCCACTATACTTTAATAGTGGAAAAACACTTCTTAGCTACAGTGATGAAATGTAGAGAAGTTGGGCAACTTAGCTATACCTTAGCAGCTAAATTGCAAAAGAAATTCCAAACCCTTTTACATCAGCAAGGGCATACAATTAAGAACCCAGGAAAGAGCCACAAAGGCACAAAATCAAAAATATAATCAAGCACTTCTTTTCTTGATGAAAAGAGCTCTCATTTATAAGCTTTTTCGTTGCCAAAAGTTTCAATAAAATTCCACTTTAGAAAACGTGGAAGTTTCTCAAAAGAACTCAGCACTAGAAACTTTCCAACTTGCTTTTTAGAAATATCTCTTTAAGTCATCATTATAATAGTAGAAACATTATTATAATATTGCAACTCAATGAATAAATAAATAAGAGCTCATGTAATTATTAACTTGATCAACCGTAGGTGATGACCAACTGCCAAGCCATTCACTGTGTTGCTAAAAATAGCAACTGCCCATAATAGACTTACTAAAAATAGTAAGTAATCAACTGAGACCCCCAAAACACCCTGTCAGCTCACGAGGGTTGCTATGATGAGCTAACTCAATCAACTGCACGGATTGGCCAAAAACAAGGACATTACATTCTTCAAACCACGATTTGCCAAAGGGATGAAGATTTGAGCAAAATGCATGCATGTGCATTACATGTAAATGTATTTGCGAACCACGTTTTGCCTTAGAGAGGTTATTTTAAATATGTAACAACTTCTCTAAACCACAATTTATGTTTAAACATTGGAACTTAGGCATTTACATTATATATTTTGAAATATGCGTTTGAGTTTCCAAACCTCGATTTAAGTCTAAAAAGACAAAAAAATGCATATTCTTGTCTTCTCTGACACATGTAATGCCTTCCTCAAACCTCGATCTAGGCTTTTGAAGGAAAATGGAGAACCCCGATTTCCTTAAGAGAAACATTTGCGAATACTTTTTTGCGCTCTCATGCACATATTATGCAAGGTTTAAACCCCGATTTGCTCTTGGAAAGGCATTTTCAACCATGAAATCATTTGGAGAAATGCAAACTGCATTGAGAAGGGCATTTGCAACATCATTCGCATCATCTTGCACATGCATTTGCATCGAGAAACCGCAATTTGGAGTTAGAGTTGGAATTTTTCAAAGCACTTGATCTTTACTTGCATTCACACTTCCTAAACCTGATTTTGGAGAGAAGAATTGCATTTCAAATTCTTCTTGCTTCAAGTTTTTCTCTTTGCTCTCGAAGTAAGAGAAAGACTTAGATTTTGATTGCATTTCTTGATCAAGTTGCTTATTTGTTGAATTCTTTTACTCTTTATCATCAATTTGTTTGAATGCATCCCTAGATTTTTGTTTCATGTTAATAAGTTTAAAACTCTCATTTCTTGTAAATGCAAAAATTTATTCATCTTAAAAATGAAATTGCATGTAAGATTGAAGTTTTGGAATTTATCAAGTTTGAGTCAAAACAAGAGGTCTATTCTTTTTCATTTTTAGTTTTTTCTAGATACTTTTTTGCTTGTTTTGGTTTGTTTTATGAAGAAAAGTTGGTGATCTTCCCTCAAAGAATGCAAGTACCTTTCCATGCTTTCATCTTCCATGTTCAATCCATCATCCAAACTCTGTACTCTTGAATATGTAATCGCATTTCTAAACCCGATTACATATTTACACCAAGTAAAAATGATGAGTTTTTCACCACATGTAATTGCATCTCCAAAACCTGGTTTTGGTTAAAGCTCACATATTTTAAACATGAAAACTCTTATTGTACATACATCCATATAGCTCCAACTTGCATTCTTAACCATTAAAAACAAAAACCTTATTTTGCCTACATGCAATTCGCCTTGTGAAACCTGATTGTGGCTATTTTTGCCCAAAATACAAGTTTCTCCAACCATTTCCATCCTTCCTAAGTGTTCAATAAGTATCTAAATCATAATTTGAACACTTATCCTCCATGGATCTTCCATAACTGTCCAAATCTTGAAACACTTATAGATTCAATCCCATTGGAAGATGTTCTCTCTTGGAAACTTCATGTTGCATTGAACTCTTCAAGTCAAGATATGTCAAAATTTCTTCAAAGAATAGAGACAATTTTTTAAGAAGATATGCTTCAAATAAAGGAAGCAATATTCATTTGGTCTCCACTTTCCTGATGGCTCCCCTAGAATCTAAGTTCGTGTAAGAATCGGTGGTGCCCAAAAACAATTCAATTAAAGATGCTAATGGGAAAATTGTTCTAGGTTTACATCCGAACATCATTGAGAAGGTTTTCAAATTGGGGGATGTTCCAGAATGTACAAATCTAGCAAAGGAGAATTCACAACAACTATGGAATGAGAAAAGCTTGATTACATCAAGTTTTCAAATGACAATTGACAATTCATCAAAGAAAATCCGAGGCTGCAACACCATAGTTATCAAGGTGAATGGAGTGGCACAAAATACAGGAACTCTCGATCCTTTGATCGTTCACAATTGTATTATCAAGTACAAGGCCTTTGCCAACAATTTATAGGATTGATTCATTCAGAATCAACAGTTTCAACATTTTCTTCAAGTGTATTTTCAGCTTTATAGATTTAGAAGATAGGTTACATATAATCCATTTGCATGTAATCCAATAACTCTTCTTTTTTGTTGAACTTAGTCAAGGTGGTTGAGTCTCTCCCACCCTTTTCTCCTCTTTTCTCTCACTCCTTTGCTTATATAAAGGAGTGCCCCTCATTGTTACAATCATCTCTTTTATATACAAGAGAGCTCTGCCAAATTTGGGCAAGTATAACTTTGATTGTGTAGCATGAATTTGAAAGAAAAGTGAATAAAAAGAAGCAATTTGTTTCAAATTTGTGACTGGAAGCAATTGTGATAGATCAAATTGGAAGCTGTGACTACAATTTGAGTTTACTATCTTTTATTTATGTTATTCTTGTATGTGTATTAGAACCAATTGAGTATGAGAAGCAATTGAATTCGAAGCTTTGACTGGAACCAATTCTTGTGACACAAACTAAAATCTGTGACTATAGTTTGCATCATTGTCTTATATTCATGCAATTTATTAGAATTATAGCTTTAAAATCATTTACTTCTAGAAGTCTGTGCGCCCTAATGGTAGAGTTTTACCTTTAAAATAAATGCATAGAAACCTGTGATCTTCATAGCTGTTCTTATAGATTATAAAAACTAGACATAAATCTAAGCTGGTACACTTTCAATTAGTTTTTAAGTTGGTGTTTGGTATCGGTATCATTGTTTCCAACTGTTAGATAAAAGTGTAGTTAAAAAGATCAAGCTTGCCCATTACCTGCTTTGCAAGTAAGTGGATTTCTGATCTGTAAACTCCTTGTTATGAATCACCTACAATTTTAAGATTCACTAGGATATAGATTTAATAAAGATCATTACTGATGTTGCTTGTGAATTGAGCAAATAATACTTAGAAATGCAAAAAATAACTAAGTAGGCAAGCCATGCATCAAGAGAACAAGAGACAAAGGATTTGATTTCGGAGTTCACCAGACTTTGGCTACGTCTTCGGATTTGCAAACTTGCAAGATTGATCTCATTATTATGATGCAAAACTCATACATCACCATGGTATTCCATGGAGTTACTATCTGCTTCTCGCTTCCACACTACGATGACAGGAACTTGCTAGCAACATGTTCGTGCCTAGCTCCTTCGTCACTTTTTACAATGCTAAGCAATAAAACTATATCTTTCTCACAATGGACATTAAGCCTTTACAATAATGATATAAGGTCGTGAAAAATCCTCTCAAGAGAATTCTAAGTTTTTATCTCTTATTATGAGACCACTTAATTCTCTAGAGCATTCTCCCAAATTTCCTCTCTGGAAAATTATAAAGACTTTTCCAATTCTTCTTCTCCCCAAGGACTAATTTTTCCCCAAGGACTCATTGCCTCCTTTTTATATTACAATTTTACCCATTTTAGTGAGTAACCAATTGATTTAATATAATATCCTCATATCTCTATATTAACCTCTTTTCCAAATTAAATCCATTCTATTTTTGGATTTACTAATGTTTAAATGATTCATTAATTTGAGCACATTTATGGTTAATGAAGATAGGGGATTCAACTATTCTTGATCCGCCATCTCATGCTAAATAGAACATCCACCAAATGCATCCCAAAAAATCCATTAGCACAGTTGGTTGAGGACGAAAATAGGATGTTGGTTGTTGCGGATTCAACTCCCACTAATGTCATTTTTGTCCTGTAGTGGATTTGGTCTTATCTGCAATAAATCATATTACAAAACATAGCTGCCACCAATAACAAACAAGGAATTGTGAGTGGTGAAATGGTAGAGGACTTTAAGAAATTAGAGGTTTGTGGTTCAGACCTTGCGAACAACTTTCCTCCATCTAGGAACAGTACAAGGTGCCACGTGGCAAAAGGTTATTTGTCTAGCATTGACACGTGTCCCACTTTAATTGGACCATACCGCATTGCCACGTCACTATAGTGATCATCTCAAAATGCAATGTCATCGTGAGGTTACCACATGTTAATTTTGATTGCCATATCACCATTAAATGCCATCTGTCACTATAGGATTAGAAGTAGATGTTGACTAGGATGCTGATGTCATCATCAACCCTTTCTTGGGCAACTTCAAACTATCATAACTTCCACATACAATCTCCATTTTTGACAAAACGAACGTCGTTGGAAAGCTCTCGACAAGATTTTTAATTTGAAATCCATTATTGACCACTTTGGACATGGTCAAATTTCACCTTTTTAGTCAACCTGTTTGACCAAGCATATCTTGAGGAAATAGATTCCTTTTGATGCGCTTCAAATTGTGTTAGGAATGTTTCGCTGTGCTCTATACATTGATGCCAATTGTGGGAGATTTTGAGTGGGCTGAAGTTCTGAGGTCTTCAAGATCCACCTTGATCTATTTCGTTCTTGGAACAAGAGGAAAGAACATCAATAGCACCCCTATAAATATCTGTTAACTTCTTGCTTACCTTGAGTTGATCCAAGGAAAGGTGAAAATAGGGAGCCTTCGCTTTAAAGTAGGAGAGACTCTGTCTCACACGCTGTGGTTGGTAAACCTTTTTTGTGACTGAATTTGCGTAAACTACTAGGAGCAAAATATCCACCCAACAGTTTTTGGCAACTCTATTGGGGACATGAACTGCATAGACACTAACAATTGAAATTGAAGATGATTTTATTCTTGCTGGGAAGATGTTGTCCTACATTTTGTCACCACAAAATGTTGGTAACAGCATGAAACTTTTTCAAGCTAGTTTTGCATCTCTAAGTTGAATTTGATATTCAATTGCATAATGTTGATCAATCAATCAACTCGAATTCGTATATCAAATCGTTTTGTTGAAGGCTTTCATCAAGTCTTTTTTGTTTTGCGTTCTGTCGATCCTTTGCTTGATTTTTGAGACCTTCATCATCCTTTTCTTTGCTTTAGAGTTTGCGTTTGTTGGCTTTTAGTCCTTTGGTCTTGCTCAAGTCATGGCTTTCGATTCCCCTTTGATTTGGTCTAACCTAGAGCGTAATCAAAGTTGTCAGTCAAGAGTTAGGGTCATTTTAGTGCCTCAAAAGTGGACCTTTTTGGTGTCATTACACCGAAAATGTGAACTTTCACTCGAAATGTGTCATTGCATAAAAAACATGAGCTTTAACTTAAATATGCGATCCTCCCTACATGGTCCGATTTTAACCAAGTGCATATTTTAAAATGTGTCATGCCTCCCAAAAGGTGTGATTTGCCTTATGGGGAGTTTTTAAAATATGCATTCCATCCTAAAAGGTTTGATTTACATCTTGTGCATATTTTAAAACATGTCATGCATCCTCAAAAGTCCGATTTTGGAAGAACACATATTATGGGCCTCCAAGAACTCGATTTTTGAGATTGTGAGAGATTTACTTGACAGTTTTGCATGAGATCTTCTCCAATAGGGTCTTTTTTGTTTGGCAATGAATTTTCTAATATAAAAAATGATTTCATCTTGCCAAAAGACATTTTTCTAAGCTCTATCCTAGGGCACGTTTTTGGAAAAATATTCAAAAAATACCATTTTTGGCTTACGTTTTTGCCCAAAGAGGAATCGATTTGGCATTTTAAGTGTTTGCCATTGCATTGTGATACACATTTTCAACTTTAGAAGCCAAAACATTTTTGTTTTATGCCTTTTTGAATCACGTTTTTGCTAAAAACGTCCAAAAAATTGGGGTTTTTATCCACTTTTTTGCGTTTTGAAGTCACTTTTTTGCATTTGGGGAAGGTGTTTTTGCATTCAAAAGTCAAAAGTGACTCAAAAACATGCATTTTGTGGCCACGTTTTTGCAAAAACGGCCCAGATTTTTGCATAAAGAAGTCATGTTTTTGTTCAAAAAACTCAAAAAATGACATTTCCAGCCCATACCTTTGATCAAGAGGGATTTTTTTTGAATTTTAAATGCATGATATTGTCTATGGAGACCATGCATTTGGCACTTTCATGTCAAATTCGACCCTTCATTGCTTAATATTTGTTAAATGTAAGTACGGAAAAAGTCAAAAGTTGTTTGAAAATTTGGATTCAAGGAAGAATTGGTGTTCAACGTCTATTAATTGCTATTTTGGTTCTTTGATCTCCAAGTGGACATTTTCAAACTTGCTCATCAATTCATGCTTATCTTGCTATTTCTTTGCATATTTTAGCTTGAAATTGCACACTTGTCCATATATATGCCATGAAAAGTGCATTTTGCCTTTAAAAATGATGAACACTCTCATTTTCACACTTTTGAAATTTTCCCAAAATCCAAATTCGAATTTGTGTGTTGAAGTGTTTTGCATCTTGACATGTTTGAGTCACTTTCCAAAGTTACCTTTTTTTTTGAATTTTTGTGTTGTGTGTTTGCTTTTCGGTTATCTCCACCCCTAAGAAGTTGCAAGTTCTTTCCGGAGAACTTCTTGTTGTTTCACTTCATGTGAAAGCATCATCACGTTTTACTTCCATCTTCCATGTCACAACACTTCACATCTCAACTGACAAATGAATTACATGTTTTCCATCTCATTCACCATCCGCACATGTATATAATCCCATTTTCGATTTCCATTTTCACTCATCTCACTTTCTATATTCACTCGCACGACACGATTACACAAAAAGCCTCAAGTATAATTGCATCTCAAAATCTCGATTTTGACTTAAAGTCACTTTTCGAAAAGTCAAAATGATGTTATTTTCATCTTCCATGTACTTTGACTTCACCTTTTCACTAAAGATGACTATAAAGTTCATTGTCCCTCTTCCATTTTCCATTTCCATCTCTCTATATGTATTCACGCCTTCATGAGAAATACACTTTTTCGCATCTTTCCATGCTTTGCACCTCATTTGTCATTCACGCTTGCATGTAAAAGCTCATCTTCCATCCGCCTTTGCATCACATCTCACTTTTCATCCCTTGTTGCATGTTGCACTTACATGTAATCATTTTTCATGCAATAATGTCTTGAAGACCCTAAGTCACGTTTGAAAATCAGCAATCATCATTTGCACGCATTCCCATGTGTTCTACTTTCATGTTCCAAGGCATTTCCATTTTTCCAAGCACCTTGCTTAAAAAAAAAAAGTTAATCGTGCTGATGGAAAGTTGTTCAAAATTTACATTCGGACACCATCGAGAAGATTTTCAAAGTGTCAAAGACTCCAATTTGTGCTGATCTACACAGGAGAATTTACGACAACTTGAGCGAGAAAAGTTGGATCACATCAAGTTTTTAAATGACAATGAACAATTCATCAAAGTTAGAGATTATCAAAAGACACAACACCGCGGTTATCAAGGTGAATGCAGTGGTACAAAGTACTGGAACTTTCGATCCTGTGATCATTGGGGATTGCATCATCAAGTACAAGGTCCTTTAGAACAATCCTTAGGATTGTTTCCTTCTCTTCCGTCTTCTTTCTTCTTCTTTCAAATTTGTAGATGGAGAGGATGCATGGCATGAAAAAATGTAATTACATGTAATGCGAGTTGCATGTGACCTTATAATTTCTCTTCTAGTTAGACTAGGTCAAAGTTGGTTGAGTTACTCCCACTTTTTCTTCCACCTTTTTCTCAACTCCTGTGCCTATATAAAGGAGTGCCCCCCTCATTGTAAAAATCATCTTCATCTTTATGCAAGAGAGTTCTGGAAAAATTGTGCCAACAAAACTTTGTTTGTGTAGCACTATTTTGAGAGAAAGTGAATACAAAGGAGCATTTGAGCTTAACTTTGATTAAGTGAGATTGTTACTTGTGTGAGTTATAAGTTTTGTCTATAATTCATTTAAGGTATCTTTGATTAATGTTATCTTATGTTTTGTGTAATTGTATCTTGTGAATTGAATATAAAAAGAGTTAAGAAGCAATTGGAGCCAGAGCTTTGACTAGGAGCAATTGTGGAATTGTATAATTAGAAGCTTTGTTTGTAGCTTATACTTCTCTCTTAATTCACAAAATAGTTAAGTTATTCTTACTTTTAGGAGTCTTTGTGCCCTAATTGTAAAGCTTTTTTCATATAGAAGTACGATTGAACTTCGAGCCAAACCAGTACATTTTTAGCTAGCCTTTGAGTTAGTGAAGGTCTATTGGTATCGCTGTTTCCAGCTCTTGATAGAAGTGTAGTTAGAGATTCACCCTGCCCATTACTCGCTTCATGAGTAAGTGGATTCTTTCTTGAAAGATAAGAAGAAGGAATATTGGTGACAACCCTTACAAAATCTCTCAACTTCTTGCTTACCTTGAGTTGATCCAAGGAACGGTGAGAAGGGAGAGCCTTCCTTTTAAAGTAGGAGAGACTGTCTCACATGTTGTGGCTGGTCATCCTATTTTGCGACTGGATTTTACCCAATACTGTCAGTTGCAAAATATCCACCCAACAGAAGATAAGAATCAATGCAAGTGGTTTTGAAGAAAGTCATCATTCTTCGAAGACAGATCCTGCAATGAGAGGTTAGCAAATGAATTACTTGCCCTCACAAAGAAAATAGCTCAAGGCATGTTCTTTGTCCGTCATGAAGATGTATAAAGAATACCTCTTCCAATTGTTCCTCGTAGTTCTTTTGTTGGGAATCAACGAAAGTTAGTTTCACCATCAAAGAAGCTTGTAATTGAGGAACCATTAGCAAAGACAACAATAAAGCATCTTGTATCCGAAGCTAGTGATCTTGCGTGCAAACTCTAATCAAGCTGAAAATGATGTATTTATATCTCAAAGTCATGAGCTTGAGTACACTATGCATAAATGTTCTATCCCGAAGCTTGAAAAGAAATTTCTCATAAACAATAAAGACTTTCCTTAAACAAAAGTTCGTGGGCAGTATGTTGAGGCTGGCATTCTAGTCATGTCATTATAGAAATTGCATGAGTGATGTTTTCTTGAACATCCTAAGGTGCTGGCGATTGATGAACTAGTCAAGCAAGTTCAGTTGGCCAAAAGGGTCCAGAATTCATTCGATCAAGGGGATGTCCAACCTGATATCTAACTTGGTTGGAAGCCAATGGAAAGCTAGACATTCCATATGTACCTAAACATGAAAATTCTATTGAAGAAGTTGCAAAAGAATCATGTTAAGTTCTGACGGAGCAGTTTCAATTCATGGATCTATCTTGGAGCGGCAATACACATGATTCATCTCAAAAAGGTGATTTTTTTCATCAAGGGGTGTTACATCAAACATTGACATCATTGCTCTAGTTGTTTGTGTTGCATCTATATGAAGCTGCCCGTGAACATGAAAGGTATTGCAAGTTGCTGAAAAAGGGTAGTTATTTTGTTGAGCCAATAAATGGTTTCATTTGAAAACTTGCATTGTCGGCTAGATTTAATTAGATAGGTTTTTGTTTGTTTTTAATAAATGTGCTTGCACCAGTTTGTTTTATTTTTAACTAGTTTTACTTTGCGTCAGTTGCGTTAGAGTTTTTGTTTTTCTTGGTCACCTGACTCTATAGCCCAATGGAATAGATAAAGACACTTAGAGAACTGGATTATATGTCACTCATCGTTTACAAGGACAAATGAGTTACATTCCCCAGACAGAGCCAACAATTCTCCTTCCTTTTGTCATCACAAAATGAAGGCAACACTACAAAACTTTTGCAATTGAGTTTCATATTTTTCTAAGGTAACTCACTATTTGATTGGCAAAGATTGATCAATCAATCATTCCCAATTCATATATTGAGTCTTTTTACTAAGGGTTCTCATCAAGTCCTTTTTGTTTTTTCAGTTTGTTACCCTATACATTATTTTTGAGACCTTCAAAGTCCTGTTTGCATTTTTAAGTGTTTGTTTGGATAGTTTTTATCTTTTTGTTTCTTTCAATCTCTTGCTTTTGATCATACCTTTGATTCAAGATATGTCAGGGCTTGAACGAAGTTGTTAGTCAAAAGATATTAAGGTTTAACTGCTCAAAAAGTAGGGTTTGCAACTTCCATTGCATATTTTAATATATTGAACCTATATTTTAATGTTGCCTTGCGCTTTTTGAAAAATATGACTTAAAATCACTTTATATTATGTTTTTAAGGCACTTTTGACTTTTAATTTATCACTCAAATGATTCAAGTCATTATAGTGTAGTTTGTGTTATGTTTTGATGTTGAGTTGCTTTTTAATTTATCACTAAAGTGATTTAATCACTTTATAGTCTATTTTGATGTTGAGGTTTACTTTAATGATTTAACTAAAAACATTTAAGTGAAACCTCCCTTTTTGAACATGTTTACACATAGTATGTAAATATGTAATAGAGTGATGCAAGTCCATTACATGTTATTTTTATTATTGAAATACAGGTAATTGCCCTTCCAAACCACGTTTCTGGCTTGCAAACCACTAGTTTCTCACCAAAACAACTACTTGGGTGGTTTCACTTGCATTTTAAAACATTTAAACAAGTCTCCAAACCATGATTTTGGTCTATACATGCAAAATGTAAAAATGTAATGGCTTTCCTAAAAAAACTATTTGCCAAAGAGATGAATTACATGTGTTTTCAAAAACATGCAAATGGTTCTCTAAACCTCAATTGCCAAGTTTCATGCATTTTAAAACATGTAATGAGACTTGTAAACCATGTTTTTTCCTTAGAGAGGTTATTTTAAATGTGTTTGAGTTTCCAAAGCTTGATTTGCCTAAGTATTTCTTGGTTGTGCAAATGCAAGTTATTTTAAACATGTAATGACTCCTCCAAACCCCTATTGTGCTCTAGGCATCCAAATGCATGCATTTGCATTACATGCAACGCCTTCTTCAAACCACGATTTGCCAAAGGGATGAAATTTTGAGCAAAATGCATGCATATGCATTACATGTAAATGCATTTGCAAACCACGTTTTGCCTTAGAGAGATTATTTTAAACGTGTAATGACTTCTCTAAACCACGATTTATGCTTGAACATTGGAACTTAGGCATTTACATTATATAATTTTAAATATGTGTTTGTGTTGAACATTGGGACTTACTGGACATTCCCAATTGAGTTGGTTTGTCTCCCGATCGTCGTTCATGATATGGCTTCAACTTGGACCAATTCATTGCATTCGAACCCTGCTTGGCCAATATCTACAACTTTATTGCCCCATTTTCTGCAACTTCTTGGACTTTATAGGGAACTAGGCATCCAACTTTAAATTTCCCCTAATTTATTTCGTACTACTCATTGTATTTCAATACTAGTTGACTTGGGGTAAGTCTCATTTTCCCCAGGTGCTTATTGTGCCACAATTGTTGTCATTGTTGGGTTGCCTTTGTCGCCCACTGTGCTATCATCTCATCAAGTTTGTTTAGAGTGTAAAACCTCTCCCTTAATCTCTTTATGTTGGCAAGTCTGTTATCAATTGCTATTCGCAGGCTTAGTACAAGAAACTTAGCAGGTACAATAGCCTCTTGTTCGTACATTAATTGGAAGGTTGTCTGACCAATTGTTGCCTTGTAAATCATGCAATAGGCTGACAACATTGAAGGCAATTTCTCTACTCAGACCTCCTACACGACTTGTAAATGACAAACACAAAAATCTTATTTGTGGCTCCGGCTTGTCCATTGACTCTGGGATAGTAGGGGCTAGATGGTAAATGAAAAATCTTAAATGCACTAGTTAAAAATCTAATAACGTGATTCACAAAATGTTGTCTTTGATCACTCGTCATTTGAATACTCTAGAGATATTGTACTGCATGATGATTTGTTCATAGATAAATTTCGTTGCACTCAATGTTGAATTGTCAAGTATAGCCCAAGCTTCTACATGCTTAGATAAATATTTTGTTGTCACCATAACATACTTGCATCTTCCCACACGGCTGGCCTTCAGCAGTCTAATAAAGTCCAAATAGCGGTCTAATAAAGTCCAAACCCCATAATTGAAACAATTCTTGGGCGTGAGGGGTTCAAAGGCATGGAGTCCCTCTTCAATGGTTTGTCGGCCCTCTAGCATGTCTCACAACATATGATCCATTCTCAAGCATTATTGTACAAAGTGGGCCACCACAAGCTTGTCAACAAAACCTTTTGTATAATTGTGCCTGGTCCTATGTGTCCACCAGTTGGACCTTCATGTGCTTCTTGCAGAACATTGGGAACTTCATGACACATCTCTGTAGCACTTGGTTAGGTCCCATTTTGTATAGTTGTGCATCAATCAATTGAAATGTTCTACTCCTGAGGATGAGCTTCCTTCTTTCTCTTGGTCACATGTCCCTTGGGAACTGTGACATCAAGAGATACTCTCTGATGCTTGTGTATCACATGGATAGTACTGAAATGTGAAACAAGTGGGCATTAGGAAAATCATCATTAACCCCTTCTCGTAGTTCCCTAGATTTGATCCATGACAACTAGTCCACAATTATGTGGCTCTTCCCTTGTTTGTACAATGATTGTCTAAGTGAGTTCTTGCAATTGGAGTAACCACACGTTGACCCTTCCTTGGATGATAGGTTTATTTACTAGGTACATTAGCTCCTGGTGGTCCATGTTGAATATAAATGGGGTCACCAATATGTAGTACTTGAGCTCCTACATTGCATATACCATCTCAAGAGCCTCCCTCTCCATTGTGCTATAATTATTTTCTACCTTCAACAACAATCTACTAGCAAAGTAATTGGGATGGTCTAACCCATGGCCATCCACATGGGCCAATGTAGCACCTATAGAAAAATTTGAAACATCCATTTGGACGTGGAATTCCTTATCCCAATTAGGATATGCTAGGATCGACAAACCAACAGCCTTGTCTTCAACTCCTGGAAGACTTCACCCTACACTGGCCCCCAAGTGAACGACACACCCTTCCGCGTCAATTTATCCAATGGGCACAAGATTTGAGCAAAATTCTTGATAAATCTTGTGTAGTATCCAATGTGGCCAAGAAATGAGTTCGCTCTAGTGACATTTGTTGTAATGTCCCCATTTTTTGGCATGTTCCTACAGTTAGCCAAGTTAGTTCACCATCACGACCCTCATGAGCTGATAGTGGGATTTGAGGGTCTCAGTTGCGTGGTTATAGGCTTTCCAGTAGTCTATGGTGTGTTTTGGCTCTTTTTGAGGGGTTTACTATTTATAGTAAGTCAATCTGTTGGTTCCAATGAGCTCAGTTGAGCCAAAGGAGTTGGGTGATGTTCTTGGTTTTTATTCCAGACTTTCAATTTGAGCTCCAAGAATCTTGGAGGGAGCGTCTATTTATAGTAAGTCACCCCGTCAGGTTCATTCATCATCTTTCATCATCAGGATCAGTTTGGTGTTATCAGATTTCAATTTTGATGTTTTTTCAACTGTTTTCGCAAGACAGGTGAATTATTATTATTATTCATCCACATATAATGAGGTTGCTATTTTTGTTGGTGTTGTTTGTTGGTCACCTCAGTATCATAGCTCATTGGAACTAGGACGAAATTTTTTAAATCATGGGAACAAAAAATAGTGGCCTTACATGTCATAATTTTAAGTTATGGTGGAAATTTTCATTTTTGGAGCCAAAAGTAATTAATAAATTAGTTTATAATGGCACTTTATTATATTTTAATTTTGTGTGTGGGAAGCTTCTTAAGTGAAGTTCATTTGGGAAACTTTGTGCCATTTGGAGATTATAAATATGAGCCCATTTGATGAGTAAAGCTTCCAATTATTTGATAATCTTATTTTGCTTTGTCGTCTTTGTCACAGTTATGAAGTTCTAATTTTTTTGTGCTCTTGCTGAAGTATAAGGGTTTGGGATCTACAACTGAAGTATTGTTAATTCAATTCTGAAAATTATTCCGAGATTTCTTAGCAAATTGTGCTGAGGTATACAATTTGTCATTTCTCCTACTGTATTAATTGTTGCTAAGGAGAAGTTTAATTTTCCTTGCTGCTGAAGGTTGGTCTCACATTTGTGAAGGGATTTGTTGGAATTGTTATATCAAATTGTTTGCTGCTTAATTTGGAGTTGGTGGAGTTCCATTTATATCTGTCGTTGGGCATATTATTTTATATATGCACTTTAGGAGCAGCATATCTGTAGTTGCACTTATTTGTTGGAGAAATTTTTTTGGTGTTGTTAGTCTTCATTTCAAAGGGTTTTCAAGGCATGTCTACATATAAATTTATGGACTGTAACTTCTAATTTTTCTGGGTATTGTTGATTTAGATAATAGGGGACATTTTATCAATTGGGTTGTTTATATTTTGTGAAAATATTCAGTATCTAAATTGATATTAAAATCTGAAATTTTCAGCTATATATTCCTTATGTAATTTCCAAATATTTGAGTTCAAATTATTATTGCAATATTTTATGTTTTGTTGCTATATTGTTGTATCAAAAATTGCAAAATATCAAAAACAGAGAAATCAATTCTTCATAACAAATTGCTTGAGAGCCAACATGGCTCATTATAGTGGTATCAGAGCTTGCTTGCAAAGTGTTTGAAGAAATGTCAAACAACTAAATTATAAAAGAATTTGGTGTTTGTTGAAGTTATAACTGGTTGGGGTTATTATAGTGGAATTAGAGCTTGTTTGCAAAGTGTTTGATGAAATGTCAAACAACTAAATTATAAAAGGATTTGGTGTTTGTTGAAGTTATAATCGGTTGGGGTTATTACATTTGTGGGGGATCCATCTCCACATTCACCCTCAACCTGTCAAGGTTTGTTTTCAATCCAATCTTGCAGATGATGTGTTCCAACAACTTTCTCTACGACACCATGAATCTACATTTTTTCAGATTTAGTGCCAATCTTGCTCTCCAACACCTCTCCATGCACTTTTGATGGGCTACTAGGTGTGTCTCCTGTCCACTATAGATGGACCAATCATCCAGGAACACTTTGAAGTTTCCCACCAACATCTTGTTAAAGATGTGCAGGATTATCCTCTGAAAAGTTGTTAGTGAGTTTCAAAAACTGAAGGACATCCGGTTGTATGCATAAATACTGTCCACCACAAATTTTGTCTTTTATTTATCCTTTTCCACGATGGAGATTTGGTTATACCCCAAAAACCCACAAATGAATACATTTCATGTCAAGCTACCTCTTTGAGAACAATGTCTATAAATGGTATGGAGAAGGGGTCTTTGATTGTGATGACGTTCAAGCACCTAAAGTCCACACAAATGTGGATCTGATTTGCCTCCTTCAGTTATATGACGATGGAGGATACCCATTCGCTCATTTGGACCGTGGAAATGATGCCCGCCTCCAACATTCGTTGCATCTTTTCTTTGACCTACATAGCATAATTCTTATATATCCACTATGGTCTCTTCCACACCGGCACAACTCCAAGCACCAATTGAATTTGGTGTACACATAATTCTGGGGATACTCTCTTCAAGTCATTGTACATTCATGCGATTACATCCTTGTACTCCATGAAGATTATAAATGTTGTCGCCTTCAACACAGGATTCCAATCCTCCCCTACCTATATGTTTATGGGGTTTGCATTGTCTCTGAGGTTTGTGATCTGCAGTGAGGACTCTTCATTCTACATTGGTCTTTCCTTGTCAAACTTGTTTCTTAGGAGTCTCATTCACTCGAGCCTCCCCTTCCTTCCCTTCCCTTTACTCCAACAGAAACAAGTCCTTCTTTGACTCCTCTTCTAGTTATAGCACGGTGCACTAGAATAGTTCACAGCCTTCCATTTTGCTAATAGAAAAGTCCATTCATGGAATCAGTGTCATCTTTTGAGCATCCCTCAAATTGCAATATGCCTTCTTCATTCAACTCCATTTGATGCTTTCCTTGATCTACCTCACTCATTCTACCTTCAAACTTTGACTCTAAGGAAGATGCGAGTTCCTCACTCATCATTTGGTTTCTAAGATCAATGATATATTTCCTTTGTTCTCCATTGACAAAGTGTTCCTCTTGCAAATATTTGTTCACCCTTTCCATGACAAGCCACCCTCTCCCCAAGATGACATCATATCCTTTCTTCTTCAGTGGGATTACAAAAAAGTCCAAGGTGAAGGGTTGGGCACCAATTGTTACCCATTGTGCCATCAACATCACGATCGACTTGATGTCGTGCTAATTGACACCCACAAGGTTAAATGTCAATGGCTATAGTGTCAGATTCCTGAGTTTCTTCAATGTTCCTTCTGGCAACTTATTTACGCCTGATTCTCCATCTACAATTGTGTTTGTGAGGATGGTCCCTAGGATGCCCATGTCCACGACTACAAGGTGTAGGCCATTGTTTACCATGAATAACATTGGATCAAGCAAAGGGCTGACAAGAACATCTATGCACTCTATCGTATGGGTTGGTACTAGTAGGATGCTCAACAAGGCCATTCTTAACATCCTTGTTAAAGATGTGTAGGATTATCCTTTGAAAATTTGTTGGTGCGTTTCAAAGACCAAAGGGCATCCAGTTGTATGCATAAACACCATCCACCACAAATGTTGTCTTTGTTTATCCTCTTCCGCAATGGAGATTTGGTTAAACCTCGAAAACCTATCCACGAATGAATACATTTCATTTTAGGCTACCTCCTTGAGATTGATATCTACAAATGGTATGGGGAAGGGGTCTTTGATTTTGATGTCGATCAAGCACCTAAAGTCCTTAGAAATGTGGATCTGATTTGCCTCCTTTAGTAATATGACGATGGAGGATGCCCATTTGCTCATCTGGACCCTGAATGTATCTCTTCTTTGACCTTCGTAGCATAATTCTTATTCCTCCAGTATGGCCTCTTTTGTAGCAGCACAACTCCAGGAACCAATGGAATCTGGTGTATACACAACTTTGGAGATTCTTTCTTCAAGTCCTTGTATGTCCATTTGATTGCATCCTTGTACTACATGGAGTTATAAATGTTGCCACCTTCAGCATTGGATTGTCTTCCCCTACCAATATGTTTTTGGGGTTTGCATTGTCTCTAAGGTTTTTGATCTGCAGTGAGGACTCTAACTACATTGGTCTTTCCTTGTCAAAATTTTTGCTTCGATATCGCATTCACTCATGCTCCCCTTCCTTGTGTTCCTTGTACTCTGACAGAAACAAGTCCTTTGACTCCTTTTCTACTTGCAACATGTTGCAGTGGAATAGCTCACAGTCTTCCATTTGCTAATAGAAAAGACCATTCATGCAATCAGTGTCGTCTTTTGGGCATCCCTTAAATTCCAAAACACCTTAATTTGGCTCCATCTAACGCTTTCCTTGATCTATCCCACTCATTCTACCTTCAAACTTCGACTTTGAGGAAGATGCGAGTTCCTCACTCACCATTTGGATTCTAAGGTCGATGACATATTTTCATCCTTCAGTCTCCATGAACATAGTGTTCCTTTACCAAATATGGTTCACCCTTGTCATGACAAGCCACCCTCTCCCTAAGATGACATCATATCCTTTCTTCTTTAGGGGGATTACAACAAAGTCCAAGGCAAAGGGTTGGGTGCCAATTGTTACCCGTTATGCCAACATCGTCCCAATCGGGTTGATGTTGTGCTAATCGACATCCACAAGGTTAAATGTCAATGGCTATGGTGTCAGCTTCCTAAGTTTCTTCAATATTTCTTTTGGCAACACATTTACCCCTATTCCTCCATCTACAATTGAGTCTATGGGATGGTCCCAAGGATGCCTATTTCCATGATTGCAAGGTGTCAGCCACTATTTACCGCGGATAACATTAGATTCACCAAGGGGCTGACGGGAACATCTATGCACTTTGTCATAGGGGTTGGTACTAGAATGATGCTCAACAAGGTCATTCTTAATTTTTGCATGCTCTCAAGGAGGTCTTTGATATTTAATGGTACGTCCATCTATAGCATTTATCTCTAAATATTATGTTTGGCTTTAGTCCCAGATGAAGTTTTTGTCTGTTTCCCTTTGTTGGGCCATTATTTCCTTTTCAATGTCTAATTTAGCTTCTCATACTCTCTACTTCTCTATACAGGGGTAAGGGTACATCACATTCTTGGCTTGTGCCCAAGTGATTGCCAATACTCCTTCATTCATGCCTATCTTCTCAATGTTTCGTAAATTAACTCCAGGTTTCAGACTATTGGCATCCTCTTGGTCATTCGGACCAAATCATCTACACAAATGTTGTGGTGTTTCCTCCTTGGTGTAGTCATACACAAAGTGTCCTCATTGATTATTGACGCAACATTGAACATCAATTCTCATTTTGCATCACACGAGAACTGGCTTCGATAATTATTATTATTGTTATTGTGACTTCTCCCTTTGCGCTGATTGTTCTGGTATCCTCCAGATGATGCATTGGTGTTTGTTTGCTAGGAGGTGCTTGCTGCTATGGACGTAGACCTCTACTCCTGCATGAAAAGCACTTGTTGACTCCTTTTTTTCATATTATGTGGGGATTCCTTGGTGGAATGTCACACAAGTTGGCAAATGTCACATAATGCTTTCTTTGGGCACGTGCCCTTTGCATGACCCTCCTTGCAATATGCGCACTATAACTCCCTCTCATCATTCTTACTAGTGCTCCCCATCATTGCCTTGAACTCCATCATTCTATGCATATCTTTCTAAAGGGCTTGTACTTTCTTGTTGTACTCCTCACTGTTGTTTTTTTCTGAGGAGTCATCATCATTCGATGACTTGTTCTTCTTTTCGTTCGAGGTTTTGTTTTCACGTCGAGGTCCATGGCTAGGTTGTACACAATTGTGTAAGATGTGGGAGGAACAATTTTCATCTTCTTCTTGAGGGAGGGTTTAATCCTTCTATGGACCACCTTTTCTTCAGGTCCTTTGTTGGCTGGTTGTCCATCTTCTCTATCAGTTCTTTTAGTCACCAACTATAAGCTCTAACAGTCTCATTCTTTCCTTGCTTTGTACTGTAGATATCTGCCACAATTTCATTATTGTCTTGAAGCAAGCAAATTTCCCTGCTAAATTATTTTTTCAAGATATCCCATGTGCTTTTGTTTTATCAATGTAGGACTACCAATCTATGGCTACTCCATGCAAATTTGTTTGAAGTTGTCGAACCTATTTGTTATGGTCAACCACCCTAATGGCCAACCAAATTGCTTCACACGTTCAAGAATGTTGTACATTATCCTTCTTACTGTCCCTTGTGCATTTAGGTAACTTTTGTTTCTGTGACATTATTATGGTTTTTTTTTTTGCCAATGATTTTTGAGCTCCCAAACTAGATGTATTAGAACTAGACAGGTTGTTTTGTCCACTGTGCCCCTATGTCCCTCAGACACTCTTGGCTGCCCTAGTATCCTCTACTTCCCTGTCCTTGGTTTCCGCTTCTTCCCTTCGAGCTTCTCTTGCCTCCGTACATGGTGCAAGTGTTAGGTTCCTTAGCTGATTTTTGGTTTCTTTGGTTAGTTCGTCACCATTTACATCCCTGTAGTATCCTTTTGTACCGTACAAGTAGCCTTCGCCTTCAACTGGTTCACTTACTGCAACACCCCCTTGGTTCTTCTTGGGAAGCCCTCCTCCCGGTCATCCCTTGACATGTCTTCTTAGCTCTTGCCTATGCTCTTCTAGTTCTAATCAAGGCCCTTTGGATGGCCTTAAAGTCATCTATCTTCTCCTTGGGGTTTTGTCTTTGTTTCAAAGATTTGACATCAATTATTTTTCTCAGACGGGTTCAGGATGGTTGTCTTTTTCTATTCTTGTCACACTCCTCTGCCTCCCTTTGTCTATTTTCCTTATACCTCTAGAGGACTTGTTGCATATGTGCTCCTTGTTGATCTCCTCCCGCAAGTTTTGTAGGGCTAGGATAGTTTGTGTCAAGAGGCATGGAAGACGACTCATCAACTTGTCAACTATGGGGCTCACTCTGAGGGAATGACATGTTGCACTCTTAGGAACTTCTTCCTATGCCTCTTCTCTTCAGACGTGGATCTCGATTGACACTTGCAATACGGATATGAAGTCTGATGTCAATTCCCTCTATCCTTCAAATAACTCTTCATTGGTACTACCCTTGCTTATTGGTTGACCAATTATTCTCCCTTCGCCTTATACTATTATGTATCACTCCCAGATCCATATAAGCAGAAACGCCAAATGTTTTCCCTATAGGGACTCAGTTAATTCATGTGAGATTAACTAGCGATGTAATTGAACACAAGATACAATGTTTAAGAGAACTCACAAGCTTCTTTATTGATTCATCAAATGCTTACAATGTCCACACCAAGTATACAACAATTACCACAAAACCAATAACTACTCTCATATTATATGATATGATGATCCTCTCAGGTGTAAATACATAACATATAAAGGGTCAACGAGTTGCAACACCAAGCAGCATGACCATCCCAACTACTAACCCCTTCAACTAACTAACAAGTATTAACCATTCATAATTACCTGACAACATTAACCTCTTTCTTTTCAATTGGAGTAACACACTTCAGTTCCCTTCCTAGATTATTAATAATTCAATTGAACTTCCCCCAAGGAAATATTTTTTGATTACAAGTAACTAATGCAAAAAATAAATTTCATATACAAGGCATATTAAATAGCTTCTTCTCTTTTCCATTTCTTTCCCAATTTCTTGATGCCCAATGCATCAGACTTTGTTAATAAGAAGATTTTTTTCAAAATCCAATTGCATGCAAATAAGGATGTAAACAATCACAACCAACAATTATTCAATTACAAGTTTCTACAAAACACAATGCATAATGGCCATCAATATGGATCTGAAGCTATAAGGGAAAGCAAAGCTCATTTGGCACTCAAATATGATAGCACAAAGTGACATCTTTATTTAATCATCATTGGGGAATAACTAAGACCTACATAATTAGGTAGAGAAATAACCATGTACCTGTATGTGTACTTGCACATGAAATTTACACACCATGCATGCCTACTCCACAATTATAATAGCTGAATCATCATGAAAACATCCAATTAGCTCCACTATCCCATATATTATGTAAATCACATAATCACAAAACATATACAAATGCCCATTGAGTAAAGCATCATGATAGACCAAATATACGAGTAATGCATGCATCTCAAGGAGTATGACAATAATGTAATACAACAACTATTGAGATGTAGAGAGTAACCATCTCCAAACATGTAGGTGGTCCAAGTATAGAACAAATAGTGCAACCAAAACAAGTATTGCATCCAAAGATACATAGTCAAAAAATAATCTCAATTGCTGACATCACAAGGCAACAAATAGGTGGGCATTATTATACATGTATTGGTTTTGGACTTTTGATTGTAAGCTTCTTAGAATCAAGTATGTCAATTAAAGATGCTATTTGTTTGGCCAAAAATCACATGTATCATGCTTGTACTTAGTGTGGATTTTTACTATCACTTTGTGTAAGAAATGGTCAAGAATGCAAATATCTTGTTAGAGAGGGTTGACACTTAAGATAATGTTGTAAATTAACCTACAAAGCTAATTATTATGGATCAATTCTCTTAATGTTGGAAGCCCATGGGGTTTTATAGTTGTACTTAAACATATTTATTTTACCTTTGGATATATTTTCTTGTAGATATGAGCTTGTGGGGGTTACTATACCAAATATGCCTTCGCAATCTACATTTACTATTTGGGGGCCAATGGGTTGCACCAATTTGATGCCCAGGGAAAGTCATTGATACATACACTATTCTTGAAAGATTCTCTCCAAGATGTTCATGGATTTTTATGCATGTTACCATGATTTTGGTAAATCATTTATGGTTTTGTCCTCTCTTCTTGATTATATATTGAGGCTATGAGGTGGTGGTTTTAGATGAGATTGCTTTGTGGAGACTGTGTGTTGGATGCATCTCCCTTGAAAATCAATACACTTGCCCTCCTTCTCATATAATGTTTTTTCCATGGTTATGGGGAGACTTGTCTCCCCCCCTAAAAGTCACGTCTTGGAGACCTTTTCGCTTCTCTAGAGACCTCAAAAAAGGTTGGAGACTTTATGACAAAGTCTCTTGAAGTCTCCCAGTCTCCTAATCAAAAAAATGTAGTCTACTCGAAGTCTCTTGATAAAATATTAATGTAAAATATAATATTAAATAATTTTATTTTTTTTAGCCCTCATTTTAATGCAAAAATTAAGACTAATGAGATACAGTATTGTGATTATGCGAGTTTTGAAATATTTGACTCTATATTAATGTGACATTACTATTATTATTTACATTAGTCTTTTAGTTTTACAATATTAGTATTTTCAAATTTTTTATTTAGTATTAGACTCTTTAAACTATTGAAAAAAAATTGCCGTCTCCAAGTACCCTTGTCTCCTATTTTTGGAAAATTGTCGTACCGGTACTAGTACCAGTATTGGAGACCTCCAAGTTTCCTTTCTCCCAATGACCTTGGTTTTTTCTCTAAAGGATTTTTCCATGTTAACCTTATACTGAAATGGTTTGTTGATTAATTTCTCCCCATCAGGAGATTGTTGTGGGTTGCATCATGACACCTAGTGGGGTCTTGGACCCCATCAAGAGCACCATCAGGGTGAAGTTGGGTTTCCCTTTGTCCCCCACATGAACTTGAGGATTTTCTTTGTGAGCACTCCCTTCTTGGGGATGATTTTGCCCTTCACCAATTTATGATTAATATATTTCTCTTTGTGGGCAATGTAGTCCTTCTTGCTTCCTCTGTAGAAGGTTTGCAGAGACTTCTTGATGACCTTGCTTCTTTCTGTGACTCTCAACGACTTACAGTTAACCTGAGCAAGACCAAGGTTGTGTTCTTCAAAGTCTCAAGACTTCCCACTTGTACTTCTTTTTCCAAGGTGTTGAGGTGGAAATCACTTCCTCGTACACTTATCTAGGGATCAAGTTCTCTCGGCCTCATTTCACCATGAGGCCGAACTTGTAGTCAAGCATCAACAAAGGGCACAGTTCTTTGGTCCTTATTGAGAAATAGTGTTTCTGAAACCACTTCTAGGACACCATGTTTAAGATGACTCTTATGGTTGTATTAATCTGATAGTTCTCTATGGGTCTGTTATTTGGGGGGCCTCTTTACTGGAGTCAGATTGGGCTTCGATAAAGCGGGTTTAGACCCTGCTTCTTCAGCACATCATCAGATGTAGACAGGTCACTCATAGTATTATTTTGGCTAAGTTTAGCACCCACCCCTTTAGTTGACCTTGTTTGGTTTCTACACCAGCTTAGGGGCTTTGCAAATTCTTGGGAGGGGCACCACAAATATTCCTACCTTGCCTTTTTCTCTTTAAGGCTATTGCGTCTTTTGTTTCCTTGTATTGGGCTTGTGGCCAGTTCTCTCAGGCCTTGAGTCTTCTAGGTTCAATTGGGATTGAGATCGTGTCTTCCTACTTTTTGGTACTTTCTAGATGCCCCTCATCATCTCTGCCCTTCTAAGCAGGGGCTGAATATGCATGTCAAGACAAACATTTAGAGGCAGTATATCCAGACTACTTGGGTTAACCCCCATAGGGGGTTTCACCCTAGGATGGCTTTCTATGCTAAGCACTTTTTAGAGATAAAGAATGGGCTTATTGTCCCGCCCCCTTACATTTCTCGCCACTAGTCACACTCTCTCTAAATCTCCCTTGGGCCTTTCAAGGTTGGACCACACCGGCTATGCATCCAAGCTGACCATCACCTAGATAGGGAGGACAAAGTTTTCCAACTTTGCAACTTTGGGGAGGTGGAGTCTGAGACAATTTCATTTCCCGGTGGCCTATCTACTGTGAGATCATGGGAAGATTCTACAACCTGTTCAGGGAGATGCATTCTCTCTCGGCCTTCTTTAGGCTCATTGATCAGTGCTTCTAGGTTCTTTATATTCAGGAAGCCTTGAGGTTGCAGGACTACTCTCTAGCATCATTCTTCTTCAAGCCAGTACCCAAGTTAGCTTATCATCTCTTTCTTCTTGTTCTTTCTTTGGGACATGACATCAAGTAGCTTCTTGGGTCCCCCTCTGGCCTTTCCAAATCTGTGAGACCTCGCAGGGATTCGACTCAGCAGCAGTACTCTTCCACTTCCAAAGGTCTTCAGGGTAGGCTGGGGGTTTCATCTCACCCATCATCTTACCTTTTGGATCTTGATTTCTTCAAGGTTACCCCGAGGCGGTAGCCTGTGGTTTATTGTCTCTCGCTTTCAATTATTGTTTTCTCTTTTCAGGCACCATTGCGTCCAATGCTTTTTAATACATACATAATGGCATAGAACTCTTGATCATATACCAAACACTTACACTGTCCATCATTCAACTTTTCACCAAAGCATGCTGTTGGTTTCTTTTGTTGACTTATTAGTGTGGTGTTGCAATCACAATGTACTTGAAACATATTATTAAAATTTGTCAATGGCAACATAATTTTTTTTCTTTTACAATGCACTTTAGTATCTAAAAAATTATTGTGGCAACAAGTGATCATTAGGACTCCTTCTGAGTACTACTTAGTATTATGATTGGCTCATAGATATTGTTGTCGTCCTTGAGGAACTTCTAGCAGAAACTTGCTAATCAATAGGAAGCTTTCATTTTCAAATAATCTTTTTGGTGTTTGCTACTCCGCAGCTTAGGGTCTATCCTGAATCTTATCCTTGGAAATCGCAAATGCTAAGGTCATTCAATTCTTTTATACTCTTGTCATGCAAATATTTTCATCCTGTTACATTGAAATAACATTTGTATGTCTTTTAAAGCTCTTGTATTTTTGCTTTTGCTATTTTTTCAAATATGCTAGTCTTATAGACTTTATCATCTAAGCATTAATGATACTCTAAATTAAGAGAATATTATCAAATAATGCAAAAAATGCATTTGGGTTATTGCTATGGTGAGGATGTAACATCTGTGTTTTCTACATCAACCATTCATGGCATTAATTTTGGATTTGCATGGAAATAGAATATGAATTGAAAAATGAATATCCTTTGCACAGGACAAAGCCAATGTGTTATATTTTTCCATTCAAGTGAACGGAAACTTCATTGGTTATTTTGCAGGTTGAACCAGCTGTCGGTGCAGCAATGTTAGCATGGAATTGTTATCTCAATGAAAGGTTAGACAATAGTACACCAAAACTCAAATGATACAAAATTGTTCTTTAGAAGGTTGTAACGCTATTTTAGAACTTAAGAATTTGATATTCTATAAGTCGATGCCAAATCTATTGCTCTCAAAGGTATCAGTGATATTCTTTTTTTGATAATCCTATTCATTTCTGGATATTGTGAGAATGATATTCATGACATTCTAATTTTTACCTAAAGAATTGTGACAAATTTTAACTTGTTTACAGTTTTTTTAAAAACTTCTTGGTCTTTGAAGTTCTGTTTGTTTCACCATTTATAATTTAAGTTCGTAGTTCTATTTATGACCATTTTATTTCATACTATCTATATACAAGCAAAGCTGTATCGCACAGTAAAAAAATAAATTAAGCCATATAAATACTGTCTCAGTAAATGTCATGGAAGATTCACTCTGACTATAGAAGAGATGGATCAAATCTGTTTATTTACGAGAAAATATCACATGTAATGGATGTGAGCTCGATCTATCTTTCTTAAATATAAATCAATGCCACAAATATTCTACTAGATAAGCATGGCTTATTTCAGACGTTTTATATTTCAAGATGACTTCATTTTACAAGTAACAAGACCATCAATAATGAAAACAAATGAAGTTCTACACTTCTCATGTCGATGTTGATAAATTTGAAAATCCAAAGCTTAAACTTTTGTTAGCATCCTAATTGAATTTCAAGGGATTAAATCTGAAGGTTGTACTTACGTCATGTTTTATATGAGTGAAAAAGAAACAAGCCAATATAATGCAGAAATGATGCATCAAGAATAATTTCGAGCAATTTATTGTAATAAGCAATATATAATTTAACAAAAATAATTATGCATTTGAGTATAATTTTGTTTCTAAGCCTGTGTTAAGATTGATCCAAAAGCACCTTCTCATTTTCCAAGTACACGGAGGACAACCTTATTCAATTCCAGTACTCTAGAATCTTTATTTAGGGATTAGAAAACTACAAATATGAAGTCTTAATATGAGTTTTCATGTCTAAAAGTTGCGTGAACTAAATAATAGAACAAGTCTGAAAACAATGTATATCACTGATTAGGAAATATGTCTTCATCATTTTCAGCGAGTCTTTATATTTTATACAAACTCAAGTGATTAGGCATGGTCAAAATAGACTCTACTTGTTAAAAAATAACGTTAAACTTTGGATATGAGAGCTATTGAAAGTCAAACTTCAAAAGTGTTTTTTAAACATAAGCTGGTTAAGCATGGTTAAGATAGACTATATTTCATTGATAATACATAATATTTGACTAGTGTGTTTCTCAAATTTGGAGATTGGACCACAAAATTTTGGATATGACAGAGAACAGTAATTTAAAATTATAAAAATAATCCATTAGTAAATTTTACAATGTCAGAGTTTATTTAGATTATAATATGATTAAACTAATAAATTCATATCAATGACATATTGGAGAAGCATCATAATAATTTAAAATTCAGAGAACACAAATCATTAAGGGTCCGTTTGGTTCTTAGAAGATGACAGGAATTGGCTTTTTCAAAATCCGGATTTGAAAATTTGTGCGTTTGTTTCAAAATTTGCAAAATGGAATTAGCATATGGGACTTCCAATTTTGCCTCAAAACCAGGTTTTCCAACTTCCTAAAAAAAGTAGGAATTGAAAATCAAAACCTGGTTTTGTTTTTTGAGGAGTGTAAAAACAATAGATTGGACTACTTTTTGAAATTTGCCTTCAACTCCAAGCTTACGCATAAAAATGTGTCTTCACACGCATCTTCTAAGTGAAACAAATGGTTTCAGTAAAATCCCAAAAATTGGAATGAAGATATACAAAACCTTGATTTGGCTAAACCAAGGTTTGTAGAAATCCGGGTTTTTTATATTCCACAAACCAAACGGACCCTAAAATCCATTTGAAAGATATGCTAATTGTACAAGTTTCAGAATACGAAGTACAATGATGCACTTTACCCCTTAGGTGGTTGTTCTAAGTTTGGACATATTTCTTAATTCTAAAGTCCAAATTCTAAGAAGCTTGTCCCTATTAATATCTTGCACATATCCATATTTGCATTGAATATAGTAATTGTATATGATGGTGATATTTCTTAAACTAACCGAATTTATACCAAGGAGAAATTGATTAGGGATAATATTGGAGACTAGTCTATGATAGTTTTATTATAATTCTTATCTTAATGCATTAGGCCACTCTGATGATAATATAAGTTCCTTTAAAATAGTGCTTTTGACCAATCAGTCTTAGACCTTATAATACTACAAACGATGGGTCCAGATATAAGTATTGATCTAGGATTTTAAATGACTTGGTTTATTACATTGATTTTGAATGTTTGTACTTGATCAATGCCTCCCTTAAATGAAATTGAGCGTTCTTATATACAATATACAAGGCAAGAGAAGAGACGCATCTCTTTGTTATTAGAATTGCATCATTCCATTCAATAAATGATCAACATCCTTAACCTTTTAATTAATGGCCAAAGAACTAACTGCAACTACTCATCTGTCAATGCCGACTATATACTTAGTTACTGTCATTTCGTAGAGTATTCGACATGTCTTTGAACTCTAGTTGGGTTATTGTTGTGTATATGATGGATACGTTTGTGATTAATGTTTCCTCCAAACGTAGGAATTATATATCATTCACGATAGCCCTTAAAATTAATTATTTGCTTCATGTGTAAAGTGTGTCCACATTGTCAGTCATCTACCCCTAATTGTTGACAATGTTAATCAAATCTGCTTCCAAACCATAACATTGATTATAATTAATGTTGAGTTTTCAATTGTATCATCATCGATCCTATGTGGTCTGATGTTGTGTCATCTTTGTATCATCCATACGTAGGAATTATATATCATTCACGATAGCCCTTAAGATTAATTATTTGCTTCATGTGTAAAGTGTGTCCACATTGTTAGTCATCTACCCCTAATTGTTGACAATGTTAATCAAATCTGCTTCCAAACCATAACATTGATTATAATTAATATTGAGTTTTCAATTGTATCATCATCGATCCTACGTGACAAAGGTAAGACTTGTGTGCTACTCATAGAGTTTGAAGTCATGAGAGTCTAAACATGAGACCTTGGTGAAGGATAATAGGTTTTATACGCTGGATCTTGGCTTTGAAAACATCAAGCACATTGCTTTCTAAAGAGTGAAGTAGAAAAACTAGAATTGAAATCAAATCCTTATGCCTCAAATGGTTTAAGAATGAAAGATGGTAGTAATAGAAGGCCCCATACTTTCCCTCCAGGGTAAAGTATTTGATAATGATTTTGCACATTTTGGGCCAAAACTCTAGGAGATCCTTTGTGCTATATTTGCCCTATTTCTTGATAGCCTTCTCGTCATGTCCTCTAAAAAATTGTCCACCAGGTCAGGAGTCTTGCTAGATTTCTTCCACTTATGGTCACAAATGAGAATCTTAGTAGCTTTCCCAATGACAACTTTTTGATTTTGAAAGTTATGCCCTTCACAGTGACATGCCTGCCCCTCCATGAATTCACAAATTGGTGAGAAATGGTTTCGTTGAAACCCATCATGTTCTCCATAAAGGGGAGAATGTTGCCTTCCTTACAAAAGTACATCACCATGGGATCGATCTTGAAGTCATCCTCAATCTTGTCTGACTCGATTCTATGTTTGTCATCAACCATTTTGAGACACTGAGTGTCACACCCAGAGACACAGAAGCACTTAAAATAAGAAATTGCATTGTAGGTTTAAAATCAATTCTTAATAGCAAGTAGGGTCATCTTGACAAAAGTAGTTAAAGTAATAGCAAAAAAGTAGAAATAAATATTGAGGTGAAGCTTTTGGACTCCAAGGCCACAATACACGTTTGAACTATTCAGAGAAATGGTGTAGAACTAATGAGAATCAACCCCAAATCCAAGGCAATCTCTGGTTTTAAGCATTTTGCCCAAGAACTCCTTATTGATTTGATGAGAGCGCACGTTAGCAAATCCTCATGTACCATGGTAGTGCCATGTAATCCCAACGATATCAATCCTTTCCAAAAAGTTTTGAAGGATGTTAATTATTATTGTAGTTCCAACTCATACACATAGTCGGATCAAGGACCCCATCATACTCCATCTGGCAAGTACAAAAGTAATTGAGATTGAGAGCCAAAAGATTTGGGACAGTAAGGAGGATGATGATGGGCCCATCCATCATAAGCATATCCTAACTATGCAAACTTATGTAAGGTTGCGTGCTTAAAGTGAGGCCTTTGTGAGTAATATAATGAGAGTAGGTGTAATCAGAACCATGAGTGCAGGTCTAATATCCATGTTAGCAACCAATTAACAATGGTAGTTCATAACAATATTCCATATCAAAATCTTGGCGTGGAGGAAGAAAGGCCCCACCAAACCAAGCTTGAGGGGCCTCAAACCATGACAATTGAACATCATCATTGAAACAAGTAAAGACAGCACCCTTTTCCTACCTAATGAAGTTTTGGGTAGACGTGAGCTCTCCAACAACACAGATTGACAAACAACAGACCCACAACAACCAGTGAGTCGACCACCAAGCTCCCCTCCTTGTAAGTATGGTTTGTTTTGACCTTAACAAGATTGTTGATTAGGCCAAGGATGTTGTTAATGATTGCATCCATTTTCCACCCTACCCTTGAAGAGCCTTTAACCACATCAATAATTATTTTTGAGTTCCCCTCAATTTCCAATTTCTTGCACCTCAACTCTTAGGCAAATTTTAACCCCCATAGGAGGGCCATGGCCTTTGCTTGGTTGAAAATATAGTGCTTGAGAGGACCAATGTATGTAGCTATAAGGTGGCCCCTGCTATTAGAAATAATACCCCCTCCCCCCAACATCCTTCCCCCCATTAGCAACACCATCAAAGTTAAGTTTGTCCATATGAGGCTAGGGGGAGCTTAGTATTATCGTATCTCCTAGAGTCAATATCAGTGTTCCAATTCTTAGCAATGAGAAGAATAACAATCCTTGGAGGGTACTTAGGGCTCTTCCAGTAGGACACTGAGAGATTCTCAACCAAAAGTTTAGTTGCAAGGTGAAACACCTCTAAAGGGGATTGTTTAGAGTCTCTAAAATCCTGTTCTTACGTTCCTTCTAGATGCTCTAACAAAAGTTGGGGTGGGTGGGGAGGGAAATTTGTTGCCATAGGAGTTAAAGTAGAGGGTGTTGAAAGGGGGGTTTCCATCTAGTAGTGAATTGTTGGATTTCCCTTCTAAACACCCAAGCAAGGTTGAGCTTGTAAAGGACATGCTGCCAAACAACAACATAGAATTCAGAGTACATGTTAGCCAAACTAAAACTTGGAGAGGTTGTCGAAAGTAAAGATTTTTCCATGAAGCATAACCACCAGAAGCAGTTCAGTTTGGGGAGTTGGTTTACCCGTAAATTCTTCTAGTAGGTCATATCCGTAAAAAGCTTGAGCAGAGAATTGTAGGCTGAATTAACACTGAACTTGCCATTTTGTGTAAGGAATCAAAGGATTAAGCCAAGTTGATCAAAAACAAGAATTTGTATCATGTGTCAACAAGAGTAGTAACTAATGAGGCCATATCCACTCTGTCTACCAAGATAGTAATGAGGTCAACCCAACAACTTTTAGAGATGTAGCTAGCTGCCAAAGTACTAATCTAGAGAGAGTGTTCCAGAGGGGGGGGGAGAGAATCTACTAGTGCTAAGGGCAAGGTTATCTTGTTAGACATCCTCCTAGAAGCGGGTGTACCTCCCATTGCCAATTTTCCAAGTTATCCCTTTATCCGTAACCTCTTGCATTTGAGAACATTGTTCCAAATCTTAGAGCCTTGCAGGTGCTAGTATCAATAAAAGTTTGCAAAAGCGACCTCTATCCAGGTATTTGGCCTCTATGATTTTACACTAGTTAGCAGCCCCCTTTAGTAGAATCTAGGCAACCTTAGAAAATAGATCTATGTTGAGGTTGTGGATATTCTACAAGCCAAGGCCTCCAAAAGACTTCAGAAGGCACACTTGCTCCCAAAGCACCAGGATAGTCTCTTATTTTCCTCTCAGCTAGATCAGAAGAATGTTTGCTAGATTTTATCCAATTTACCAGTTACAACACCTGTGATCTTAAGATCGACAAAAAAAAATTGGTATTTGGAGGGAAACAGAAAGCAATTCTAGCTTCGTCGCTTTGTTGAGAAATTTTCCCTTCCAACCGACAAGCTTTCTTTGGGTGTGCTCCCAAATAGAATTCTAGATGTCATTTATAACAGCCTTTGTTGTGAGGGGGAGACTTAGGTAGGCAGCCAAGAGCATAGCTGAGTGACAACCAAGGATGCCCAAAATTTTCACCTATAGGTTTAAGTCATTGTTGAAGAAGAAAATCTCACTTTCGTGATAGTTAATATACTGACCATAGTAGAGGCACAATCATCAAGGAAGACCCTCCACACCCTAGTCTCAATAATCAAGGATACACCAAAGAAAGTCAATAAACTGTTGAATAACCAAGGGGGTTGGGTGGTGGTCAGTTTGATTCCATGTATAGTTCTAGTTTCAGGTAAATGTGTCATATTGTGGCCAAGGACCTCAACCAAAAGAATAAAGAGGTAGGGGGAAAGAGGATCCCCCTACCTCAACCCTTTATCCGGGTGGAACTTGCTCCCTAGTTTTCCATTCATAAGTGTAGAGAACCTAATCATCTCTACACTCTCCTTGATAATATTGATAACTTGAAGTCAAATCCAAAGGCAATGAGAACTTTGTATTAGGACCTGCTAATTTTGTTATAAGCTTTTGAGATGCCAAGCTTGATGGTCATTCTTGCATTTTTGTTGTGATCTATAAAATGGAGGATTATGTTTATTGTGATGGCCTCATCCATGACTTGTTTGCCAAGAACAAATCCCTTTTGATTGGGGTTGATAATCTTATCAAGCATAGCTTTAATTCTATTCATCAGAATCTTAGAGAGGATTTTGTAGGTCTTGCAAAGACTTATGGGTCTGAAGTCCTCCATTGTGGTTGGATCCTCAGTTTTGGGGACCAGGACAATATAAGTGCCATTTAGTTGCCTTAAAAATTTCTATGTCCCAAGGAAGTCTCTAGTAGCACTAGTCAGATCCAAACCAATAATCTCCCAAATATTCTAAAAGAAAAACATCAGTGGGGACCCATTTGGGCTAGCGGCTTTGTAGGCTCTTGTGGCATAAATAACCCTTTTAACCTCATAACCCAAGACCTTGGAAAGGATGAAAGCATTACCATTATTACTATAAATGTTATTGTTTAGGTAATACTCAATATAATGTGTATGTCCATTTTAAAATATATCGAGGCCCATTTATAATAGCGGAGAAAATAAAGCATAATTGCTCATTATACATTAATTATTATTAGCACTCACTTATTATATTACTATATTTATTTATTAGATTATTAATAGTTCATCTTTTTTTATAATATCATTATATACATTCATTTATTAAAATTTAATATTATATCACAAATTGATATAATATTATATTTTGGCAACAAATATATCTTGATTTTTGTATAATATATCACAATAATTTATTTGTCCTTTTACTATATATATTATTCTAGAATGGGGGCATTATGGTATGTCCCTCCCAAAACTGCTTGTCCTGGAGCAATATGAACTTCTAGTGTGAGCAGAGATCTCTATGCAACCCTGACATCCAATCCAATGGTCCTAGAACCATCAATTCAACTTGAGATTGGAATATAATAAATAATATACATTTATCAATTCTAAAGATCATGATATTCAATTTAAAATGCTAAGAAAATATCATTGCTAGAACTTATCATGTGTTGTAGTACTTTCCTTCTCCCTTGTTAAGCACTGCATTATTCCATGATGGGTTTGGATGAATAATCACAATCCTTAGGGAGAGTCTGTAATCAAGTTCTATATTTTTTTAGGAGGACCTTCTAGCGCTCTAGTTGCCTTATATAGTTATTCTAAAGTGGTCCTCAAGCTATGTCACCATCTCATTACAACTTTCTCTTTTGAATGCCTTATGGATATCTAATAGGCATATCTACCCTTTCTAGAAGATAGGCATTGCTAATGTTTTAAGGCACTTGAGCAGAGGGACTTGGTTGAATTAGTGCAACCACAAATCTAAAACCACAAACAATTATCCTTCACAACATTCAACATGCAATAAAAAATAATGCATAGAAGTAATTCAAACATCCAAACATGAGAAAAAATAGCTCTAATATTTCACATGGAAACCCTTGGTCAAAGAGAAAACACAGGAATTTAGTACCAACAAATCTCACTACTAGAGTAATAAGTTTGCTCTAATAGGAGCAATTACATTCACCTAGTTAAGAGTATCTTGGCCCAATTAAGAGCAATTAAAAAGACTTGTTAAGATCTACCTGATTAAGGGATTTCAAACTCCTAGGAGTCACTTGGTTAGAGCATTTGTACCTTAGACCTATTAGGATCATGCTCATCTTATTAGGAGTGACCTTGCTAGGAGATTTTCCTTGCCAATCTGTTAGAATCAACATGTGAAACTCATATGATATTTGCACTCATTGCATGATAGATTCAATGTATCATTACTCTATTTCTCTGCTCTGAATGACTTAAAACACACTTCTACACTTACACTACAATTCAACGCAACACAACATCCATCATAGTTTGATCATTCTTCTCCTTTTATAGTTGTTTTAAGGCCATGGGAAACCCTAAATGTATTCCCATGAGTCAACTCCACAAGTAATTCAAATTTCATGAGCGAGCACCAACCATCAAATTTTGTGTCATGATGTTGGCTCATAACAATTAATTAATCAAAGTTGCTACTTGTAGGTGAGTTGGTTTGTGCCTTGAGGTTTACTTCCTTGAGGTCACATGTTTGACTCCCCTTCGTAGTGGAGAAAGGTTGTAGGTCAGTTTCCCTTATGGGACTTTCGTGCCAAGTACTTGCTTCGTTGGCCTGGGGTATAGGACTGGACTTTTCCCCCAACATTTAGCCGCCACTTGTAGGTGAGTTGGTTCGTGCCTTGAGGTTTACTTCCTTGAGGTCACAAGTTTGACTCCCCTTCATAGTGGAGAATGGTTGTAGGTCAATTTCCCTTATGAAACTTTCGTGCCAAGTAACTGCTCTGCTGGCTTGGGGTATAGGACTACACTTTTTCCCAAAGATTATTCCCTTATGGGACTTTGATGCCAAGTACCTGCTCCACTAGCCTGGGGTATAGGGTTGGACTTTTCCCCCAAAGTTTTAACATAAAAATGGTCCAAATCCTAAAATGGCGCACACTCCCACTCCCGCTCTGGCTTCTATTGCGACTTCTGCTCCTACGTTTGTGTCTGCCTTGGTTTCTTCTCCCACTTCGTTTGATCCTTTTGGCGGTGATGTTGTCGGTTGCAGTTTTCAGGCTTCTCCCATCCTTTCTCAAGTAGTCTTTGAGGGAGGGTTTTGCCCTTTGCTCAAGGCAGGGGGTGGCCCTTTTGCTACTTTTCGAGCTAGGGCTTCTCCTATTCCTGGTGGGGAGAGTCGTTCCCCAGGAGTTGTGTGTGGGTCTGCCATTTCCTATGCAGATGTAGCCGCCTATGAGGCTAGTCTTGGTGGTCAAGTTGTGCGTTCGGGGCCCCATGCTACTAAGCTTGTTGCTATAAGTAACCCATTTTGATCAATCTAGAGTCTGATATAGTCGATGAGTACTTATGCAGAGGATTTATCCTCTACTGGTGACATCTTTTGTTTTAGCGGTTTTTGGCCCTCTCTGTCGAATCTACATGCTTGGATTTTTGAATTTTGGAAGCCTATCGTTTTGGATTTACTCCAAAATTTCCCTATGGCAAGGAGCTTTTTTATTATGAAATTTGTTTCTACTGATGATCGAAATGCCATACTTCAGTGTGGTTTCTCTTGGGAGGAATGGTTCCCCTTGATGGCCAAACCTTGGCATGTGGATTTTGATCCATCAATTAAATCCTTTAACAAGATTCCTTTTTGGGTAAGGTTTCCTAATCTTCCCCTTCACTTATGGCTAGATTCAGTCTTGGAGGCTGTGGGGGAGGCCCTAGGGGATTTTTTGTTGGTTGATACCGCATCTTCCAATGTGTTTCAAACGACTTATGCTCACATTCTTGTGGAGATAGACGTCTCTAAGGGGCTCTTAGAAATGAATAAGTTGGCCTATCCCAATGGCTCTTGGATTTAGCTTCTTGATTATGAGGGGATTCCTTTCAGATGTCGAAAATGCCACAAGACTGGCCACCTTGCAACGTGATGCTCCTCTGGGAAGGTTAGATTGAAGAAGTCACCTTCTTGGTGGATGGGGGTTTTAGATGATCACTACACTGTTCAGAAAGCTCCTATTCGGGATGGGTTGGTTGATTCTTCTCAGGATTTGTTGGAGGCAGTTTCTGTTGTTGCTCCTCATGATTTAAATGTTTCCCCTACGGAGGTGGCCTATACTATCGTCCCTCCTTCAGATGCTCCTTTTTCTAATTCGATTGTTGCTCCACATGTGGCTATGGCTTCGGGGGGAGCTGTTGCCCTCTTTTGTGTGGTGGTGGTACTTCTTCCTCGGCTGAGAGGGGCCTTGGGGGTTGTTTGTGGTGTGGATGATTTTGCTTGGCTAAAGGCTGCTAGGATAGTGGAGGATGGATGGGCAATAGTAAAAGGAAAAAATGTCAAGCCCTCCATTCCATCATTTGATATGTCCTTATGTTCTCAAAAGACGAGATCTAAATGTAAATCTTGAGGCTCGGATTTCTTTTTTTGTTGCTCACTTGGTCTTTTTGAGGTTGCCCCTTTTTGTGTTGGTTCTCCTGGTCTCTTTGGCCTATTGTTTTGTAGTTTGACATGGTTCTTGATTAAATGTCTACTTTTGTAACCATGGGGTTTCAGGATCCCATTTAAATTTTTTTTAGGTGGTAGTATAGTGTTATTTGTGAGGCCACCTTGTTTACCTTGTTTTGTCAGATGACTAATTTCATCTAAGGTTTGTTGTTATTATGTTTGGCTTCATTGAAAATTATATTATCTATAAAGGGTTTCAAGCACCCTTAAAAACCTGTTTTCCTTAATAAAAAACAATTAACTAATAAAAAATACACCTTTTAACTGACTTCACTAGATTACTAAACCTAGACAAGTTCACTCTATTGATTGTTTTGTTCTAATTGCTAGTGTTGGTTCAACACATCAAATTTCCATCTATACTTCACTCTGGTAGATGCACCTCTAGAATTATGTTAGTATACCTCCAATGAAGCTTCCATAACAAGCACACATTTTGAATCATAAATCCAATCACTGCACACTAGAAATACTACATCTGACTATCCATTCATTGGTACATTAAACACTTCATGATTATGACTACTTAGTTTATTCTACTATTGGCATGGTTGATCCATTAACTCCATAATATGATGTTTCCAATAATGAGAACATTATAATGATTTTTCATGCTATTTGATGTCAAAAACTTTTTAATTTCATCATTATGCCAACAATCTCCCCCTTTGGCAATGATGGCAACATAGTGAAAAATTAGCTAAGTGTTAACATACTGTAGATGACTAACCACTAACTCCTCATACTATTATTCCCCTTTACAATTTTTCTATGTTACTTACTACTCCCCCTTTGACAATAATGACAAAGGTATGCAAAATGTCAAATTGTTTACCTATTTAGATCCCCTCTTTCCTTTTGATGGTTTGGGCTTATCAACCTTGCAAAATCTTCCTTCCTTTTTATTGGCAATTGCATTGGCGGATTAGCTTTCTCCTTCTTGACTATTGCACTTTTGGTTCACCTTTCCGTTAGAGTTGTGCTAGTCGTTGAAGATATAACTTCAAACTTCTTGAACATCATCTACAATAGAAAATGTACCAGCTTGTTGTGTCTCATACTGAGGTCTTGCTCTGTCAATCTACTCCTTTGTAAGTCCTTTCTTTATGGAACTTGTTCCACTTCCTCCCTATTTTTCTTCTCAATAACTAGTTGATTTAATTTTCTAGAGACTTCCTTTTCTTTCTCATCAAATAATATGAATCTGGGAACACTTGGGTTTCTTAGATTAGACAATAAGTCCTCCACACAAGCTATCAATAAATCAGCTTTAACTTCATGGCCGATCGACATAACCCATAATGTTCAAGGCTCTACACCTTCCATCAAACAAGTATCAGTATCAACCAAACAATATATTTGTATTTTTCAACTATCTCTAATGGAATTCTTTCTCTCTAATGCACCTCCTTCTTAAAACTCTTGAAATAGCCATATACATCATTAGTTAAACCGCTCTTGAGCATCTTGAAACAATTCTTCATTTGTACTATTACCGATGTGTCCTTTGACCATGTCATACTTCTAACATTGGGAAAGAAATTCTAAAAATAATAGAACAAACACAAGAGTGCCTAATAAATTTGAAGGCTTTCCATTTATCCCTTTTGTTCTTCTCCATGTTCAAACACAATTGATCCCTTGTATCTTCACAAAGATCAAACTTTGCATTCTCTTTCACCATCTATGCAATGAGAATAGTTGGTGTTGATATACTATTCATCCTACTTGAATGATAAACCTTGTAACCAATTATCATAGAGGCAAATCTCACACCTGTGTCTTTAATGTCATTCATTGTCATAGCTCTTTTATCTCTTCTTGACTTGGTTAATTGGATGTCTGCATCTTGTTGTGCAACTCTCAATGGCAGTACCTCATCGATAGCACAAAAAATCCAATTACTACATGTATTGCATCCTTGGTGATCTTGTAGGGTCAATCTGATCACATAAACTAATCATGTATACAACTTAGAACATATCTTACTTGTTCATCCTAGAAATCCTTCAGGGAATATATTGCATTTGCAAAATGCTTGTCAGCAAAAACCATTTGTTCCTCTTTACACACCAAACTATCATCCCACAACTCCTTTACTGATAAGAGATCATTATTGCCCCCAAATTCTAATTTATAGTGGATGTAAGCACTCACATCCTCAATACACGTGACGCTGTGGGACACGTTGGATAGGGCACCCGCTAGGTCAACTTAAATTGACTCGAATACATATTTCTTGAACTTCAAATGAGGTTTTTTAATTACATCAACAACAATAGGTTTAGGCATGGTTAAATTAAAATATTCAAACCTTTAGATTTGATAAATACCTTTTAAACCTTTGGAAGTAGTGTTCTCATTGGCAAACTTGAACTCAATTTGCAATTCAACACCAAACCACCAACAAATTCTTGTTTTGATCAATTAGATCACCTTGAGTCTCTCAAATGATCACTCTGTTTGCTTCTAGACATCTTTGAAAGCATAAATAAAAAATAAAGCTCAAAACACATTTTAACTATGGCAAATTAGCATTTAATATATCATCAACTTAGTAAAACCATGCCTAACACCTAAGATCTTACTTCTGGTAAAGTGAAACATTATGTAGTCCAACCAATTTAAAAACATACCTCAATACACCATTATGCATCGAAATATGCAAATAGATCTTACCAACATTCTTCTAGGGGTCCAGAGATTGATATTACACTACTTGCTTCCCATAAGTCAATGCAGGTTTAGTTTGTTGATAAATTCTATACACTTGATGGAGATGCAAATCCTTTAGATGTTTTGTTGTCACTCTTCTTCACCCAAACTTGGTTCATTTGGTTCTTGGCCTCTTTAATTGTAGTAATTTTCTTTTCCTTTGAATCTTTTGTCTTGTTAACTGGTTGGTTTCCTTGGTTGTTCTTTGATGTATGAAACCTTGAAATATGTCCAAGCTTGTGACAAAAAAAATCATATTTGTAGCTCTCCAAGGTCCTACATTGCCTCTATTTGTCTTTAATTTGCAGTTAATGGTCATGTGGCCATAAGTATGGAAGTGTGAACATGCTACATTCTATTGGTTCTTAGTTTGATAAGGACTTTTGTGATTCACAAATGATCCTTGGTTGTTCATCGATGACCACAATTATTGCCACTATAATAATAACCATCAGAAGCATAAGGACTATTCTTGCAAATCCTTGTAGTATGACTTGTCTCATGACAAATAGAATATTTAGGAGTATTAGGCCTATTCTTGTAAACATTTGTAATATGTCCTACTTTGTGACAATTGAAACAAACATGTTTTTAGCCTTTCTTACCAGGACTTCTTTTGGATACCTTTGGTGGAGACCTAACACCTTACTTGGATTTCTTAGTTCCAGATGGTTTTTTGATTTCATAATCACTATAACCAAGACCGTGTGTCTCACCATGCATCCTTTGGTTCTTGATCTTCTCATCAAGATTTGCAGAATTGTTATTAAATTTGTCCAACGGATCTTTTGCAACCTTCAATTCTCTTTACAATCTCTCATTCTCCCTTGCTAGACTTTCATTACTTCTTAACATAGTATTAATATCCTCTCTAACTTCTTGTTTCTCTTCATTTTCTCATGTAGGTGTGCACGCAAAATACCAACCTCTTGTTTAGATTTGAAGAGCTCCACCTTAGGCTTTAGGGTGCAACCTTCCTTGCTTCCCTTGTTACTTTTCTGCTTCTCTCTCTTGAACCATCCTAATGGACAAATCTTCCAATTCCCTCTTGATTTTCTTCTTATCCTTGTGCAACTTCACATTATCTCTTGATAAAGCCTCTAGGACCTTGGATTCCTCGGATTTTCTATTGTTATAGGCTTCCAATTGATGAAAAAGTCATTTCCTCTTATCTCTTGACTTCTTGAGTTGTTCCTTCAACTGGTCAATTGCATCCTCGCCTTCTACAAGTTGCCTCACATACCTAGCTAACTGCATCTCTGTCTTAAGGATTTTCCCCAAGATGTTAGGCTTCTTCAAGGGGAACTTTGGTATGATTTTAATTGTTAATGTTTTAAGGCACTGAGAGGGGGGTGAATCAGTGGTACCACAAATCTTCTTGATATTCTTGATTTGTGGTTCCACAAATAAGTGATTCCAATTCCCTCTTGATATTCTTTGTATTCTTGTGCAACTTCACATTATCTCTTGACAAAGCCTCCATAACCTTGGATTCCTCTGATTTTCTATTGTTATAGACTTCTAGTTGATGACAAAGTTCTTTCCTCGTATCTCGACTTCTTGAGTTGTTCCTTCAATTGGTCAATTGCATCCTCACCTTCTACAAGTTGATTTTCAAGTTGCCTCACATACCTAGCTAACTCCATCTTTGTCTTAAGGATTTCCCCAATATGTTAGGCTCATTCAAGGGGAACTTGGGTCTGATTCCAATTGTTAATGCTTTAAGGCACTAAGAGGGGGGGTCAATTTGTGGTACCACAAATCTAAAACCACAAACAATTATCTTCCACGATACACAACAAGCAATGAAAACTAATGCATTGAAGTAAAGTAAATCAAACAACCACATATGAGATAAGATAAAACCAATATTTTTTCACATGGAAACCTTTGGCTAGCGGGAAAAACCATGGTGGGCATTAGTACCCACAAATCTCACTATTGTAGTAAGAAGTCTACCTTGCTAAGAGCAATTACATTAACCATATTAAGAGTATCTTAACCCATTTAAGAGCTATTACAAAGACCTATTAGCAACCGCCCGATTAAGAGATTTCAAACTAATTCTGAGAGTCCCCTACTTAGATGATTTTTACTTCAAACCTGTTAGGATTCTACTCACCCTGTTAGGAGTGACCTTGTTATGGGTTTTCCCTTACCAATCTATTAGAATCAACACGTGAAAATGATTGGATATTTGCACTCGTTGCATGATAGATCTATTGTATATGCACTCTATTTATTTGCTATGAATGACTTCAAACACACTTCTACACTTTTGCACTAATACCACAATTCACTGCAACACAACAACATCCATCATAATTCAATCTTTCATCTCCTTTTATATTTGTTTTAAGGTGGTGGAGAAACCCTAAAACATATGACCATGAGTCTTCTCCACAAACAATTCAAATTTTGAGCGAATGAAAATATATCAAATTCAATGCCATGATGTCAACCCAAAATAATTAACCAATCAAACAATACACTTTTTGGCTTTGACTTCATCGGTTTATCGAACCTAGAAAAATACCCTCTATCAGTTGTTCTCTTCTAAGTGTTATTGTCAATTCAATGCATCAAGTTTCTATCTATACTTCACTTTGGTAGATTCAACTTTGGAATTATGTACATATACCTCTGATGAAGCTTCCATATTAACCACACATTTTGAATCATAAATCTAGTCATCCCATAGTAGAAATACTGCATTTCGCTATCCATTCACCAATACATCAAATAGTTTATGAATCTGACTACTAGATTTATTCTATTATTGGTATGGTTGATCAGTAAACCACAACATGCATTATTGCCAACACACACATAGACGCACACACACACACATGCACACACGCATGTGCACTCGCACATGCATGCATATGTGCACACACACACACACACACACACACACACACACACACACACACACACACACACACACACACACACACACAACAAACACACTCGCGTGCGCGCGCACACACACACACACACCACACACACACACACACACACACACACACACACACACTCACAAACATGCGAACACTCACGCGCACACACACACACACACACACACACACACACACACACACACAAAGGCTTACACAAAGACGTACACACACGCACACGCATGCACACACACACACACACACACTCACACACACTGTAGGTCATTAGACATGTGATCTCTTCCTTATAATATGTCGTCATAGCAATTCTTCCTTAATCACAATGTAGCAATGTGCCTTGATAGCAGTTATCCCTTAACTATCATTGTAATAGGCTGATTTTGGTAGTTCTCTCTCAACAACTTCTACAATATTAGGGTTCCCTTTGTGGTTCTCCTTCAATCATAGTGCAATAGGGTGCCCTTCTAGCTAATCTCCCTTACCTAATACTGCAATATATATGGTGCCCTTCATAGTTCTCCCTCAATTGCAGCCTAGGCCATTTTTGCAATTGGGTGCCTTAGCATTTCTTGCCTAATCATAGCGCAAAAGGTGTTGCATGAGTGTTCTTCCTTAACTATTACCTCAATAAGGTGTCCTATCGGTTCTCCCTTATTGCAGCCTTGGTTAATTCTACAATTGGGTGCTCTAATAGTTTTCCCTTAATCACATAGCACAAGGGTGCCCTTATAACAATTTTTTTTAACATGCAACTACACTAGGGTTTTGTATCGTTTCTCCCTTAATTGCAGCCTTGGGAAGGTAGTTGCAATATGGTGCCCTAAGCAATTCTCCCTGAATTAGAGTGGAGCAGGGCACCCTTTATAGTGGTTCTCCCTTATTTCTACTACAATAGGGTTTCCTTTACAATTCCCCATTAATTGCAACCCTTTCCTCTCATTTAAATTATATCTTAAATATCTATTAATAATCATAAAATTTATTAAATACATGAATATATTACTTACCATTGTTATATTATCAATTGAAATAAACCTCTAGATTAGTGTCATGATTATGGTTGAACCTCCTGAAAGCTCAAGTAGCTTCCTATTCCTTCATTATCTGATTGGATGTTCTTGAGACTTCATTGCTCTTATTGTGCTTTCTTATGTGGAGTTTCTTCCACTTCTATTTCAAGTGTTGCTTTTAATTTATGGAATTGACTCTTCTCACACTTATGTCCTAGTTTCTAAGGGCCTTTGCATTTGAAACATATACCTTTCTTCAATACATATCTTTCTATTTGAGAGGTTTCTTTCTTTGGAGCCCTCCACTCCATCATCCTTTGCCAAAATAACATTTATTTTTCTCTATAATCTTTTCTTGAATCCTCATGGTCATGTTCTGTGCTGGTTGAAAGATTCTTAGATATTTATTTTGAAGAATTTTATTCAACCCTACTCTACTTTTTGATGACTTCCTCCAAGTTTTGGGGTTCAAATGGTTTTGCAAAAAATTTCGTGGAACCTTCAAGTCCTATAAACATATAAGTGAATCACTTTTGGGAAAGATCCAAGACCATAATAGATAACCCTTAAAATTTGTGGGAAAAATCCTTGTCAATTCCATTTTGTTTTAGGTGGGTTAGCTCTTGGAGATACCATTCGGATTTTCTTTCATCAAATCTACTATTAATCTTTTGGGAAAATTCCCCATAGTAGTTTACTTTCTAGTTTTCTAGGAAAATAAGCTCGTGATGCCACTAGTCATTTGCTACCCCTTCCAAATGGAGTATTGTAAAATGGAGAGCATCTGTTAGAAAGTAAAGTCCACCAAGATAACTAAGAGGGGGGGATGAATCAGTTCTCCAATTAAAACAACTCTTGGTAACCTTAAATAATTTCAAACATGTAATCAACAAGTGCAATAACCAAAAGAAGATAACCATACACAATAACACCATATTTGTTAACTAGGGAAACCCTTGATCAGAGGGAAAACCTTGGTTGGGATGATACCCACAAAATTATGTACTAATATATAAATTCCTTATAAGAGGATGAGCCTTGTTAGGAGTCAATGAAATACATTCAGTACATATCAATCATTGTGAGGAGACTTTGAATCCCTGTGAGGAGATTCCAACCCTATTAGGAGTTTTGGAAGGCAGAAGGACCCACTGTCCCAACAGCTTTAGGGCAAGACCACCAAACTTATTGTCCAACTAGCCTTAGTAGTATTCCTTTTAGAATAATACCAAATGATCAATTGTTCACTAGCACTCTCTGCCAAATACAATCACTTTGCTCTCTCATTGTGCCTCTATTGCAACAAAAAACTTCTCTGATCTCAAGACCAAGTTCGCTTACTCTCATCACACAAAATCTTTTAGATCGCTTACTTATAATTCGCAATTTGCACTTACAATTCGCAATCACTTACCACAGGTTCATGCTTAACTGCAAGGGAAACAACTTTCCTTTATACCAATTTCTTAGATTTATTATTGGGCCAGCCTTGAGGGTTTCTAAACTTACAATTACAATAGGATGACATTAAGATAATACGATACATGTTACAATAGATCATTTCATAATTATATAACATTGTCAGCCTATAGTCTTCACAAATCTTCGCACGTGCAACCTCAAACTTAGCAATATCAACCACGCCATCATCATCGTGTCTTTTGCCTTTCTCTAACTGCACTTGACTAGATTCTATTTCTATTAGGAGATATCATCAAATTACTAGAAACCATTTCTTAGGAACTCTGATAGTATAATGTCTTCAATAAATCTTGAATAATTGTCACCGATCATTGACTTTCTACATGCACACTTAACCACATCATTAGGACACTATATGGAACACGTTGTTAATTGTGTATAATCTCATTTGGAGTCGTTGAACCTTGTGACCTCAATCTTTGTTTGTTGCTATGTCAATCTTTACTAAATAACTAGTATGTTGACATCAATGACAAACACTACCATGAATGCAATATATAATCATGCTAACAATCTCCTAGATGCTCCAACAATGCTAGGATACTCCCCCATACGAATATCATTGGCATTCATGCTAACAAACTCCCCCTTTGGTATTGATGGAAACATAGATGAAAAACATTTAAGTTCTATGAATACCAAATGTATATCTCTACTATTGTACTCTTTCTTTTCAAATCCTCTTCATCAATCAAATCTGAATCTCGGGAACAACTCTCTGTCAGTGTTGTTCCCACATTGATATATTTCCCCCATTGACATTAGTACTTTCTCCACAGGATGTACACATCTTCTGCCCTATTTCAATGTACCATGAGATATTTTTCATGTACATCTCCCCCCATTGACAATAATGAAAAAGACATCATTATGTCAATTATGTTACAAAAATATCTTCAACAAGCTCAAGTGTCCAAAGACACTATTAAATACTAGCTACCAAGATCTTTTCATGACTCATCTCAATCATAGACACTCCCCCATAGAGGAAGCATCCAATATCCAGTCCAAGTAAATAATAGTGCTTTGTGCCACTGGACTAATGCAATCTCCACATCATCTACTCAGAAGTAGGTCGGGGTATAATCTTGAGCATACCTCTCAAATACTCAAATGTATCCTTTAGCAAAGAATTTGTGAATATATTTTCTATCTACTCCTTTGTACTGATATACTCTAGTCAGATCTCTTTCTTCGCAACTTTCTCTTTCAAAACATGATACTTAATAGATATGTGCTTTGACTTAGAATGTAACACATGATTCTTAGACATACTCACTGTACTTGTGTTATCACAATGTATGATAATAGGCTCTGCAAACTTAACTCCAATATCCTTCAACATTTTCTTCATCTACATGATTCGATTACAATTACTCACTACTGCTACATACTCTACTTTTGTTGTGCTTTGTGAAATACAATCTTGTTTCTTGCTTAGCCAAGAAACCAACCTTCCTTGTAAGAAAAATTCTCTACCACTTGTACTCTTGTTGTCATCCATAATTCATGTCCCATCCACATCAGTATATGCACATAAGGTAAAGTCATTTGATCTATCATACAATAACCCAAAATTAGGTGTACCCTTCAAATATTTGAAAATCCTTTTCATTGTTGCATAATGTGATTCTTTAGGATCAGTTTGAAATCTCACAACAATACCAATTGCATTAGCTATATCCATTCTTGTACGAGTTAAATATTCCAAACCTCCAATCATAGGCGTACCAATAGGTTTTCAACTTTCCAAACTAAATCTTTTCAACAAGTCTTTCAAATACTTAGTATGTGATAAGAAAATACCACCACTTTTTTGCACAATTTGCAAACCCAAGAAATACTTCATCTCACCAATCATGCTAATCGCAAAGTCCTTCTTCATTTCACCGAAAAATTTCTCACCTGCTTGATTGTTGCCTCCAAACATTATGCTATCCACAACTACTTCAACAATCAGTAATCCATTCTCAATTACATTCAAATACAAGTTACTATCTGTAATACCTTTAGCAAATCCCATTTTTTCCAAATGTTTATCCAACCTTGTATACCAATCTCTACGTGCTTGTTTCAATCCATACAGATCTTTCTTCAACTTGCAAACCATATCTCATATTTTTGTCAAAAAAAAAACCTCCAGGCTGCTCAATGTACACTTCTTCAAGTTCTTCATTTAGAAATGTTGATTTCACATCCATTTGATACACTTTGAATTTCTTGCTAGCCATATACGCTAGAAACATTCTAATTGCTTCTATTCTAGCAACAGGTGCAAAATTTTTCTCATAATCAATACCTTCTTGTTGTGAATAACCTTTACATACTTGTCTTGTTTTATTTCTCACAACCTCACCTTTCTCATTCATCTTGTTTCTAAAAACCCACTTAGTTCCTATAACATTCCTGACCTTAGGTCTAGGAGTCCAAAAGTCATCTTTACTAGCTTCATCTCCACTTTTAGGCTCTACTTGAGAATTCAAACATAATTCTTTTATTTGTACCTTGTTCTTTGTCATCACTCCTTTTTCCTTGCTACCAATAATCTAATCGATAGGATGATTCTTTATTAGGTTCTTATTTGATGTCACTATCTTAACTCTTACTTTATCTCTAAGTTCACTCCTTGGTTCTTCTCTCTATTCCACAATCTATATGTCATTCTGCAAATCTGTGCCAGTCTCATAAAATAACTCAACATTATCGTAGTTAGCCTTTGGATTAGTCTCCTCATTAGAATTCTTATCAAGCATTTTTCTTGAATTCTAAAATTCTCATCAACTCTAACATTTGTACTTTCAACAATAGTCTTGGGTTTTTTATTAAAACATTTGTATTCTTTACTTTTCAATGAATAACCAAGAAACATGCCTCCATCACTTCTCGCATCAAACTTACCAATGTCATCTTCTCTCTTAATGTAACACTTATTTCCAAAATTTTTGAAATACTTAACTGGGGGTGCATGTCCAAACCAAAGCTCATAAGGAGTTTTACCATTACCTTGTCTGATATATATTATGTTCATTGTATATATTGTTGTGTTAATAGTTCTCTCCAAAATGTCTTTCAGACATTATTCTCAAACATCATAGTTCTTGTTGCCTCTGTTAGTGATCTTTTTCTCCTTTCTTCTATACCATTATACTCAGGTGTCTTATGGGTTGAAATTTTTCTTTTAATGTCATTCACTTCACAAAAACTATTAAACTAAATTGAAGTAAACTCTCGACCTCTATTGGATCTTAAACACTTATCTTCAAACCATATTCATTTTCAACTCTATTCTTAAATACCTTAAGCTTCTCAAATGCTTCAGATTTCTCTCTAAGAAATGCTACCCACATCATCCTAATAAAATCATCAACAAGAATCATGAAGTACCTTTCACCATAGAATGTTGTTGTCTTTATAGTACCACTCAAATCTGTGTGTATTATCTCCAACTTTGCAAATGTAGTAAACTTCTTTCTTGGAAAAGAACATTTTTCTTCTGCTTTGCCATGACACATTCCTTGCATACCATGTTTGTAGGCTTTACAATTTTGGAAAAATCTCTAACAACAAGTGTAGTGCTCACTTTCACAAGTTGAATTGTTTCCAACTCTAACAATTCATCCATTGCATATGATGTAAACAACCACTTTCTATGATCCAATCATATTTTTAATGACACTAATGCCTTTTCTTCTCCAACTTATTCTTTTTGGGGACTTTCTTCCTTAATTGCAGCAAATCATATTTCATCACTCCCATTATCACTTTCACTCAAGAATCTTTCCACACTAGCTTCCAAATCTTCATCATTTCCATATAGACATTCTCCAATCTTCCTAGTCTTGAAATTCCTCTTATACTTCTTTACTCTCTTAGGACACTTAGAAGCATTATGACCATATTCATTAGAATCCCAACATTTAAATATTTTCTTACCTCCAAGCTCTCTTCTCACAAGTAGGGAAATTCCTTCTTCAATATTTATGTCTCCATTTGGTATTCCTCTATTGTTAGCATAATCTCCACTGGTACTTGCAATCCTTGACAGTTTAGGTCAAACACTCAATGCACTGAAAGTAGTTTCAACTCTAGGTAAGTCTCACATTTGTCTCAAACTTATCTTAGTTGATTCCAATCTTCCAAGAAGAGTCTCTCTTGTGAAGTATTATGTGAAAGGTATAACTGTTTCAATAATGTGTTGTCTTCTTATATGCAGGTGTCAAATTTTCAAGATCTTCCATACAATTTCATCTTCATCCTTCTTCCCAACACACGTCTTAATTCCTACAACAATCTCTAATATTCTACCAAAATAACTTCTTACATATTCATCTTCCATCATTTTAACTTCTTGAAATAAACATATCCAATTTTGCAGTCTAACCTTCTTAGCATGTTTATCACCTTCATAGGTAGATTACAAAGCTTTCCAAATATCATTTGCAAAACTAAATATTTTACCTGATTGTACTCATTTTCAAGAGCTATCAAAAGTGCTTCCCTTGCGAGCATATTACACATGAATATATATCTTTGTGCTTCAAAACGTCCTTCAAGTTTATCTTCTTCAATTACTTATTTCACGTTGTTAGTAATTAGCCAATATCCTGGACCCATGCATAGCAAATGTGTCTTCATCTTCTCTTTCCAACTGTCATAGTTTTTTTCATCAAACTTCACACTATCCTTTCTGAAATGACTTGCCATATATCTCCTTAAGTTGTTAAGATTTTCCTTCAAGGACTTCATGCGCTGATACCAATTGTTAGAAAGTAAATTCCACTAAGTGGGGGTGAATCAATCATCCAATTAAAACAACTCTTATTAACCTTAATAAATCTAAAACATGTAATCAGAAAGCGCAACAACCACAAGAAGATAACCATACACAATAACATCAAATTTGTTAACTAGGGAAACCCTTGATCAGAGGGAAAACCCAAGTGGGGATGGTACCCACAAAATGATGTACTAATATATAAATTCCTTGTAAGAGGATGGACCCTATTAGGAGTCAATAAAATAGATTCAATGCATATCAATCCCTATTAGGAAACTTTGAATCCCTGTCAAAAGATCCCAACCCTGTTAGGAGTTATGGAAGGAAGAAGGACCCATTGTCCAAATAGCTTTAAGGGAAAGACCACCAAACTCATTGTCCAACTAGACTTAGTATTCCTTTCAAAATTATACCAAATGAGCAATTGTCCACTGGCACTCTCTACCAAATATTATAACTTTTCTCTCTCATTGTCCCTCTGTTGCACCAAACACTTCTCTAATGTCAATATTAGGTTTTCTTACTCGCATCACACAAAATCCATTAGATCGCTTACTCACTTATAATTTGCAATCCACACTTACAATTCGCAATCACTTACCACAAATTCATGCTTAACCACAAGGAAAAAAAACATTCCTTTATACCAAGTCCTTATGTTAATTATTGAGTCGGCCTTGAGGCTTTCTTAACTTACAATTACAATAGGACCACATTAAGATAATAGAATACATGTTACAATACATCTCTTCATAATTATATATCATTTTTGGCTCATAGTCTTCACAAATCTTCCCACTTGCAACCTCAAACTTAGCACTATTAACCATGCTATCATCGCCATATCTTCTAATTTTGTCTAAGTGCACTTAACTAGACTCTATCTTTGTTAGGAGATATAATCCAATTACTAGAAACCACTTCTTAGGCACTCTGAATTTGTACTATTTTTAATAAATCTCGAATAACTATCACCAGTCGTTGAGTTTATGCATGGGCACTTAACCACATCATCAGGACACTATATGGAACACGTCCTCAACTATGTATAATATCATGTGCAATCATCAAACCTCACGACCTCAAGCTATGTCTGCTGCTCTATCAATCTTCACAGAATAACCAGTATGTTGGCATCAATGAAAAACACTACCATGAATGCAACATATAATCATGCTAACAATCTATCAGATGCTCCAACAATGCTAGGATACTCCCCCATATAAATATCTTCAACATTTATGCGAACAACGTCTTCTACTGTCATGGGACTCAAGGTGAGAAAAGGTATTCAATTTTTTCAACCATGTGTGAGTTGTGATTTTCATGGATCCTTCAAAATTTGGAAGTGTTACATTGTTTACTCTCTATTTGATTATTTGTTTATGTGCCTCCTAAGTTTTGTCTTCTCCTAATTCTCTAAATGATGCAACCTCTCTTATGTGGGGCTTGCAATTTGCATAAGCTCTTGCAATGTCCTCGATGTTATAAATTGATTGCTCTATTTCTTTCTCTTCTCTTGGTATCTCTTCCCTAGGCAAGAACACATTTTTATTTTCTAGAATAATTTGATCTATATTGCTCATTACATGGGGGAGTTAGCTTTTCATATTATTGATTGTGTTCCCTATGTTTTGTAAGGCTTGGAGGACTTGGTTACTTATCAAAATTTAGTTGGTTGTTCTACCCATGACCTAATCTTTTATTCACAAGATAGTGAGATTATGCTATGACACCATAGTAATGTGCTCCTTAGGTTTTCATTTTGAGTTTGGACATATTTCTTAATTCTATAAGTCCAAATTCTAAGAAGTTTTCCTCTATTAATATCTTGCACATAGATCTTTCCTAGACTATTAATATTTGTATTGAATATGGTAACTGTATATGATGATGATACTCTTAAACTAATGAATTTATTGTAGGGATAAATTGATTAAGAACAGTATTGGAGACTAGTCTATGATAAATTTATTGCCAATAAATTTTAAGTGCAATTCTTCTCTTAGTTTGTTAGGCAGTGTAGGGAATTTTTTAGTGGCAATTATTTGTCAATTTGTGAATGTTTCATGTTGGTGACCTATGATCTATGAATAAAAATTGTATATCATGTTGGTTGTGTTGCAAGGATTTTATAAATATTGGATCAAATGCCTGGGCCAATCTCCCATAAATCTATATGACTGTCTATGTTTCTATCATGATATTGATAATCTGATCTAATTTTTGGACAAGATAAATTCCAAATTTCCTTCTACAATTTCCAAATCTTGTCTTAATTGATGATAGAAAATTTCTATTAGTGTTATAAAGATATATGTAGAGGAGGCTCCAAATTCATTTGGCATTTTGGTGATGTGTGTCTCAAATCACTATCATCTTTACCAACTCTATCAATTCTAAAAAATTATTGGATGACCCATAATCACCTCAAAAATTACATAAGACTTGTTATTGAGCGGTCTTTGCCAAATATTTGTATATAATATAAGATTCCCATTGAATTTTCTAAAAATTGATTGGTGTAAATACATTTATAGATCATTATTATTTTACACAATTTGGTCATTTATGATCCCTTAGCTTTGATCACTAACAAAGTTTCAGAATATTAAGTGCATTGGGAATTGAAGCTAACGTAAAAGTAAGTGATTATTTTTTAAAGTATTATAATATTATTTTGAATTAAATTGACATTTTACATCTATCTATTTATAATTTTGAGTTCATTCTCATTGAGCAAGGAGCAGTTAGTGGTAAATTTATTAGATTCACATCCTGCACAACATATAGAAGAAAGTCGTGAACCCAATGTCTCTGATCATGATGAACTTGAAGAAGATTTTTTGGTAAAAACCTAGAGTAGCCAGAATGATATAATTGGCTTGGGTGAGATGTAAGGCCCCGCTCGAGAACCCAAAAGAAGAAGAAAATTCTAATAGGTTACAAAGTTTACTGAATTTTTTTTTAAAAGTTTAAATAACATCAAAGTAACAATGTGGAAGCAATATACACATACTCATAATTTACACACAAGCAATACAAATATAGATTTCATTCTAGAAGGGTTCCTTTGCATTGAGTCATGTTTAAGAAAGTTTTATTAATAAGTGTAAGTCTTCAGTACATGTTCATGAATCATAAGGAAATAATAGATACATTATCTCATAAGGAAATGCATAACTGATACAATAAAAATACAATAATGAATAACATCCATTGCACATGTCATAGGGTATGTGAGAATAGATACAAGCACATTAGAATACAAGATACATGATAACATACATACATCAACTGAATAAAAGTCTCTGAGATAAAAATAAGAATGATAATGGTAGAATTGCATCCATGAACATCCAACATCTATCAAATTGAGGGGGGACCCAAATGATAAGAAGACACTACCTCTCGATTGCGTGGTCACCTAGTGAGGCTCCAACTCCCACTAAGCATGGAAGATAATGAACGATCCAAAAATGGCTAATCAATCATAAAACATTTATAGGCAAGAAACCCTAATAGCCAAATCTACCTCAAGGGTAATAAACAACCAAAAAAAAAATGATAATCCATATTAAAAAGACATTTAATCTAATATCATCATCACATGCCAAGTCAACATACAAATACCAAGTATAAATCAAGTATCAAAACCAAAAAGATACATCCACCTTCAAATAAATGTCAAGTGTCACAAGCACAATAACTAATAGATAACAATTGTCATCAATAAAAGTAAACCATCTGTCACCAACTCATATAATAAAAATACCACCCATAAATAATTGATATTGATCAATAAAAGTCAATCGTCAACAATAAATGACATACAATCAATAAATAACAACTCGTAATAAATACACCATCAAAAGTAATATCCAACAAGTACACCACTAGAGGCAAATATAAGAAAACCACAAAGGAGACTCGAGCTGCATATTAGGGAGTGTCAACACATGGTCAAACTACTTGAGTTTCCCTGGACTAGTCTCTCAGTAGATCCCAGACCCTCAAGCATTGAGTTACCCTAGATTGGTCACTCTAGACTCTAGACCCTCAACATGACAATGTGGAACCAGAATACCCTTTCTTAAAGACAAGGAAAACTAGTCATACCTCTCACTAGGTATCATCACATTCCCATCCTTAGCCTATACAAGTGCTCAACTTGTTAGACAACTTACAGTGAGTTACCCTCACAGCCACTTTGGGTCTCGACCCCCATTGCAAGCCACTCTCACAAACATGCACCTAGAATACGTTCCCAAAACTCACAAACCACAATTGTGTCCCATACCACAAAAGTAATACTAATCGAATTCAGTTCCTTAATAGGCAACCCAAAAATAACATTATTTTTCAAAACTCAAGTTCTCATAAATGCTCATCAAAAGAAATTTCATGAAAGAAATATCAATTTAAATAATAAAGTACATCATGACATCCAGTCAAATAATCATAAAAGAAATCTCAAAAATGCCTTTGGTGCATATCCAAACTTGGCTAACTAAACAACCTACAAAGAAAACCACCACGAAAATAAACATCACAAGACTATAAATACAATATAAGAAAACACATAGTTTTCAGCCATTTGATATAATTCCATCATTTTCTATTTTTAAGTTTGGGCCATAAAGATGTGTATATATATGTATGTATGTATGTTAATATAAATTGTTATACTAATATACTTATTTAACTCAATAAGTATTTAAGTAAATTAAGTTAATGGGGTCCGTGCTTAGGAAGCTGAAAGTAATATTATAAGTATGCACCTAAGGATATATGCATATCTATATTTTTTTTAATACTACGAGATTACGATAGAAGTCACGTGACTCTATGAGTCCTCTCAAGTCCATGTATTCCTTTTGAATTTAACATTAACCTAAACTAACCTAAACTAACCCTCTAACTCCAACTTTTTTCCCATCTTCCAACATAATTCTACAGACCAATCAACACTCTTCTCAAAGAGCTTACACGCTGTCCCATGCACTGACCAAGGCTTCACGTAATCCCAGTCATTTTTCTGAGCAGAAATTCGAATGGAGGGGGGAAAAAGATAAGATTTAAGTTCCTGGTCATGTCAGAGATGGGCAAGATTTATCCTGGCATTAAATTCAAAGATTTTAGTTCCAAACTCTGCGCGCCCTTGGTTTCAAACTGACGCCCATAAACATTCCAAACTCCCTTCACGTGGTTCGAGGATGAAGCAAGAGGAAACGCTAAAACAAAGTGGGGTGTTGCAGGTTTGTCTGCATAAAATATAGAGACTTTAGTGTTTCCCCACATCACGCCTGCATTCGACAGGTTGAGGTACGTTTGCAGTGAAAAAGAATGGGAGTAACGTTTTAAAAAATATATATTAATTACATTGCCTTTCATTATATATATATATATATATATATATATATATATATATATATATATATATATATATATATATATATATATATATATATATATATATATATATTTGTTCTAAACTTTATGAAGTTTTGTGGAAAGGTGGCCAATCCCATTGCAAGCGAAAACTTTTATGGCAGTCTAAAATGTATGGGGATACGTAAATGAGTGAGTGGAGGTAGTTGAGAGAAAGGTGGAAAAGTGGGTGCGTCCTCCAAGACACCCTCCACCATAAAGACCTTCTTATCTCTTTTGAATGTGGTCGCTGCCCAAGGAGGAAGGTCTTTTAGCATAGTCAACCGCATTAAATTAGGCAAGTGCCCTTCTTACATTCTCCCAAGATGATGGCGGCAAGAACTGATTGCTAAATAGTATTTAATGTTCTTGTTTTTATTTTATTCTTGAGCTTAGTCCATTGTCCAAGAAAGATGGTGCCTTAGAGTTCCTAGGCTGCCTCAAGTCAATGATTTCATTTAATATGGTCCTATTATATTATTATTGTCATTTTTTTTTCTTTTTCCATTAAACAAACTTAGATTGATTTGTTTTTTTGATAGCGGGTCGCCTAGGTGAGGTCATGTATTAGATTGCTTTGTCTGTACTCTTTTTCTTAAATTGAGTTTACAACTTTTTCATACAAAATACAGCATCCTGTAGATGCTTATTTTGAATATAAATTTTCCTCTTGTTTCTTTGAAAGCTTATGTATTTATTTATTTATTTTTAAATAACTTATAAAAGTGAATTATTTTAGCTATTTAGTATTATTTATGCTTTCATATCAATTTACCATTTCTATCTAAATATTTCAAAAATTGAGGAGTTTTGTTATAATGAGCTTTTTGCTCAAAAGATGTAAAAGTTTCACTAGTCCTATATATTTTTTTTAAATGTCCATACTTTACATGGACCCATTATTGCCCCAGTGTCACGAAACCGGTGGCTATGATACCAAAATGTCATGCCCAAACTACATGGGCAAAACACAATTTTTTTTTTAATAGATTTAATTGGAATAATTCGTCCTTTGCCAATAATTTCTTTTAAATGAAAATCCATAAAGCCTAATTACAACCTTAACATACAAGAATATGAATTATCTGTTTTAAATCAATAATGCAAGAATTGTTTGATTCAAATAATCATGCAACCTGAATCTACATCCATGATCATAATTTTCATTTTCAGCATGAAAGAAAACTTGAAATTTTACCAAATTGAACATCATCAATTCCATCCTATTTTTGAGATACATCCATCTAAATTTAAATCACGATTTAATCACATGATAACCAATTATACTCAACCACCAATTTTATTGGCAAACCTGATTCAAAGGCTCAGCCGGGAAAGAACCAGGAAGAAAACCCGGCTTCGTTGCCATTTACAACAAAGTTTAAAATACAATTTACAACAGGATATCAATCCCAAATTTCAACAATATAATTGAATTTTCTTCATGTCCCTCATCAAGGGATTCATTTCAAATTTTGCAACACATTTATACGAACCGAGGAGGAAACAAATATCTGATCGGGTGACAACCAAGCATAACCAAGAAACAATCAAACAAGCATAATCATACATGGTTTACACAATAGGATTCACAATGAATCAAAACTAGGGAAAGGTGGATTCTTCCAACCAGGAGAAGTCAAGCACAACACCAAACAGATGCCCAATTGGGGCTATATACCAAGAACTTCCGTTCTTCCATTTCAACATACCAAAATCATACCATAAACATACAAGGTTTGTGCTGACAGGTAGGGGCCCATAACACCCTACCCTTTCTCCCTCTTCTCATCCTGAGAAGAGACTCTACACTGGTTGGAGACCGACTAAACAGACCTTTCCCAAAATTGGTCACTTTTTCTCTCTCCAAGGGTGAGTAATACCAAAACTCCCATGCAAGAAAAACTCAAAATTGCAAACATAAACATGAAAGGAAATCATCCAAAAAGATAACATGGTTTTCAAAGCTTCCCAACATACCCACAAACATACAAACATTGGAACAACAACAAGGTAGCATAAGCATGAAACAAGAATGAAATTTGAACAAGGGAGATGAGAATTCCAACCTTCACAAAGAGGTAATGGCAATGAACAAGTTTGAGTAGAGTTTCCCTTTCCTTGCTTCAATCTTCAAACTCTTCTCTAAATGTAGAGATTGGGTAACAACCTCCCCAAGACCAAGAAGGGCCTCTAAAATAAGCCTCAAGCTCAACCACCAAAGGGATCAATAACTTCACCCACCCACCTACAAATCTAGAAACTCCTAACTCTACCCACACCATGGTTAAACACTAAGTGGAGGTGGGGTTATGACACTCAAGATAGCCACTTGCAATTTTCGCACAAAGGTAAAATGAGACTTTTTGAGTGATCTCCAAAGTCAACAAAAGGGGCTTAGGGGTTGGAAAAGACCCCCAACCCATACCCATACCCCTTGGGCATAATTATTTCATGTTTTAAAGCCTTGGGAATAGGTTAGGAACCAAGCAAAAACTAGGAAAATAATTAGGACCAACTAACAACTCTAAAAAATAGATTAAGCACTAATCTGGATTAAGGGTGACTAAACTCGATTAAGAACCCAAATTAGCAAAAGATACCAACTTAATCTGACTTAGGTCCAAGGGTTACACAGCTAACCCTAACTAGCGTGCTAAAGAGCACAAACAATTCATGAGTGTCAAGAGACACTAAAAGAACATAGTTACGAATATTAACATTTACTGATCACAGAAAGATACATACATACATCTCACAATTAAAATACTTGAATTAAGAACAACAGGGTTTCCAAAATTAACACATAGAGATCAGTTATGTTCCTTCGTCGGTTTCCTCAGCTAAAATATCTGCACACTCATTGCACACATCAGTAGTCTCAAAAAGACCATGTACATATGTATATATACGTATCAGAAATTCACATAAATTGAAACAAACATCAATCAGGGTTTCTTTCATCCTACTTATATCTTTAATCATAAAGATTCCAAAAATCAATGTGTTAATCCTACATTTTACTTAATTCATCTACATACATATACCTAAAACCTTAAATGACGAACATCAAATATCTAGAAGTAACATCACAAAGCATGAAATAATAAAATATGTTCAAGCATCAGATAATGTCTCGACATCTCGAGTCGTGAGTATCCAAAAAATAGTAATGTATCACTATGCTACGATGGATCGGGGCGAACTCAGAACATAATGTTTCAATTAATTAACTATTTAATTCATTTCTACTCACATTTAATCATCAATAATTACATAATCAATATGACATATAACTTATTTATTAATTCAGATTAAGTACGAGAATAATCATTGTTAGGCATGCATATACCTAAACATCATAGCATCGCCAACAATGAATATTGAACTATCTAAATGCATAAAATCCTAATCATTGAGGTAACACAATCAATAAAATCATCATTAAGTGAGACACCTTGTACTATTGTTAGTGCAAATTAATGTTTAAATAGTCGAGATATCATAGTTAATAAGTATCTGCGAGGAGGGACCTTACATCCTCCCCCACTAGCCTTTGACTTCCTCCTGGAAGTTGCACCGTTAAAATGTTCATCTTATGATAAACATATTTACCTTATTACCATTACTAAAGGCAAAGTTTACTCCATAACTCTGTCATGGTTACATTTTTCCATGGTCAAACACTTCTTAAAACATATAGGTCACATATAAACAATTTTCTAATCTAATATAGATATACCTATAGAGTTTCTATCAATAATAATATCATAAGATGTTCTGAATCTGACATACCCAAATGTTAAACATCCAGTTAATCATTAGGGATCCCTTTTGGTAGGCCATCATATGTCATTTGCCAACAAAATTTAAAAGAAAGTGCCTCACAATTTAAATTCGACATCAGGGATGAAACATCCAACACAAAAGTCAAAAATCAAAGAAATAAAGAGTGGCCACAATAGTAAAATTTTAATCAAGAATTAAAGACATAACCAAGAGGCAAAATAGAATCGTCAATACTACAGTTGGCTAAACAGCCCCACATCATATTGTTGGCAAAAAGGAAGAACATTAAGAGTACCAAAATCTAAAATTAGGCAAAAGAGGAAATAAATCCAATTTCTCACAAAATTTAAATTGCTGACATAATGCGACCATACCAAAGTCTCTGAGAAAAAGATGAATCTTAGGTTTTCCAAATCCATCACAGGGATCAAGAATTGTAATTAGATGGAGGTCTAACGACCATGTCGCTCAACTATGATTGATCCCACGTACTAACTACAATGCTTCCACGAGTGATCGGGTTAGACCAAATCTGATTTCTGCTAGAGATGTTGAGAAACACTTTCTCTTTGACTTCTAGGATGTTTGATTTAAAAGAAAGATACCCTTACATGCTACAACCATTAATTTTAATTAGGCTTATAATCCATACATCTTAACTATCTTAACTATTAACCATTAAAATCCCATTCAAAATAATTACTAATAAAATATTGATGCCCTTAACTTAATATGTCATTTAAAACAAAAATAATTTACCAATTCTATCAACAAATTTCTAACATACAAACATCCTAACATAATTATTCTAACATCTAACTAAATAACAAACCTTTACACTACTTATTATTAACTAAGACTAAAATAAATTCAAAAGTTTAAATTATACTAATAATAATTACCTAACAACTAAAATAGTGTAACACCAAAATTTAAAACTTAAACTTAAAAACATCTCCTAACTAAATTTTTTATAAAAAAAACGTATCTCACAACTTACATATTATTCCAACCTTGTAAGAAAACCAACCCTCTTACTTAAAATGTATTCACCTATAAATTTTCTAGGGATTCACTACTTACCCACTACTTTCATCACAACAATTTAACATTCATATAAAATAAATAATCTTATTGTTGTATGTACTTAAGATCCAAGGCACTACGAACAAACATAATTTACAACTAATTTAAAACCTATTAACGTTATTTAACTTAATCATACTAAAAGTTACTTTAACAACAACAAAAAAAAACTATCTACTTTATCTAATACTTACAATAAAATCTAATATTTAAATGTACAAATATTAGCCATAACTTTATTAATACTAAATTTTATCTTACAAAACTAACTTACAAAATTACTCATACTAAATTCTAACTTCTAACTAATCCTACTTTAAACTAACCTTGACTAACCTGAACAACCAATACCGTGACCATGCTTTGGTGAATGGGGTCTGACATGTGGGCCATTTTTGCGACCACTGGCGAGAAAGCACAGTAACGAGGGAAAATCACGAGCTTGAGGGCATAAAGGCGAATCGCAACTTGCCCCCTTCCTTTCGTGTAGTTCACTTAGAGGAGAGTGTCTTTTCAAGTGGGTGGTTCGAATCCTATGAATTAATGTGCAGCGATTTTCTTAGTTAAGTAAATTAAGTTAGTGGGGTCCGTGCTTAGGAAGCTGAAAGTAATATTATAAGTATGCACCTAAGGATATATGCATATCTATATTTTTTTTAATACTATGAGATTATGATAGAAGTCACGTGACTCTATGAGTCCTCTCAAGTCCATGTATTCCTTTTGAATTCAACATTAACCTAAACTAACCTAAACTAACCCTCTAACTCCAACTTTTTTCCCATCTTCCAACATAATTCTACAGACCAATCAACACTCTTCTCAAAGAGATTACACGCTGTCCCATGCGCTGACCAAGGCTTCACGTAATCCCAGTCATTTTTTTGAGCAAAAATTCGAATGGAGGGGGGAAAAAGATAAGATTTAAGTTCCTGGTCATGTCAGAGATGGGCAAGATTTATCCTGGCATTAAATTCAAAGATTTTAGTTCCAAACTCTGCTCGTCCTTGGTTTCAAACTGACGCCCATAAACATTCCAAACTCCCTTCACGTGGTTCGAGGATGAAGCAAGAGGACACGCTAAAACAAAGTGGGGTGTTGCAGGTTTGTCTGCATAAAATACAGAGACTTTAGTGTTTCCCCACGTCACGCCTGCATTCGACAGGTTGAGGTACGTTTGTAGTGAAAAAGAATGGGAGTAACGTTTTAAAAAAAAATATTAATTACATTGCCTTTCATTATATATATATATATATATATATATATATATATTTGTTCTAAACTTTATGAAGTTTTGTGGAAAGGTGGCCAATCCCATTGCAAGCGAAAACTTTTATGGCAGTCTAAAATGTATGGGGATACGTAAATGAGTGAGTGGAGGTAGTTGAGAGAAAGGTGGAAAAGTGGGTGCGTCCTCCAAGACACCCTCCACCATAAAGACCTTCTTATCTCTTTTGAATGTGGTCGCTGCCCAAGGAGGAAGGTCTTTTAGCATAGTCAACCGCATTAAATTAGGCAAGTGCCCTTCTTACATTCTCCCAAGATGATGGCGGCAAGAACTGATTGCTAAATAGTATTTAATGTTCTTGTTTTTATTTTATTCTTGAGCTTAGTCCATTGTCCAAGAAAGATGGTGCCTTAGAGTTCCTAGGCTGCCTCAAGTCAATGATTTCATTTAATATGGTCCTATTATATTATTATTGTCATTTTTTTTTCTTTTTCCATTAAACAAACTTAGATTGATTTGTTTTTTTGATAGCGGGTCGCCTAGGTGAGGTCATGTATTAGATTGCTTTGTCTGTACTCTTTTTCTTAAATTGAGTTTACAACTTTTTCATACAAAATACAGCATCCTGTAGATGCTTATTTTGAATATAAATTTTCCTCTTGTTTCTTTGAAAGCTTATGTATTTATTTATTTATTTTTAAATAACTTATAAAAGTGAATTATTTTAGCTATTTAGTATTATTTATGCTTTCATATCAATTTACCATTTCTATCTAAATATTTCAAAAATTGAGGAGTTTTGTTATAATGAGCTTTTTGCTCAAAAGATGTAAAAGTTTCACTAGTCCTATATATTTTTTTTAAATGTCCATACTTTACATGGACCCATTATTGCCCCAGTGTCACGAAACCGGTGGCTATGATACCAAAATGTCATGCCCAAACTACATGGGCAAAACACAATTTTTTTTTTAATAGATTTAATTGGAATAATTCGTCCTTTGCCAATAATTTCTTTTAAATGAAAATCCATAAAGCCTAATTACAACCTTAACATACAAGAATATGAATTATCTGTTTTAAATCAATAATGCAAGAATTGTTTGATTCAAATAATCATGCAACCTGAATCTACATCCATGATCATAATTTTCATTTTCAGCATGAAAGAAAACTTGAAATTTTACCAAATTGAACATCATCAATTCCATCCTATTTTTGAGATACATCCATCTAAATTTAAATCACGATTTAATCACATGATAACCAATTATACTCAACCACCAATTTTATTGGCAAACCTGATTCAAAGGCTCAGCCGGGAAAGAACCAGGAAGAAAACCCGGCTTCGTTGCCATTTACAACAAAGTTTAAAATACAATTTACAACAGGATATCAATCCCAAATTTCAACAATATAATTGAATTTTCTTCATGTCCCTCATCAAGGGATTCATTTCAAATTTTGCAACACATTTATACGAACCGAGGAGGAAACAAATATCTGATCGGGTGACAACCAAGCATAACCAAGAAACAATCAAACAAGCATAATCATACATGGTTTACACAATAGGATTCACAATGAATCAAAACTAGGGAAAGGTGGATTCTTCCAACCAGGAGAAGTCAAGCACAACACCAAACAGATGCCCAATTGGGGCTATATACCAAGAACTTCCGTTCTTCCATTTCAACATACCAAAATCATACCATAAACATACAAGGTTTGTGCTGACAGGTAGGGGCCCATAACACCCTACCCTTTCTCCCTCTTCTCATCCTGAGAAGAGACTCTACACTGGTTGGAGACCGACTAAACAGACCTTTCCCAAAATTGGTCACTTTTTCTCTCTCCAAGGGTGAGTAATACCAAAACTCCCATGCAAGAAAAACTCAAAATTGCAAACATAAACATGAAAGGAAATCATCCAAAAAGATAACATGGTTTTCAAAGCTTCCCAACATACCCACAAACATACAAACATTGGAACAACAACAAGGTAGCATAAGCATGAAACAAGAATGAAATTTGAACAAGGGAGATGAGAATTCCAACCTTCACAAAGAGGTAATGGCAATGAACAAGTTTGAGTAGAGTTTCCCTTTCCTTGCTTCAATCTTCAAACTCTTCTCTAAATGTAGAGATTGGGTAACAACCTCCCCAAGACCAAGAAGGGCCTCTAAAATAAGCCTCAAGCTCAACCACCAAAGGGATCAATAACTTCACCCACCCACCTACAAATCTAGAAACTCCTAACTCTACCCACACCATGGTTAAACACTAAGTGGAGGTGGGGTTATGACACTCAAGATAGCCACTTGCAATTTTCGCACAAAGGTAAAATGAGACTTTTTGAGTGATCTCCAAAGTCAACAAAAGGGGCTTAGGGGTTGGAAAAGACCCCCAACCCATACCCATACCCCTTGGGCATAATTATTTCATGTTTTAAAGCCTTGGGAATAGGTTAGGAACCAAGCAAAAACTAGGAAAATAATTAGGACCAACTAACAACTCTAAAAAATAGATTAAGCACTAATCTGGATTAAGGGTGACTAAACTCGATTAAGAACCCAAATTAGCAAAAGATACCAACTTAATCTGACTTAGGTCCAAGGGTTACACAGCTAACCCTAACTAGCGTGCTAAAGAGCACAAACAATTCATGAGTGTCAAGAGACACTAAAAGAACATAGTTACGAATATTAACATTTACTGATCACAGAAAGATACATACATACATCTCACAATTAAAATACTTGAATTAAGAACAACAGGGTTTCCAAAATTAACACATAGAGATCAGTTATGTTCCTTCGTCGGTTTCCTCAGCTAAAATATCTGCACACTCATTGCACACATCAGTAGTCTCAAAAAGACCATGTACATATGTATATATACGTATCAGAAATTCACATAAATTGAAACAAACATCAATCAGGGTTTCTTTCATCCTACTTATATCTTTAATCATAAAGATTCCAAAAATCAATGTGTTAATCCTACATTTTACTTAATTCATCTACATACATATACCTAAAACCTTAAATGACGAACATCAAATATCTAGAAGTAACATCACAAAGCATGAAATAATAAAATATGTTCAAGCATCAGATAATGTCTCGACATCTCGAGTCGTGAGTATCCAAAAAATAGTAATGTATCACTATGCTACGATGGATCGGGGCGAACTCAGAACATAATGTTTCAATTAATTAACTATTTAATTCATTTCTACTCACATTTAATCATCAATAATTACATAATCAATATGACATATAACTTATTTATTAATTCAGATTAAGTACGAGAATAATCATTGTTAGGCATGCATATACCTAAACATCATAGCATCGCCAACAATGAATATTGAACTATCTAAATGCATAAAATCCTAATCATTGAGGTAACACAATCAATAACATCATCATTAAGTGAGACACCTTGTACTATTGTTAGTGCAAATTAATGTTTAAATAGTCGAGATATCATAGTTAATAAGTATCTGCGAGGAGGGACCTTACATCCTCCCCCACTAGCCTTTGACTTCCTCCTGGAAGTTGCACCGTTAAAATGTTCATCTTATGATAAACATATTTACCTTATTACCATTACTAAAGGCAAAGTTTACTCCATAACTCTGTCATGGTTACATTTTTCCATGGTCAAACACTTCTTAAAACATATAGGTCACATATAAACAATTTTCTAATCTAATATAGATATACCTATAGAGTTTCTATCAATAATAATATCATAAGATGTTCTGAATCTGACATACCCAAATGTTAAACATCCAGTTAATCATTAGGGATCCCTTTTGGTAGGCCATCATATGTCATTTGCCAACAAAATTTAAAAGAAAGTGCCTCACAATTTAAATTCGACATCAGGGATGAAACATCCAACACAAAAGTCAAAAATCAAAGAAATAAAGAGTGGCCACAATAGTAAAATTTTAATCAAGAATTAAAGACATAACCAAGAGGCAAAATAGAATCGTCAATACTACAGTTGGCTAAACAGCCCCACATCATATTGTTGGCAAAAAGGAAGAACATTAAGAGTACCAAAATCTAAAATTAGGCAAAAGAGGAAATAAATCCAATTTCTCACAAAATTTAAATTGCTGACATAATGCGACCATACCAAAGTCTCTGAGAAAAAGATGAATCTTAGGTTTTCCAAATCCATCACAGGGATCAAGAATTGTAATTAGATGGAGGTCTAACGACCATGTCGCTCAACTATGATTGATCCCACGTACTAACTACAATGCTTCCACGAGTGATCGGGTTAGACCAAATCTGATTTCTGCTAGAGATGTTGAGAAACACTTTCTCTTTGACTTCTAGGATGTTTGATTTAAAAGAAAGATACCCTTACATGCTACAACCATTAATTTTAATTAGGCTTATAATCCATACATCTTAACTATCTTAACTATTAACCATTAAAATCCCATTCAAAATAATTACTAATAAAATATTGATGCCCTTAACTTAATATGTCATTTAAAACAAAAATAATTTACCAATTCTATCAACAAATTTCTAACATACAAACATCCTAACATAATTATTCTAACATCTAACTAAATAACAAACCTTTACACTACTTATTATTAACTAAGACTAAAATAAATTCAAAAGTTTAAATTATACTAATAATAATTACCTAACAACTAAAATAGTGTAACACCAAAATTTAAAACTTAAACTTAAAAACATCTCCTAACTAAATTTTTTATAAAAAAAACGTATCTCACAACTTACATATTATTCCAACCTTGTAAGAAAACCAACCCTCTTACTTAAAATGTATTCACCTATAAATTTTCTAGGGATTCACTACTTACCCACTACTTTCATCACAACAATTTAACATTCATATAAAATAAATAATCTTATTGTTGTATGTACTTAAGATCCAAGGCACTACGAACAAACATAATTTACAACTAATTTAAAACCTATTAACGTTATTTAACTTAATCATACTAAAAGTTACTTTAACAACAACAAAAAAAAACTATCTACTTTATCTAATACTTACAATAAAATCTAATATTTAAATGTACAAATATTAGCCATAACTTTATTAATACTAAATTTTATCTTACAAAACTAACTTACAAAATTACTCATACTAAATTCTAACTTCTAACTAATCCTACTTTAAACTAACCTTGACTAACCTGAACAACCAATACCGTGACCATGCTTTGGTGAATGGGGTCTGACATGTGGGCCATTTTTGCGACCACTGGCGAGAAAGCACAGTAACGAGGGAAAATCACGAGCTTGAGGGCATAAAGGCGAATCGCAACTTGCCCCCTTCCTTTCGTGTAGTTCACTTAGAGGAGAGTGTCTTTTCAAGTGGGTGGTTCGAATCCTATGAATTAATGTGCAGCGATTTTCTTAGTTAAGTAAATTAAGTTAGTGGGGTCCGTGCTTAGGAAGCTGAAAGTAATATTATAAGTATGCACCTAAGGATATATGCATATCTATATTTTTTTTAATACTATGAGATTATGATAGAAGTCACGTGACTCTATGAGTCCTCTCAAGTCCATGTATTCCTTTTGAATTCAACATTAACCTAAACTAACCTAAACTAACCCTCTAACTCCAACTTTTTTCCCATCTTCCAACATAATTCTACAGACCAATCAACACTCTTCTCAAAGAGATTACACGCTGTCCCATGCGCTGACCAAGGCTTCACGTAATCCCAGTCATTTTTTTGAGCAAAAATTCGAATGGAGGGGGGAAAAAGATAAGATTTAAGTTCCTGGTCATGTCAGAGATGGGCAAGATTTATCCTGGCATTAAATTCAAAGATTTTAGTTCCAAACTCTGCTCGTCCTTGGTTTCAAACTGACGCCCATAAACATTCCAAACTCCCTTCACGTGGTTCGAGGATGAAGCAAGAGGACACGCTAAAACAAAGTGGGGTGTTGCAGGTTTGTCTGCATAAAATACAGAGACTTTAGTGTTTCCCCACGTCACGCCTGCATTCGACAGGTTGAGGTACGTTTGTAGTGAAAAAGAATGGGAGTAACGTTTTAAAAAAAAATATTAATTACATTGCCTTTCATTTTATATATATATATATATATATATATATATATATATATATATATATATATATATATATATATATATATATATATATATATATATATATATATATATATATATATATATATATATATATATATATATATATATATATATATATATATATATATATATATATATATATATATATATATATATATATATATATTTGTTCTAAACTTTATGAAGTTTTGTGGAAAGGTGGCCAATCCCATTGCAAGCGAAAACTTTTATGGCAGTCTAAAATGTATGGGGATACGTAAATGAGTGAGTGGAGGTAGTTGAGAGAAAGGTGGAAAAGTGGGTGCGTCCTCCAAGACACCCTCCACCATAAAGACCTTCTTATCTCTTTTGAATGTGGTCGCTGCCCAAGGAGGAAGGTCTTTTAGCATAGTCAACCGCATTAAATTAGGCAAGTGCCCTTCTTACATTCTCCCAAGATGATGGCGGCAAGAACTGATTGCTAAATAGTATTTAATGTTCTTGTTTTTATTTTATTCTTGAGCTTAGTCCATTGTCCAAGAAAGATGGTGCCTTAGAGTTCCTAGGCTGCCTCAAGTCAATGATTTCATTTAATATGGTCCTATTATATTATTATTGTCATTTTTTTTTCTTTTTCCATTAAACAAACTTAGATTGATTTGTTTTTTTGATAGCGGGTCGCCTAGGTGAGGTCATGTATTAGATTGCTTTGTCTGTACTCTTTTTCTTAAATTGAGTTTACAACTTTTTCATACAAAATACAGCATCCTGTAGATGCTTATTTTGAATATAAATTTTCCTCTTGTTTCTTTGAAAGCTTATGTATTTATTTATTTATTTTTAAATAACTTATAAAAGTGAATTATTTTAGCTATTTAGTATTATTTATGCTTTCATATCAATTTACCATTTCTATCTAAATATTTCAAAAATTGAGGAGTTTTGTTATAATGAGCTTTTTGCTCAAAAGATGTAAAAGTTTCACTAGTCCTATATATTTTTTTTAAATGTCCATACTTTACATGGACCCATTATTGCCCCAGTGTCACGAAACCGGTGGCTATGATACCAAAATGTCATGCCCAAACTACATGGGCAAAACACAATTTTTTTTTTAATAGATTTAATTGGAATAATTCGTCCTTTGCCAATAATTTCTTTTAAATGAAAATCCATAAAGCCTAATTACAACCTTAACATACAAGAATATGAATTATCTGTTTTAAATCAATAATGCAAGAATTGTTTGATTCAAATAATCATGCAACCTGAATCTACATCCATGATCATAATTTTCATTTTCAGCATGAAAGAAAACTTGAAATTTTACCAAATTGAACATCATCAATTCCATCCTATTTTTGAGATACATCCATCTAAATTTAAATCACGATTTAATCACATGATAACCAATTATACTCAACCACCAATTTTATTGGCAAACCTGATTCAAAGGCTCAGCCGGGAAAGAACCAGGAAGAAAACCCGGCTTCGTTGCCATTTACAAAAAAGTTTAAAATACAATTTACAACAGGATATCAATCCCAAATTTCAACAATATAATTGAATTTTCTTCATGTCCCTCATCAAGGGATTCATTTCAAATTTTGCAACACATTTATACGAACCGAGGAGGAAACAAATATCTGATCGGGTGACAACCAAGCATAACCAAGAAACAATCAAACAAGCATAATCATACATGGTTTACACAATAGGATTCACAATGAATCAAAACTAGGGAAAGGTGGATTCTTCCAACCAGGAGAAGTCAAGCACAACACCAAACAGATGCCCAATTGGGGCTATATACCAAGAACTTCCGTTCTTCCATTTCAACATACCAAAATCATACCATAAACATACAAGGTTTGTGCTGACAGGTAGGGGCCCATAACACCCTACCCTTTCTCCCTCTTCTCATCCTGAGAAGAGACTCTACACTGGTTGGAGACCGACTAAACAGACCTTTCCCAAAATTGGTCACTTTTTCTCTCTCCAAGGGTGAGTAATACCAAAACTCCCATGCAAGAAAAACTCAAAATTGCAAACATAAACATGAAAGGAAATCATCCAAAAAGATAACATGGTTTTCAAAGCTTCCCAACATACCCACAAACATACAAACATTGGAACAACAACAAGGTAGCATAAGAATGAAACAAGAATGAAATTTGAACAAGGGAGATGAGAATTCCAACCTTCACAAAGAGGTAATGGCAATGAACAAGTTTGAGTAGAGTTTCCCTTTCCTTGCTTCAATCTTCAAACTCTTCTCTAAATGTAGAGATTGGGTAACAACCTCCCCAAGACCAAGAAGGGCCTCTAAAATAAGCCTCAAGCTCAACCACCAAAGGGATCAATAACTTCACCCACCCACCTACAAATCTAGAAACTCCTAACTCTACCCACACCATGGTTAAACACTAAGTGGAGGTGGGGTTATGACACTCAAGATAGCCACTTGCAATTTTCGCACAAAGGTAAAATGAGACTTTTTGAGTGATCTCCAAAGTCAACAAAAGGGGCTTAGGGGTTGGAAAAGACCCCCAACCCATACCCATACCCCTTGGGCATAATTATTTCATGTTTTAAAGCCTTGGGAATAGGTTAGGAACCAAGCAAAAACTAGGAAAATAATTAGGACCAACTAACAACTCTAAAAAATAGATTAAGCACTAATCTGGATTAAGGGTGACTAAACTCGATTAAGAACCCAAATTAGCAAAAGATACCAACTTAATCTGACTTAGGTCCAAGGGTTGCACAGCTAACCCTAACTAGCGTGCTAAAGAGCACAAACAATTCATGAGTGTCAAGAGACACTAAAAGAACATAGTTACGAATATTAACATTTACTGATCACAGAAAGATACATACATACATCTCACAATTAAAATACTTGAATTAAGAACAACAGGGTTTCCAAAATTAACACATAGAGATCAGTTATGTTCCTTCGTCGGTTTCCTCAGCTAAAATATCTGCACACTCATTGCACACATCAGTAGTCTCAAAAAGACCATGTACATATGTATATATACGTATCAGAAATTCACATAAATTGAAACAAACATCAATCAGGGTTTCTTTCATCCTACTTATATCTTTAATCATAAAGATTCCAAAAATCAATGTGTTAATCCTACATTTTACTTAATTCATCTACATACATATACCTAAAACCTTAAATGACGAACATCAAATATCTAGAAGTAACATCACAAAGCATGAAATAATAAAATATGTTCAAGCATCAGATAATGTTTCGACATCTCGAGTCGTGAGTATCCAAAAAATAGTAATGTATCACTATGCTACGATGGATCGGGGCGAACTCAGAACATAATGTTTCAATTAATTAACTATTTAATTCATTTCTACTCACATTTAATCATCAATAATTACATAATCAATATGACATATAACTTATTTATTAATTCAGATTAAGTACGAGAATAATCATTGTTAGGCATGCATATACCTAAACATCATAGCATCGCCAACAATGAATATTGAACTATCTAAATGCATAAAATCCTAATCATTGAGGTAACACAATCAATAAAATCATCATTAAGTGAGACACCTTGTACTATTGTTAGTGCAAATTAATGTTTAAATAGTCGAGATATCATAGTTAATAAGTATCTGCGAGGAGGGACCTTACATCCTCCCCCACTAGCCTTTGACTTCCTCCTGGAAGTTGCACCGTTAAAATGTTCATCTTATGATAAACATATTTACCTTATTACCATTACTAAAGGCAAAGTTTACTCCATAACTCTGTCATGGTTACATTTTTCCATGGTCAAACACTTCTTAAAACATATAGGTCACATATAAACAATTTTCTAATCTAATATAGATATACCTATAGAGTTTCTATCAATAATAATATCATAAGATGTTCTGAATCTGACATACCCAAATGTTAAACATCCAGTTAATCATTAGGGATCCCTTTTGGTAGGCCATCATATGTCATTTGCCAACAAAATTTAAAAGAAAGTGCCTCACAATTTAAATTCGACATCAGGGATGAAACATCCAACACAAAAGTCAAAAATCAAAGAAATAAAGAGTGGCCACAATAGTAAAATTTTAATCAAGAATTAAAGACATAACCAAGAGGCAAAATAGAATCGTCAATACTACAGTTGGCTAAACAGCCCCACATCATATTGTTGGCAAAAAGGAAGAACATTAAGAGTACCAAAATCTAAAATTAGGCAAAAGAGGAAATAAATCCAATTTCTCACAAAATTTAAATTGCTGACATAATGCGACCATACCAAAGTCTCTGAGAAAAAGATGAATCTTAGGTTTTCCAAATCCATCACAGGGATCAAGAATTGTAATTAGATGGAGGTCTAACGACCATGTCGCTCAACTATGATTGATCCCACGTACTAACTACAATGCTTCCACGAGTGATCGGGTTAGACCAAATCTGATTTCTGCTAGAGATGTTGAGAAACACTTTCTCTTTGACTTCTAGGATGTTTGATTTAAAAGAAAGATACCCTTACATGCTACAACCATTAATTTTAATTAGGCTTATAATCCATACATCTTAACTATCTTAACTATTAACCATTAAAATCCCATTCAAAATAATTACTAATAAAATATTGATGCCCTTAACTTAATATGTCATTTAAAACAAAAATAATTTACCAATTCTATCAACAAATTTCTAACATACAAACATCCTAACATAATTATTCTAACATCTAACTAAATAACAAACCTTTACACTACTTATTATTAACTAAGACTAAAATAAATTCAAAAGTTTAAATTATACTAATAATAATTACCTAACAACTAAAATAGTGTAACACCAAAATTTAAAACTTAAACTTAAAAACATCTCCTAACTAAATTTTTTATAAAAAAAACGTATCTCACAACTTACATATTATTCCAACCTTGTAAGAAAACCAACCCTCTTACTTAAAATGTATTCACCTATAAATTTTCTAGGGATTCACTACTTACCCACTACTTTCATCACAACAATTTAACATTCATATAAAATAAATAATCTTATTGTTGTATGTACTTAAGATCCAAGGCACTACGAACAAACATAATTTACAACTAATTTAAAACCTATTAACGTTATTTAACTTAATCATACTAAAAGTTACTTTAACAACAACAAAAAAAAACTATCTACTTTATCTAATACTTACAATAAAATCTAATATTTAAATGTACAAATATTAGCCATAACTTTATTAATACTAAATTTTATCTTACAAAACTAACTTACAAAATTACTCATACTAAATTCTAACTTCTAACTAATCCTACTTTAAACTAACCTTGACTAACCTGAACAACCAATACCGTGACCATGCTTTGGTGAATGGGGTCTGACATGTGGGCCATTTTTGCGACCACTGGCGAGAAAGCACAGTAACGAGGGAAAATCACGAGCTTGAGGGCATAAAGGGAGATTTGATCGCCCGTGACACGGCGAATCGCAACTTGCCCCCTTCCTTTCGTGTAGTTCACTTAGAGGAGAGTGTCTTTTCAAGTGGGTGGTTCGAATCCTATGAATTAATGTGCAGCGATTTTCTTAGTTAAGTAAATTAAGTTAGTGGGGTCCGTGCTTAGGAAGCTGAAAGTAATATTATAAGTATGCACCTAAGGATATATGCATATCTATATTTTTTTTAATACTATGAGATTATGATAGAAGTCACGTGACTCTATGAGTCCTCTCAAGTCCATGTATTCCTTTTGAATTCAACATTAACCTAAACTAACCTAAACTAACCCTCTAACTCCAACTTTTTTCCCATCTTCCAACATAATTCTACAGACCAATCAACACTCTTCTCAAAGAGATTACACGCTGTCCCATGCGCTGACCAAGGCTTCACGTAATCCCAGTCATTTTTTTGAGCAAAAATTCGAATGGAGGGGGGAAAAAGATAAGATTTAAGTTCCTGGTCATGTCAGAGATGGGCAAGATTTATCCTGGCATTAAATTCAAAGATTTTAGTTCCAAACTCTGCTCGTCCTTGGTTTCAAACTGACGCCCATAAACATTCCAAACTCCCTTCACGTGGTTCGAGGATGAAGCAAGAGGACACGCTAAAACAAAGTGGGGTGTTGCAGGTTTGTCTGCATAAAATACAGAGACTTTAGTGTTTCCCCACGTCACGCCTGCATTCGACAGGTTGAGGTACGTTTGTAGTGAAAAAGAATGGGAGTAACGTTTTAAAAAAAAATATTAATTACATTGCCTTTCATTATATATATATATATATATATATATATATATATATATATATTTGTTCTAAACTTTATGAAGTTTTGTGGAAAGGTGGCCAATCCCATTGCAAGCGAAAACTTTTATGGCAGTCTAAAATGTATGGGGATACGTAAATGAGTGAGTGGAGGTAGTTGAGAGAAAGGTGGAAAAGTGGGTGCGTCCTCCAAGACACCCTCCACCATAAAGACCTTCTTATCTCTTTTGAATGTGGTCACTGCCCAAGGAGGAAGGTCTTTTAGCATAGTCAACCGCATTAAATTAGGCAAGTGCCCTTCTTACATTCTCCCAAGATGATGGCGGCAAGAACTGATTGCTAAATAGTATTTAATGTTCTTGTTTTTATTTTATTCTTGAGCTTAGTCCATTGTCCAAGAAAGATGGCGCCTTAGAGTTCCTAGGCTGCCTCAGGTCAATGATTTCATTTAATATGGGTCCTATTATAGTATTATTGTCATTTTTTTTTCTTTTTGCATTAAACAAACTTAGATTGATTTGTTTTTTTGATAGCTGGTCACCTAGGTGAGGTCATGTATTAGATTGCTTTGTCTGTACTCTTTTTCTTAAATTGAGTTTACAACTTTTTCATACAAAATACAACATCCTGTAGATGCTTATTTTGAATATAAATTTTCCTCTTGTTTCTTTGAAAGCTTATGTATTTATTTATTTATTTTTAAATAACTTATAAAAGTGAATTATTTTAGCTATTTAGTATTATTTATGCTTTCATATCAATTTACCATTTCTATCTAAATATTTCAAAAATTGAGGAGTTTTGTTATAATGAGCTTTTTGCTCAAAAGATGTAATATTTTCACTAGTCCTATATATATTTTTTAAATGTCCATACTTTACATGGACCCATTGTTGCCCCAGTGTCACAAAACCGGTGGCTCTGATACCAAAATGTCATGCCCAAACTACATGGGCAAAACACAATTTTTTTTGAATAGATTTAATTGGAATAATTCGTCCTTTGCCAATAATTTCTTTTAAATGAAAATCCATAAAGCCTAATTACAACCTTAACATACAAGAATATGAATTATCCGTTTTAAATCAATAATGCAAGAATTGTTTGATTCAAATAATCATGCAACCTGAATCTACATCCATGATCATAATTTTCATTTTCAGCATGAAAGAAAACTTGAAATTTTACCAAATTGAACATCATCAATTCCATCCTATTTTTGAGATACATCCATCTAAATTTAAATCACGATTTAATCACATGATAACCAATTATACTCAACCACCAATTTTATTGGCAAACCTAATTCAAAGGCTCAGCCGGGAAAGAACCAGGAAGAAAACCCGGCTTTGTTGCCATTTACAACAAAGTTTAAAATACAATTTACAACAGGATATCAATCCCAAATTTCAACAATATAATTGAATTTTCTTCATGTCCCTCATCAAGGGATTCATTTCAAATTTTGCAACACATTTATACGAACCGAGGAGGAAACAAATATCTGATCGGGTGACAACCAAGCATAACCAAGAAACAATCAAAAAAGCATAATCATACATGGTTTACACAATAGGATTTACAATGAATCAAAACTAAGGAAAGGTGGATTCTTCCAACCAGGAGAAGTCAAGCACAACACCAAACAGATGCCCAATCGGGGCTATATACCAAGAACTTCCGTTCTTCCATTTCAACATACCAAAATCATACCATAAACATACAAGGTTTGTGCTGACAGGTAGGGGCCCATAACACCCTACCCTTTCTCCCTCTTCTCATCCTGAGAAGAGACTCTACACTGTTTGGAGTCCGACTAAACAGACCTTTCCCAAAATTGGTCACTTTTGCCCTCTCCAAGGGTGAGTAATACCAAAACTCCCATGCAAGAAAAACTCAAAATTGCAAACATAAACATGAAAGGAAATCATCCAAAAAGATAACATGGTTTTCAAAGCTTCCCAACATACCCACAAACATACAAACATTGGAACAACAACAAGGTAGTATAAGCATGAAACAAGAATGAAATTTGAACAAGGGAGATGAGAATTCCAACCTTCACAAAGAGGTAATGGCAATGAACAAGTTTGAGTAGAGTTTCCCTTTCCTTGCTTCAATCTTCAAACTCTTCTCTAAATGTAGAGATTGGGTAACAACCTCGCCAAGACCAAGAAGGGCCTCTAAAATAAGCCTCAAGCTCAACCACCAAAGGGATCAATAACTTCACCCACCCACCTACAAATCTAGAAACTCCTAACTCTACCCACACCATGGTTAAACACTAAGTGGAGGTGGGGTGATGACACTCAAGATAGCCACTTGCAATTTTCGCACAAAGGTAAAATGCGACTTTTTGAGTGATCTCCAAAGTCAACAAAAGGGGCTTAGGGGTTGGAAAAGACCCCCAACCCATACCCATACCCCTTGGGCATAATTATTTCATGTTTTAAAGCCTTAGGAATAGGTTAGGAACCAAGCAAAAACTAGGAAAATAATTAGGACCAACTAACAACTCTAAAAAGAAGATTAAGCACTAATCTGGATTAAGGGTGACTAAACTCGATTAAGAACCCAAATTAGCAAAAGATACCAACTTAATCTGACTTAGGTCCAAGGGTTACACATGTTAGAATCTGAAAAGATTAATAACCCAGAAAACTAGTGCAAAGAGTAAATATCTAAACTATGAATGCAAATGATACAAAATCAAAATAGCATCATAGAGTTAGTCTCCAAGAGAGTAATGCAAATGCTGGAAGAAAAATAGCATTAGGAGGATGCAAAAATAAGAGATGCAAATACAAGCCAGGTAGCATGCTTATATAGGCTAGGAAGAGGGAGGAGGTGGCAACACCAACCAATGAGGAGCAACCATCTATCGGACTAAAGATAGAAAAGTATCTTCCCAAGATAGCTAATGGATGCTCACATGAAGGAAGATGACACCTCACAACCATTCATCTAATAAGACATGCTTTATTAACCTAAGCGAGATTATTAAAAGTGTAGGAAAAACCTAGGAAAATAGGAAAAATAAAAAACTACACTAACACCCCCCCATAAGCGAAGCTTAGGTGGATGTAGAAATGGGTCCCGGCAAGTCAAGCCTGATGAGGTACCCATGTACATAAAATTCCCCCAAAAGAGAGAGAAAAGAGACTCCCCAAAGAAAATTAGGACTCCAAGTGAGAGGAAGAGGCCCCCCCAAAAGATGTAGCATCCTGCACCTCCAGCAAAGCTTGCAAATTTTGTCCGGTAGATCCACTTACATCGAACAATTTTTCTTCCCTTAGAAAAAGGGACAAGATCCCAAGTGTGGTTCCTCATCAAGGAACTATACTCTTCTTGCATAGCTGTATCCCACTCAAAAATACCAGAAGCCTCATGAAAGGACTGTGGATTTGAGGCAGTAGCAATGAAGATATGTAGAGCATCCTGGAATTGTGAATGAGTCTGCTTGGTGTCTGATGGATCCCCAACCCAATCACCTGCAAACTGCAGGGTATGTCTAGCCCAAAGTGGACCAGAAGATGCAAAATCTAGAGGAGAATCATCAACCTGTGAATGGTGATTAGGAGAGGAAGGAGGTTTGTCCTCTGAGTCACTCTCTGCATCAAAAGTGGAGGTAGAAGACTGCTCAAGTGAATCTGACCCATCAGGAGATCTATCATGTATTCCAAGTGACTCCAATGTCAAAGTAGAAGGCAACCCTGTGACCATGCTCTGCTGGTTAAGCTGATGCAAGTAGTGGAAGTTAAGATGGCCAAACTGCTCATGCCATAATCTGCTCACATCATTAGAGTGAGTGAGAAAACTAGTCAAAGGAGGATTAGGAACAAGGTGAGAAAACATATAGAGTCTTGACTGATGATCTTCTCTCCCAACTGCAATTGTAGAATCATTGTGCAACTCACGTATCTCCACTGAATCAGGAGTGAACTCAACCCGCTTGCCTAAACCTGTGTGAGTGATCTGGTGTACCAATAGGAGATTAGTTGACAATGAGGGTACATAAGGAACATCATGGAATGTGCCATCCCCCACATCAACAGACCCTCTCCCGCACACCTCAATAGGAGTGTTGTCACCCATCAATATAGAAGGCATAGTACATTTCTCCAAGGATGCAATTTCTTCTTTAGATGAAGCCATGTGGTGTGAAGCACCCGAATCAAGAACCCAAGTGGATGGTGAGGAAGCAACTGCAAAAGGGGCCTTGCCCTTTCCTTTCCCCTTGCTGTTTTCTTTTTCTTTGTTAGACCCTTCATTAGAACTTTGTTTGATAGACTCAGGAACACTGATATTATTCTTCTCAAGAATGTATGTCAAGTGATCAAGTTGTTTCTGCAAACATTTATGTTCATCATGACCAGGTCTTTTACAATAAGCACATTTGACCTTTTCTTTCTTAGGTTTATTGCCCTTGGAAGATGGTGTATCAATAGTTTCTTTTGAAGAAACTGGCATCTGATCCTTCTTCTCCTCGCTATTCTTTTGTTTCTTGTCCTTACTATTTTTGTTACTACTTTGTCCTTGTTGTTCTTTTGTGCCTTGGTTGGTAGCCAAGGCATGTGACTTAGAGGACTTAAGAATGCCCATCTGGATTAGCTTGTCCTGTTCTCGAGTGAGATTGATAGCAAAATCATCTAAAGATGGCATGGTGAATTGAGTACCAAGTGCACCCTTAGTAGCATAGAAGGTAGAGACAAACACAGAATATTCTGAACTTAGCTTAGAGAGAATACTAAGAATCAGTTGTTCATCTTTCTTTTCAATTCCACATTGTTTTAACTGCAGCCTTAGTGATTTCAATTTGGTGAAGAAATCTTGGATTGTGTTGAAATTGCCTGGACTCAAACTTATTAATTCATTTTCCAACATATGACCCCTCATTGAATCTTGTGTGCCAAATAGTGTTTCTAGCTTTGTCCATACTTCATTTGGTGTATCCAAAGACTCAATGTGAAATAGCAAGTCAGGAGAAACAGACAAACACAATGTTCCAAATGCCTCATCACATTTGTTAAACCACTTAGGCTTATCTTCATCTTTAGCAGGTTCAGTTTCAAGTCCCATAGTTATCCTATTTAATCCAGCTTTTCTTAAGTGAATTGTCATGCGTGATTTCCACTCAAAGTAATTGTATAGAGTTAGGATGGGCATATTTGTTTGATCCATGATGAAGAAATGCAAAGAAATGCTAAAAAGAAGAGAACCCAGCCACGACAATGTCCCCCCCCCCCCCCAAAGAATTATGATCTGGCACTTTATTTTAGTGCATTTACAACTACCACCAGAAAGAGATACTTAGTGGTCTTGATTTCAATGCATTACAAACCCTCATGAAGAGCATATGCTAAAAGTGAAACTTGGGCACAATAATCAAAGAAACAAACAACACCACTGTGATCTACTCGAAAAATCATGCACTTTCAAAAAAAGAATCGCCTCGATACGAGGTCATATGAGAAAGTTATGATCCTTCGAAGTTTTCAAAATGAGAACTGTGCATAGTCACGGCTGAGAATTTGCAATTTCTGAAGAATTCATGCATGAAAATCAAAAAATAACTCCACTAGTGGATAGAGCACAAAAAAATAGCCAAGTTCATAACAAGAATCATCAAAATCGAAGTCCGTATGAGCAAGAACGAGACATTTGAAAACTGCATTCAAATCTGCGGCTGCCAACAGAGAGGGGTATGGCTGTAGCTTTGCATGCTCGATCTTGAAAAATATATAGCTTGCATGCAAAATCTAAAAGATACCCAGATGGTTTTTCGGGGCTGCGAACAAAACCCAGAAAGCGTTTTTCTTGTTGATGAACAGAAGATGTTGTTGTAGTGTAAATCAGACGCCTTTAACAGTAAAAAACGGCTCCAAAAATCAGAAAACGACCCCAGCAACCAAAATTTGACATGCAAATGCTGGATCAGCTTCTTAAGTCCATTAATGGCATGCTGGAACCTGCAAAATTGATTAAAAACTCCAAATATGCAAGTTGGTTGTCAGATTTGAGATTGAAACCCCAGAAAAAAACTGTTTTTGTCAAAAAAAATTTGATTCTCAGGATCATCCAAAGATGCAAGAGAAGAGCATACTTCATTTTTCAAAAAACTACAATAAAGTTTATTTGCCCCCCCCAAATCTCTCAAATAAAGAAACTAAAATCTACTCTTGCACATAGAAAAGCTCTGATACCATGTTAGAATCTGAAAAGATTAATAACCCAGAAAACTAGTGCAAAGAGTAAATATCTAAACTATGAATGCAAATGATACAAAATCAAAATAGCATCATAGAGTTAGTCTCCAAGAGAGTAATGCAAATGCTGGAAGCAAAATAGCATTAGGAGGATGCAAAAATAAGAGATGCAAATACAAGCCAGGTAGCATGCTTATATAGGCTAGGAAGAGGGAGGAGGTGGCAACACCAACCAATGAGGAGCAACCATCTGTCGGACTAAAGATAGCAAAGTATCTTCCCAAGATAGCTAATGGATGCTCACATGTAGGAAGATGACACCTCACAACCATTCACCTAATAAGACATGCTTTATTAACCTAAGCGAGATTATTAAAAGTGTAGGAAAAACCTAGCAAAATAGAAAAAATAAAAAACTACACTAACAACACAGCTAACCCTAACTAGTGCGCTAAAGAGCACAAACAATTCACGAGTGTCAAGAGACACTAAAAGAACATAGTTACGAATATTAACATTTACTGATCACAGAAAGATACATACATACATCTCACAATTAAAATACTTGAATTAAGAACAACAGGGTTTCCAAAATTAACACATAGAGATCAGTTCTGTTCCTCCGTCGGTTTCCTCAACTAAAATATCTGCACACTCATTGCACACATCAGTAGTCTCAAAAATCACATGTACATATGTATATATACGTATCAGAAATTCACATAAATTGAAACAAACATCAATCAGGGTTTCTTTCATCCTACTTATATCTTTAATCATAAAGATTTCAAAAGTCAATGTGTTAATCCTACATTTTACTTAATTCATCTACATACATATACCTAAAACCTTAAATGACGAACATCAAATATCTAGAAGTAACATCACAAAGCATGAAATAATAAAATATGTTCAAGCATCAGATAATGTCTCGACATCTCGAGTCGTGAGTATCCAAAAAATAGTAATGTATCACTATGCTACGATGGATCGGGGCGAACTCAAAACATAATGCTTCAATTAATTAACTATTTAATTCATTTCTACTCACATTTAATCATCAATAATTACATAATCAATATGACATATAATTTATTTACTAATTCAGATTAAGTACGAGAATAATCATTGTTAGGCATGCATATACCTAAATATCATAACATCACCAACAATGAATATTGAACTATCTAAATGCATAAAATCCTAATCATTGAGGTAACACAATCAATAACATCATCATTAAGTGAGACACCTTGTACTATTGTTAGTGCAAATTAATGTTTAAATAGTCGAGATATCATAGTTAATAAGTATCTGCGAGGAGGGACCTTACAATAAACATACAATTAGTATTTTTCACATGTTTTTGATCTCTCAAATCATGCAACCATACTATACTTAGTTTTCTATCTTCAATATATTTGTTTTCACATATATGCATAAGTTTAGTCACAACATGCTTTCCTCTCAATTAATCTTTTATTTGTCCAATAAAATTTGCAACCAAATTATTTTAGTTATAGCAAAATATTTATCTTTACTTAGAAAATTAATGATAATCACATGGTTCTAATGACAAATTTAAAGTTGAAACTCTAGTTGTTCAATTTATTGATTCCTTCAAGTTTTCTATAATTGAATATTTCCTATATTAGAAAAGGTTTTTAAAAGAATATAGTCATAATAATTTTTCTCGGTCAAGTTTTATTGATTAATAAGTTTTGATTTTTCAAAATCTACAACATAATTCTTTATCCAAAAATCAATAAAATGAATTAATAAGTATTATGCAAGCATCCAGGAAGACATGAAATAGAGAGATCTTTCAATAAAATTCTACAGTGGGTTTTCAAACCTTACCTCGAAGCTACAGCTAAAATCTAAGACAATATGTGAACACATGCAAATCCAAACCCTTTGAAACTTTCAACAATTCGTTTGATCTAATCCCTAATTTTTCTCCTTAAAACCTGTGTGTCTCTCAAATGAACTACTAACCTCCTAATAAAGAACCATAACCCTAACTAGGTTTTTTATTCTCCAGTATTTCTTTGTCACTAATTTTATTTAAAATATTAATATTTTAGTTGTTTAATCCTTTCATACACACTTCAAAAAAAATTTAATTAAAATATTCTATTTTTTCCTCCACCTCATTAATTAGTGCAAGCACTATTTAAAGCGTAGTTTATTATTTAAATTAATAAAAATTAAAACTCATTATTTAAGTGCAACTCTAATTTTATTATTATTAATTCAACAATTATAATAAAACAATATTAAATCTTTAATCTTTTAACTCTCTTTTTATCCAACTTCTAAAATTAAACTTTTAAATTAAAGCACATATTTAATTAATTTCTAATTAATTAAATGCCATCATATTTTAATATTTTTTAATCAAATAGTATTTAATAATACTCAATATTATATGATTAATCCAAATATTATAGTTAAACCATTTACCAAATAAATTCCATAGCCAAATCCACATAAAATCAACATTACCAAAACTGACCAAAACTCAAATTAAGCAACATAGACAAAGATAAACTCATGGGTTTAAAAAGGGTAGAAAGTCAGATACATGTCCTCCTTCTCATGACAAGTAATTAGGCTATGGTTGGGATTGGACTTGCACATTATTTCTCCATTCTTACCATTGAGTTATTGCGATAGGGCACACTCATATTGACAATTTAGGAAAATCGATGTCCGATACTTGCAAATCTATATAAAAGACGAGCATGTACATGTACATATATATCTAATCTAAATATACAATATTGGGGAGTGGTACATCATGTAGATCTTGACTAGCAGGTTACTATGACTCCCTCCTTCAACCATATCAGGTACATAAAATATAAATGTAAAAAAAACACACACACCATACAGATGCAAGTATGGGGTAAGTATAATAGTAAATCCTAAATATAAATAACATCATAATCTAACATGAATATCTCATTACCGTTAGGACATAATAACCATCTCTACAAGACACACCATATGACATCATCACAAAAGTAATTGCATTAACTAAGTAAGAGCAATTAGAGCATCATCACTGCTAGTAGGAAATTGTTACAACCTGACATAATGAATTACTCAACATATCAAATTATTGCATTTCAAATATCAAATAATGGCTAACACATCTATAGAAGAGTCATATAGAACTTTAACAACTAAGTCTACAATGATAGCAAAGGAGGGGTATTACATGATAATGCCAAAAATGATGATAGTGAGTGGAAGAAGAAAATAAAATCTAATTTGAAAAATGATAGTGAATCGAATAAAAAGATCAGATGTGGGATTTGCTAAGAAGTCTTCAAATAGAATGGTTATCAAAGTATTCATTCATTGAACTAGTGGACAATCTAATTGAAGGTGGGCCTCTGGTAGAATGCAAATGTAAAATTTGCATCAAGATAAATAAGAAGGAAAATATATTGTAGCTAAAAAATGACACCATAGAAAAGAATATGGATAACATTTACAGACGAAAAAAATCATAGATGGACTTGAGCAATTAGTGATAAGATGGAAAATAGAGGAATGTTAGCATGTTAGAAATTTGGGATTATTTTATTTTTAGGAGAAAATATAGATGAAGCATGTTGAAGTTAAAGGCTCTACTGAAGCTTTCTTCAAAAAGAAAAGCAAGCAGAACAAATATGAAATTTTATCCCATTAAGTATCGTCTTTTATTTTGAGTGGAGGGTGTGTTATGATAGACTACCAATCAATGAGTAATTTATTATACTTTTAGAAAGTTTGTAACTATCCTAATAGTCATTGGTCAGTAAACAATGGATGGGAATGAACAATTTTTCTTGTTGAGGTTCAAAAATATGTAAAGGCAAAAATAAAAGAGTCAAACTTTATTGCATTGGCTTTAAAGAAAATTAGAAAAATAGATCATAGTTCTTTGGTATGCATGCATGTTTATAATATACACAATCTTGTCTACCAATCTCAATTACTATCCGTTGCTAAAATGAAGGATAATGCAACAATGGAAAAGTTATTTGAACTAGTAAAGAGTTCAATTATTAAATAAAGAGGTATGGATGACATGACAATTGCCAAAAAGATAGTGTGTGATGGAGAAAATGAAGCTTCAATAATGCAAGGTCACGAGAATGGTCTTTGTGCTAAGATACAAGGTTATTGTGCATCGTATGTTATTGGCATTCGGAACATGGACTATACAATTAATCTTCCTTTTGGAATTGTGAGGAAGCATGCTCCAATACCAAAAGAAAAATGTCATTTTAATCAAAGAGATCTATCAATGTCTTATGTCAGAGTTTGAAATGATTTGAGAAATTTCAACACTTTTCAAGGGATGGTGGAAAGCCTAAGTGGGATATACTTAACATAAACCCACTAAAACCCTACCAAGAGTACACACAAAATCCAAACATAGAATTGCAACAAAGAAACCAAATAATTTCATAGATTTAATTATTAATTACACAAGATAAGAAACAACCAACATGCCCAACTATGAGGCCTTTTGGTTGCAATTTTATACAAAGAATTACAACATCATATTCCAAATGTGCAATCATTATCTTCCTTCTACTAATCATACTACTTCTATGCTAGCCTAATTACTTTCTTACATCAAATCTAAGTGCTTATATAGTTAGCTAGACCACAATTTAGCCAGTCGAGCATTTAATTACAATATAGGTCTAGTACTAGAGATGTAAATCATAACCCTAGCAATGGGAATAAATTGTTTGCATGCTCTTGAAGGTAGGTCCAAACAAAATCTAGGACTTGGATCCCAACTATGCAAGATGCTATGTCATCATAGGAAATCATGCCAAAAGAAACAATACACCTCATGGGATGAAAACAACAAAAAATAGAGACTAAAAAGAATGACAGAAAATTCAAGAACTATAACACATCATCATTTGCGCTCTTAGGGTAAGGATTGAAAATAGGTCCTCCACAACATGCTAACTACACATATCACAAAACTAAAGGTAGCAACGACTACACCACGAACAACAAATAGGTACAGAAAATAAGAAATGTTTTTGGGTGATGCAAGATTGCTCATTGACCCAAGATTCTCATACAACAAACACTTGGGGTAGGTAAAGAATTGATGTCCACACCACCTGAATCATAAAGATCCAACTCAGCTTGTGTAATCCATGAACTATCTTCATCTAATTTATTTTTCAACTAAACAAGATATTCCATGTAATTATTTCCTCTAGTACTCTTGCTTATTATGTTATCCAAAACCTTCTCAATGATGCCAGCCTTCTTTTTAGGATAATCTAGGTTATCTTCAAATTCCTCATCATCTTCAAAGTAATAAAAGATGTGTACAATGTTGAATATAGGTGAAATATCCATGTCTCTAGGTTAGTCAACTTCAAAATCATTTCCACTATCAAACTTCCTTAGAATTTTACAAGGACTAACTTTATTTCTCTTTAGCTTACTGTAGGTACCAACTGGAAATTTATTCTTTTTCAAATGAAACGCCACTTTGTCTCCTACCTCAAAATATTTGTCTTCTCCCTTTATCTACTCTCTATTTACATCCAAGGTTACTATCTTTTAGATTCTTTCTCACTTCATCATGCAAAGTCTTTATGAAATCTATGAATTGCTCAGCTTTAGAACTTCTCTTTACCTCAGTGTTCAAGTTTCTCGATTCAGTAGTCCCTTGACAATTCAATCCATTAAATCTCAAAAGGTGTCTTCTTAGTGATTCTATTCACATAATTGTTATATGCAAACTCTGTTATGCTAAGATAAAATCCCAATTACTAGGTTTACTCCCTACCAAACATCTCAACATTTGAACTTCTATTCACAACCTTAGTTTGTCCACCTATCTACGCATGAAATGTAGAACTAAAGTTCAATTTTGTATCTATTTTCCTCCAAAGTGTTCTCCAAAAATGACTAGTAAACTTGGTATCTCTACCTGAAACAAAAGTCTTAGGTAAACCATGCAATCTCACTATCTCCTTGAAGAATAATTCAGCCACATACACTACATCAGATGTCTTCTTACAAGGTATGAAATGAGCCATTTTTGAAAAAAATTCAACTACCACCAGAATAGAATCATTACCTCTTTAGGTTATAGGTAAACCAAGAACAAAGTCCATACTAATATCTTCCCAAGGCTTATTAGGTACATGCAATGATGAATACAATCCCAAATTCTGACTAAATCCCTTTGTTGTTTGAAAAATTATGCAACTTCTAAACATCATTTGTACATCTTTATAAATTTGATGCCAAAAGTACTTTCAAAAATACACTTCATTGTTTTATCGATTCCAAAATGTCCAACAAGTCCTCCACTATGTTTCTCCTTCATGATATTATCTCTCATAGATCCTCTAGGTATACATAACTAAGCTCCCTTAAACAACATGTCTTCCTGAGTGAAATGATCAGTCCACTTATTTCACTCACTCATCAATTGGTTCTTACAAGTTTTGTGAGATTCTACAAAATCAGGATCAGTTTCATACAAATGCTTCAGATCATCAAAACCAAGTACCTTATGTAGAAAAATAAAATTGTTGAAGTATAGAAATGAAGGAGGTTGATGAAACCTATCATGGAACAATTATTATTTTGTTACTGATGTCACACCTCCTACTTGCTGGTGAGACAATTGCTAATTTGGTTTGAATGCTATCATTTGATTGCTTGATGAAAAAGAAAGGATAACAAGAGTGCTTAGAGAAAGGTTGAGCTATATGGTGTATAAAAGAAGCACTAAGACCAAGTAAGACATTGATGATATAGTGTATATTTTATTTACTTAAGGTTACAATAAAATGATACTTAAACAAAGACAAGAAGGAAACTAAGTAAAGAAATGTATTTGCCAAGCCTGACTAAGAAAATAGTCCAAGTTGAGCAAGTCTGTGTAGGCCAAGCAGAAAGTTAGTTGAAGCCAAGCAAACATAAATTTAGTATGTGCCAAGCAAAGGAAATTCAGCATGAGCCGAGTGAAGGAACTTTAGTGTGTGTCAAGCACTAGTTAAATTTAGTGTATGCCGAGCAACCTAGTGTTAACCGAGCATCAAAAGATAGTTATTAATGAGTGACAATATAAAGAGTTTGATCGAAGATTTGATGAATCTGAGTCGACAAAGTTGATTTCTTGAATTGTGTGAAGTGTGTGGAAGATAAGTATGATGAGCTAGTGGCACAAAATTCAATATAAACCATTTTTAGAGGAATTTGAAGAGGATTGTAAGAGAATTTTCTATAAGGAAACAAATAAAAAAGAGGGTAGATTCAATGAATTTGACCTAACCCTAAAATGAATGAATGCGGTGAAGCAGAAAAAGATCTAAATTATCTATATAAGGAGATAACATGCCAAAAGAAAAGTTTCATAGTGTGAACTAGAGTTAGACAAGGAGTCTTGAGGTGTTGCTTCATTTGGTGGCCAAAGGAATGAACCTGTAGTTGGCATACTAAGAAAGAAGGCTTGAGAAGGTGAAAGCTTGACAGGTGAATAAGCTATTAGAGATGAAGGGAATGAATACCAAGAAAAATGGAGGATTAAATGAAAGATATGTAATCTACAAGTGAGTTGTTTTCTTATCAAATCAAGTCCTACTATTACTTTATAACAACTATATCAATCTGAATAAATCCTTTGAATTAAGGTTGACCTAACAATCATGAGTAAATCCTTTAATAGGGTGGCATTCTAATGGAATATTTTAAAATCCTCTAACAAGGCTCGTTTCTAACAGGGTGATTGAAATCCTTTAATCAAGGTCACATTTTATAGTGTGCATTGTAACCTATAATAGGGTCGACTTCTCACAGAGCTCACTTCAGAAGAGTAAAAATTGGTAGCATGCTACTGGTGGTTTTTTGCAAATTGGGTTTCCACATAAAATGCTTGTGTCAAATTGTGTGAGTGAATTTGTGGTATTTCATGTTTACATTTCTACAAAGTTCATTTGACCTAGGATAGTAATATACTATGGATTGAGATATTGGATGATCATTGCATGCACATCTATTTGTTAATTACTGAAAAGTTTTATCTGTACATTTGGACCTTGGATAATTGATTCACCACCCACCCAGCTAGTTATTCTAAAGTATTCCAATAGTTGGATTAGAGAATTTGGTGCTTGTGAAGGCAAAATGTTGAAGGTACTTGAAGCTAAAGATCAAGATGTATAGAAAAGAGGTGCCCAAGTTAAATATGGAAAAATTTCCTACATGGAAAAGTTTGATGAAGTTACATTTAGGAGGACTTGGAGATTATGCACAAACAACTATCACCATTGAACATGTTCAAGTAGTTGGAGCCCTAACTGTTGAACAACTAAAATTGAAGAAAGAACACAATCAGTCAATGTTGAAGATTGCAGCTACCCTAAGCTATATAGGTTTTGAAGACATAAAAACTTATACCACTTCTAAAGGAATGTGGGATGTCCTACAGAAGGTTATAGAGGAGACAAGAATGTGCTGAGATCCAAAGCAGAAAGCCTTAGAGAAAAATTTGATGAAGTGAGAATGCAAGAAAGTGAGACTGTAGTTCAGTATTGTGCAAGAATCAAAGATTTTGTAAATGCAACCAGAGGAGCAAATGAAATTATTGAAGATGAGATTGTGATCAGCAAAGTGTTGAGAATCCTGCTATCTATCTATGCTATAAGAGTCTCTACTATACAAGAACTAAGGTGTACTTCTAGTAAGGATCTAACCCTTGAAGGATTGGTTGGTAGAATAACTTCTTTTGAACTTTTAAATTTTGATAATTTCAAATCTAAGAATATTGATTCTACTTTCAAAGCTAAACTGACACTGAAAGAATCCAAAGGAAAGAAAAAGGTCAAGCATGTTACTAGTGACAATGACACAAATGATGAAGATCTAGAAGAACTGGAAGCATTGTTCGCTAGGAGATTTCATAGAGGCAAAGAAAAATACAAAGGTAAGTTACCTATCATATGTTTTAATTGAAATGAAGTTGGTCATATTGCAACAAGATGTCTTGACAAGAAGAACAAAAAAAATGAAGACAAATCCAAAGGTAGAAAAGATGAGAGTAATAAAGGCTATAAAGATAAGGGAAAGAAAGCTTGTTACATTGTTGAAGAAGAATCTAATGACAAAAATCTAATGACAAATCAGATGATCATGATGATGAATTTGTCTATGTTGCTATGAAATATGATTCAAATGAAGATGAGACAACTACATTAGTATCTTATGTAACCAAAGGTGAAAGATGGATCATTGGTAGTGGATGTTGTCATTACATGATTGGTGACAAAAGTAAGTTCATTACCCTTGAGGATTACAATGGAAATAGTGTTAGATTTGGTAATGATGCACCTTGGCCAATGAAAGGTAAATGATCAATAAATTTGACATATAAGATCATGTGTGACAATGCTTATTATGTGGAAGGACTCAACTATAATCTATTGAGTGTGTCACAACTGAGTAGTTCAGGATGTAAAGTTGAATTTGAACACCTATGATGTTGATGGTCAACTCATTGGAAGTGGAGATCAGACTAGAGGTAATCTCTTTTATATTGACATGAATGAAGCTACTTGTCTTGTTGTGCAATTTAATGATGTGTGGCTATGACACAAAAGATTATGTCATGTAAATTTTGACAACTTGGTTAGAATCAGTAAGATGTAGAGTTAGAGGTTTTCAAAAATAGAAGAAACCTGATAATGTGATTTGCAATCAATGTCAGTTAAGCAAGATGAAAAAATTTAGTTTTAAGAGTAAGATTCATATTTCAAAATAAAATTTAGAATTAGTTCATATTGATCTATGTGGACCAATTAATGTGCAAAGCCACCAAGGTGACAAGCATTTTATTCTATTTATTGATAATTACTCAAGAATGATGACAGTGATATTTTTCATAGAGAAATATGATGCTTTTCAAATGTTTAAGTGGTATCTGGAAAAAGTTGAAAATGAAATTGGTAAAAGCTTGAAATGTCTAAGATCTACCAGAGGTGGAGAGTTTACATCAAATGAATTCAATAACTTATGCAATGAGGAATCAAAAGATAAACTTTTGCACCTAGCACCCCTCCATAAAATGGGATAGCTGAAAGGAGGAACATATCTGCAATGGATTATGTGAGAACATTGATGATGGAGAAGAATTTTTCTTTAAAATACTAGAGAGAAGCTATCGGTACAACTATCTATACCTTGAACCAAGTACAAGTCAAGAAAGGTACAAATTACTCACCTTATCAATTATGTTATGGATACTCACCCAATGTTAAATATTTTAAGCTATTTGGAAGAAAGTATTAAATTCTTAAGGATAATTGATTGTAGAGAAGAATGTTGCTTTAAAATATTGGAGAGAAGCTGTCAGTACAACTATCTATACCATGAACCAAGTACAAGTCAAGAAAGGTAAAAATTTTACACCTTATCAATTATGTTATGGATACTCACCCAATGTTAAATATTTTAAGGTATTTGGAAGAAAGTATTAAATTCTTAAGGATAACAGATTGTAGAGAAGAATGTTGCTTTAAAATATTGGAGAGAAGCTGTCAGTACAACTATCTATACCTTGAACCAAGTACAAGTCAAGAAAGGTAAAAATTTTACACCTTATCAATTATGTTATGGATACTCACCCAATGTTAAATATTTTAAGGTATTTGGAAGCAAGTGTATACATATTTAACATTGGGTATACATATTTAGAAAAGTGTATACAACAGAAATGGTAAACTTGATGCAAAAAGTGAAGAAGGTATATTCCTAGGTTATTCTACAAGAAGTAAAGCTTATAAGTGTTTGAACACTAACACTAACAAGTTGTGAAAAGTGCAAATGTAGAATTTGATGAATATACAGAAATACGTGAAGATGATCAAAAGAAGGAACCTGAGAATTAAAAAACCTTTATGTACTACGATGAAGGCATGTCTGCTAATGCTGATAATACTATGGGCCAAGCTGCTAATCAACAAGAATCAGTGACTATCGAGTCACATACAATGGATGTCGAGTTGCATTCAGGAGCTGAGTTAAAATTAGGAGTCAAGGTACATTTTGATCTCAAGATCAAGTTACATAAAAGAAATGCCAAGTTACATGATAGAGAAGTATATAGTGAACCTAAGATTAAACTTCATCAATGACCTATTATTGAAGAAAGAAGAACACAACCAAGATTATCAAAAAATGTCAAAAGACATCATCCTACTGAACAAATCATTGGAGAAAAAAAGGATGGACCAATGACAAGGAATAAATTAAGGAATGAAACATGTTTTTTAAGTATACATGAACCTAAATCAGTGAAGGATGCATTAGAGAATGAAGATTGGATTCAAGCCATGAAAGATGAAATTGATCAGATTGAGAAGAATAAAACATGGACACTAGTACCAAGACCAAAGAACAAGAATGTTATTGGAACCAAGTGGTTGTACAGAAACAAATTGGATGAGAACAATGAAGTAACAAGAAATAAGGCAAGGTTAGTATGCAAAGGTTATGCACAAGAAGAGGGAATTGACTATGGAGAGACATTTTCTCCAGTTGCAAGATTGGAAGCAGTAAGAACTCTGCTTGCTTATTTTGCTTATAAAGGATAGAAAGTTTATCAAATGGATGTTAAGTCAACATTTCTGAATGGTATACTGGAAGAGGAGGTTTACATTGAAAAACTTGAAGGATTTGTTGATCCTAACAATAAAAATTTATATGATTTAAAGAAAGTCCCTAGAACATGGTATGAAAGACTGCACAACTATCTTGTGAAGATTGGTCTTGAGAAGACTAGTGACAACAACAATCTGTACTTGAAGATAGAAGGAGGTAAAGGAATTTTACTAGCTGAAATATTTGTTGATATCATATTCGGAGGACAAAATGCATCGTGTAAGACATTTACAAATGAAATGATGAAAGAATTTGAGATATCTATGTTTGGAGAAATAAAGTTCTTTGTTGGATTACGAGTATATTAGATGAAATATGGTATTTACATTACTCAGTCCAAGTATGTAAAGAAAATCTTGAATACTTTTGGTATAGAAGATTTAAGACCAGTTAACACTCCCATGGTGACAAGACAAAAACTATCCAAAATTGATGATTTTGTTGAAGTAAATCAAACATTGTACATTTCTATGATTGGAAAATTATAATATATAGTTCATAGTAGACCTAATATTGCACTAGTTGTTGGGATTATTGATGCAGGAGCATCCAGAGGTATAAGGGCAATCTTGTGTCACCCAAAAAATGTACTTAGACTTAGTTTCTGTTTCATGTCTTTACATTTTTGGATACCCATTTGGGTCAAGTAAAGGTTCCAACTCTCACAGTTCAACTATCAGTGTGCTAGAAAATCCCAAAAAAATAGGAGCATGCAATTTGGCCATCATTTTGGTGACCTAGAAAGTGTGAATTGGCCAGATGAATGTAATTGTGATTTAGAGCATTCCAGAAAAAGAATCAGGTCAAAAGGCCCCACAGTTTGAAAGTTATTGCAGTTTTTCGAGTTTGGGAGACCTCCTAAGAATGCTTCAAAGTCAGGTTAGGGGCATTAAATGACCTCAAAAAGGGCCAAAAAATGGGGGACGAGCGAAACTGGTCCATAGGGCTATAGAGTGCTTTGAGAGCTTTCCAAAAATGTAAACGGTTTGTCAATCAGAGCTACAGTTCAAAAGTTATGCCTCCCGAAAGTTCGGTTACTGTTTTTGGATTCTTCTAGATTTGCACCGACTTCTAATGCAACTTCTGGAACCTTCTATTTGGTTGGTGGATGCCTACTAGCACTTTCTAGAATGTACTCCTAGTCCTTAACCCTCCGGGGTCTATTTAAGGAGATTTCTGGCATTGTAAAAGGTAATTCGGAGTGGAGTTTGAGAGGAGGTACTGAAAGGAGAAATTATCTCCAGATTTATGCTATTGTAAGCCCTTAGGGCATGTTTTGAAGTTTATTTTCTCTGTACTGTTTGTACTAGCTTATTTTCTCAGTTAATATAATTTCCCCTTTTCTGTTGTGTCCATTCTGTTCTTGGGTTGTGTCCCCATCAAGTGGTATCAGAGATGGTTTTCCTGAGTGTGTAGACAGAACGCCGACTGTGAGGCAGTTTGCACCAGGACTGTGTGGTTGTGGGTTTGAGTTAAGAAGATGCTTCCACAAAGAGAGTGTGTTGGAAGGGCTAGAGCTATTAATCCTGAGGAGGTTAGAGCCCTCCAAAGTCAGGTGCAGGCATTGCAAGAGGAGCTTCGTAGAGGAGTAAATGTTGCCGCAGGTGACAACAGTGAGGATGACAATGAAGAAGAAGTAATGGGACCAGAAGAGGAATTTGATGGGGAAGTTCTGAATCATGCAGAGGAAAGGCTTTTTAGGGCCATTACTAAGTTTGGGAAAAGACCCACAATTGAAGTGGGTGTATTTTCAGAAAATCTGAAACCAGATGAGTTGATCGATTGGATCAATGAACTGGAAGAATACTTTGAGTATGAGGATATAAGGGACCCAAATAGGGTTAATTTTGCAAAGGCCAAACTAAAAGGCCATGCCAAAATTTGGTGGCAAGAGGTTCAATTGGAAAGAAACAGAAGAGGAAAGGAGAAGATCACAAGATGGGATCGCATGGTGGACAAATTGAAGAAGCAGTTCATTCTTGTGGACTACGAGCTTGATTTGTTTAAGAAGATGCATGGGTTAAAGCAAGCAGGAAGATCAGTCCAAGAATATACAGAGGAATTTTACCGACTCTTGATTAGAGTAGGGCATGCAGAAGCAAATAAGGAGAAGGTTGCTCGCTATATCAGTGGATTGCGACCTAGCATCCAGGAGGAATTAAGTTTGGTAAGAATGACTAGCGTTGAAGAGGCATACCAGTTTGCCCTACGAGTTGAAGAGAAGCTGAATAAAAGGTTTGAAGGAAGACAAAGAGGGCGCGGTCAAGGAGGAAGGGGAAGCGGTAGGTCATCTGGAGGCCGCAATGAAACCCAAAAGAAAAATGAAGATGAGGGTACTAGCAGGAACCAAAGGAATGAGGGTTTCAACTGCTCCCATGACCAAGACTTTGGAAATCAAAGAGGAAGAGGTAGAGGACGTGGACAAGGAAGAGGAGGCTTCTGTGGTACCTATTTCCATTGCAATGAAGAAGGTCATCGTGCCTTTGAATGCCCTCAACAACAAGGAAGGACAGATAGGAGAGTTGAGGGCCAAGCTAGGGTTGCTCATGTGGATGAGGATGCACAATCATCACATTCAGAGGATGCAGAAAGAGGAGAGACCTTGGTAAATAAAAGAGTCCTACTAAGCGGTGAGATTGAACCAGGACAACGGAAGAGTTTGTTCCGCACCAGATGTAAGTGTGAGGATAAATGTTGTGATGTGATCATTGATGGTGGTAGCACTGATAACTTTGTATCAGAAGAGATGGTCTCTAAGATGAAGCTCAAGAGGGAGAAACATCCCTAGCCCTATCGGATTGCTTGGGTAAAAGATGATCATAAGGTCCTGGTAAGTGAACAATTATAGTAAAATTTAAAATTGGGAGTTACCATGATGAAGTTCTCTGTGATGTTATTTCGATGGATGTTTGCCATCTATTGTTGGGTAGACCATGGCATTTTGATAGACATGCAGTACATGATGGACATGCAAACACATACTCTCTGACAAAGGATGGAGTTCGCCACAAATTGAAGCCCATGAAAAAGGAAGGTGAAAAGCTATGTAGTAGTGCTAGGATTTGTCTTGTTGATGGAAGAAAGTTTTTAGATGGCATGAAACATCAGCATATGTGCTATGCTTTGATTCCTAGGAAAGATAAAGAAGGTAGTAGTGAAATACCACTTGAAGATTCAGATTTACTAGGGGAGTTTGGAGATATTATCTCTGATAATGTTCCAGATGGATTGCCACCAATAAGGCAAATCAGTCATTAGATAGATCTGATTCCAGGAGCTAGTTTGCCTAACAAGGCTGCTCATAGGATGACTCCTACTAAAACTGAGGAGTTAAATAGACAGGTTCAGGAACTGTTGAGGAAGGGCTTGATTCGGGAGAGCCTAAGTCCATGTGCAGTACCTGCAGTACTCGCACCAAAGAAGGATGGAGAGTGGAGGATGTGTACAAATTCTCGAGCTATAAATAGGATAACCATCAAGTACCGATTTCCTTTGCCAAGGATGGATGATCTTATGGACTGCTTGAGTGGAGCTCAGTACTTCACAAAGATAGATCTCAAGAGTGGCTATCATCAAATACGGATTCGAGAAGGAGATGAGTGGAAAACAGCCTTCAAGACCAAGGAGGGTCTTTATGAGTGGTTAGTCATGCCCTTTGGATTGATGAACGCCCCAAGCACCTTCATGCGGCTCATGAATGAGGTACTTAAGAAGTTCTTGGGAAAATTTGTTATTGTCTATTTGGATAATATTTTAATTTTCAGCAAGATTTTGGAAGAACATTTACTGCATATTTGTAGTGTCCTTGAAAGGCTAAGGGAAGAGAAACTATTAATTAATCTGAAGAAATGTATCTTTGCAAAAAGGGAGTTAGTCTATTTGGGGTTTGTTATATCACCTGAAGGTCTCAAAATGAATCCAGAGAAGGTAAAAGCCATCTTGGAATGGCCTACTCCAAGGTCTGCTACTGAGGTAAGATCATTTCATGGTCTGGTTAGTTTTTACAGGAAGTTTATTAAGAATTTTAGTGGCATATGTGCACCCCTAACTGATACAATAAGAGGGGATAGAAAAGAGTTCAAATGGACTGGAGCAGCTACAAGAAGTTTTGAATTGCTGAAGAAGAAGGTAACAGAACAGCCTGTATTGGCACTTCCAGATTTTAGAAAAGTGTTCCAGGTGGATTGTGATGCTAGTGGCAGTGCTATTGGGGTTGTATTAAGCCAAGAAGGTAAGCCTATTGCATATTTTAGTGAAAAATTGAATGATGCAAAGAAGAAGTATTCTGTTTATGATCAAGAGTTCTATGCAATAGTTCAGGCCTTAAAAAAATGGAGGCATTATTTATTGCCAAAGGAATTTGGTTTGTATACTGATCATCAGGCATTACAGTACCTAAATAGCCAAGGTAAATTGAATCAAAGGCATATGAAGTGGGTAGAGTTCTTGCAGAGTTATACATTTGTGTTGAAGCATAGAAGTGGAAAATCTAACAGGGTTGCAGATGCACTAAGTAGGAGATAGTTGTTGCTTACAGTAATGCAGGTTGAAGTAGTTGGGTTTAATGAACTCAAGAATTTGTACCTCGAGGATCCTGATTTTGCTGAAGCATGGAAAGCTTGTAAAGAACCTGTTGCTATAGATAGAACCAAGTGGTTAGACTATTTGATTCAAGATGGCATGTTGTTCAAGGGTAGTCAATTGTGCATTCCAAGGAGTTCCATGAGGGAAAATCTGATTAAGGAGAAACACAGTGGAGGGACGGCAGGACATTTTGGTCGAGATAAGACTATTTCCATTCTTAGAGAACATTATTTTTGGCCTCAAATTTCACAAGATGTGAAGAAGTTTGTACAGAGTTGCCAGATTTGTCAAGTTGCCAAGGGGTTTAGTCACAATACTGGCCTATATCAGCCATTGCCTGTTCCATCAAGGCCATGGGAGGACATAAGTATGGATTTTGTTCTTGGATTGCCAAGGACACAAAGGGGTAATGACTTAGTATTCGTGGTGGTTGATAGGTTCTCCAAAATGGCACATTTCATTCCGTGCCACAAAACTCATGATGTTGTCCATATTGCAAACTTATTTTTCAAAGAGGTGGTAAGACTACATGGTCTTCCAAGGAGTATAGTTTCTGACGGAGATACTAAATTTGTGGGGTATTTTTGGAGGACATTGTGGAAAAAGTTAAGAACCGACTTGAAATTCAGTTCCACACATCACCCACAAACTGACGGCCAAATAGAAGTGGTAAATAGAAGTCTAGGCAATTTGCTGAGATGTTTAGTTGGGGATAAGCCCAAGGGATGGGATTTGATTCTACCATAGGCAAAGTTTGCTTATAACAACTCTATAAATAGGACTACTAGAAAATCACCATTCCAAATTGTATATGGGAGTAGCCCAAGGACTGCACCAGAGCTGAGGAAGATAGAGCAAGGGGAGAGGACAAGTGCTGAAGCGGAAGAATTTTCTGAACATATCAAGCGTCTACATGAGGAGGTTCAGGCACACATTACCAAGATGAATCAAGAGTATAAAGCTAAGGCTGATCAAAGGAGAAGACATAAGGAATTCCAAGTAGGGGATCTAGTCATGGTGCACTTACGAAAAGAAAGATTTCCAACTGGTACTTACAACAAGCTGAAAATGAAGAAATTTGGCCCCTGCAAAATTTTGAAGAAACATGACTCAGGAAATGCATATGAAGTGGAGCTACCAGATGGTATTCACATTTCTCCCATTTTCAACATTGCAGATTTAACAGAGTATCATGATGATGGTGCAGATGAGGTGTTAGAGCCATGTCTGATTCCTGCTTCTAAGAAGGAGGAGATAGAAGACATTCTAGATCATCGTGTGGGTAGGAGTACTAGAAACAGGCAGTATGAAGAGTATTTGGTGAAGTGGAAAGGACGGCCAATCGAGGACTCAACTTGGATTTCAGCAGATGAGGTTTCCCATTTGGGATTTCCTCTACCATTCATAAAGTGACAGGGTCACTTTTCAATCTACCCTGGGTGTCTGATGCAGAAGCATTCAGAGGTATAAGGGCAATCTTGTGTCACCCAAAAAAATGTACTTAGACTTAGTTTCAGTTTCATGTCTTTACATTTTTGGATACCTATTTGGGTCAAATAAAGGTTCCAACTCTCACAGTTCAACTATTAGTGTGCTAGAAAATCCTGAAAAAATAGGAGCATGCAATTTGGCCATCATTTTGGTGACTTAGAAAGTGTGAATTGGCCAGATGAATGTAATTGTGATTTAGAGCATTCCAGAAAAAGAATCAGGTCAAAATGCCCCATGGTTTGAAAGTTATTGCAGTTTTTTGAGTTTTGGAGACCTCCTAAGAATGCTTCAAAGTCAGGTTAGGGGCATTAAATGACCTCGAAAAGGGCCAAAAAATAGGGGACGAGCAAAGCTAGTCCATAGGTCTATAGAGCGCTTCGAGAGATTTCCGAAAATGTAAACGGTTCGTCAATCGGAGCTACAGTTCAAAAGTTATGCCTCCCGGAAGTTCGGTTACCGTTTTTGGATTCTTCTAGATTTGCACCGACTTCTAACACAGCTTCTGGAACCTTCTATTTGGTCGGTGGATGCCTACTAGCACTTTCTAGAATGTACTCCTAGTCCTTAACCCTCCGGGGTCTATTTAAGGAGATTTCTGGCATTGTAAAAGGTAATTCGGAGTGGAGTTTGAGAGGAGGTACTGAAAGGAGGAATTATCTCCAGATTTATGCTATTGTAAGCCCTTAGGGCCTGTTTTGAAGTTTATTTTCTCTGTACTATTTGTACTAGCTTATTTTCTCAGTTAATACAATTTCCCTTTTTTGTTGTGTCCATTCTGTTCTTGGGTTGTGTCCCCATCAATTATTGCAAGGAATTGTAAAAATTCTAAGGATAATCACTTAATGGTTATTAAAAGGATTATGAGGTACTTAAAAGATATAGAAGACTATGGTCTATACTATAGGAAAAATGACAAGTTTGAATTGAGAACCTATACAAATGTTGATTGGGCTGAAAACATTGTTGACAGGAAAATTACAAGTGGTGGAGCATTTTTCTTACAAAAATGATTGGTTGTCTGGACTAGCAAGAAACAGAACTGTATTTCACAATCTACTATTGAAGCTGAATATGTAGCTCCTACAGTGAATTGTATAAATTTGGTAGGGATCAAACAGTTACTCAAAGGAATGAAGGAAGAAATCATTAAACCTGTGGTAATCTACTGTGACAATACAAGTGTTATAAACATATCTAAGAACCATGTGATGCATACAAAGACAAAGCACATTGCAATCAAGTATCATTACTTAAGAGAATTGGTTTAAGACAAAGAAGTAAGAATGAAATATTTGAATACAAAGGAACATAGAGTTGATATATTCACAAAGGATTTACCTAAGGATGCGCATGAATATCTTAGAGGTAAGGTAAGGATGATACCCATATCCAAAGCTACTTAAGAAGAAAGAGTAGTGCCTTGCATCAATTGAGTTGAATAGCATACTTTACAACTTGATGTCGTGGATCTTACTTTAGGAACTGCTTGAAGTAAGGAAGGAGCTAAAACATAATATTTATAGTCACATGCAAGGTGATAGAGGAAGAACTTGAATTGTTGATATCTACATGAGAAGATGACAAGTCTTTGGCATTGTTGTCAAAGAGGGAGAATATACAAGAAGAAATATAGCATTATCAAGAAAGAGGAAGATTAGTACTAGAAAAGAGAGGAGATCAGAGAGTTAAAGAAGAAGAGTTTACATTGGATATTTGAAGAAGAAGAGAGATTGTAGCCTATAAAAAAGAAGGAAAGATATTGATAGAAGGGGAGATTTCAATACAATGTATTAAGTTTCTTTTTTGTATTGTTGTTGGTATTGGTTTTCCATCAATACAAAAGAGGGAGATTGTAGAAAAAGAAGATTGTTGAAGTATAGAAATGAAGGAGATTGATGAAACCTATCATGGAACAATCATTATATTGTCATTGATGTGAAATTGCTACTTGTTGATGAGATAATTGCTACTTTGGTCTGAATGACATCATTTGATTGATTAATAAAGAGGATTTGAAAAGAAAGGATAACAAGAGTACCTAGGGAAAGGTTGAGATATATGGTGTTTGAAAAAAGTGCTAAGACCAAGTAAGACATTGAGATATAAGGGATTATTTATCTACTTAAGACTACAATGAAAGGATACATAAGCAAAGAAAATAAGGAAACTAAGTAAAGAAATGTGTCTGCCAAGCCTAACCAAGCAAATAGTGCAAGCCGAAAAAGTCAATGCAGGCCGAGTAGAAAGTTAGTCGATGCCGAGAAAAGAAAAATTTAGTATGTGAAGGAAGTTTAGTGTGTGCCAAGCACTAGTTAAACTTAGTGTATGTCGAGAAACCCAGTGTTGACCAAGCATCAAAAGATAGTTATTGCCAAGGAAACAACATGTTACTGTTGAGTGACTGTATAAAGATTTTAATCAAAGATTTGACGAATTTGAGATGACAAAATTGATTTCCTGAACTGTGTGAAGCATTTCAAAGATAAGTATCATGAGTTGTTGGCACATAACTCAAGATAAACCATTTTGAGATAAATTTGAAGAGGATTGTAAGAGAAGTTAGTAAAAGGGAACAAAATAGAAAGAGGGTAGATTTGATGAATCTGACCTAACCCTAAAATGGATGATTGTGGTGAAGTGACAAAACGTCTAAATTCTCTATATAAGGAGATAACACACCAAAAGTAAGGTGTCATAGTGTGAACTAGAGATAGACAAGGAGTCTTGAGGTGTTGCTTCATTTGGTGGCTGAAGGAATGAACCTGTAGTTGGCATACTAAGCAAGAAGGATTAAGGAGGTGAAGGATCGAAGGATGAACAAGCTATTAGAGATGAAGGGGATGAGCACCAAGCATAATGGAGGATTGAATGAGAGATTTGTAATCTGCAAGTGAATTATTTTGTTATCAGATTGAGTCCTACTGTTACTTTCTAACAACTTTATCAATATGGATAAATCCTTTGGATTAAGGTTGACCTAACAGTCATGAGTAAATCCTTTAACAAGTGACATTCTAATGGAATGTCCTAAAGTCATCTAACAAGGCTCACTCCTAACTTGGTGATTGAAATCCTTTAATCAAGGTCATGTCCCCTAATTATGGTAATATAGGTGAATGAAATAAAATAGTTTAATTATTTTAAATTAATTAATTAATTAAATTATTAGAGTAAATGACTATATATAAACTTATTATAATGATGAATAAATATAATTATAAAAATATATTTAATAATATAATATATTATTAAAGAATAAAATAATATGTTATTGATATATTATTAAAATAATATATGTTATAATATAATATATCTTATTATATTAATTAATATAGCTAAAATAAATATATAATTAATATAATTATATTATTATTAATATAATATAATTATTATTATGAAAGGACGCGGCTCTTTGAAATACACATATTTATATAGAATATAAAACAATAAAAAGGATATCATACACATATTATCAAACTTATACAGATTAAAAAGAAAATAACTAATGTCCTAATTAGGGACATTACAATGGTACCAGAGTTGGTTTTCCTGCCAACCTAAGGCAAATTTACAGAAGGATTTTTCAAATTGTCAGCTTGTGAGGTCATGAATTATAGAGATATTTGTAATTCTAAAATGAAGTTTGAAGTCTTTTATCTAATTTGGAGGAACAAGGGAATTTGTACTATTTCACACTATTGAACAACCTAATGGATATATCAACAACCCACAACTATTACAGTCAGTTCATCTTTGGAGGAATTATTGTTTTGGTTGGTCATTCCAAAAACAAATTAAAAATAAAATTAATAAACAACATATTCTTTTGTTTGAAAGATCCACATTTTTCCAAGGCAACTCAATGAGGTTTGACAAAACTGGTCTTAGAATTAGTATCATTATTGTTAAGTTTGAGCAATAGAGATGATAATGTCCCCCATTTGCACCATTCCTACAAAGAATTGACAGGATGCTACAATCACAAGGATATTATTTTATCGCCATGAAAGTTCTCATACTATTGCACAGTTTGGAATATGCATAAGGTTATTTCAAGATGCTACCAGATATGTACAATTGTGTAAGCTTCACAATTATTGTAACATGGGAAACTTATCTTGTTGAGCCTTGATGTGAATACAAATCCAAGATAAGAAAATTCAACATCAACTGTCATATCTTGAGAAAAAATTGTTTACTATCCTATAACATTTGCTCTTAGTGCAATACCATTGTATATTCTGGTATTTGAAATGTAAGGCTTATAAACAACTTTTATACCTACTCTTGAAGACAAAAATTGTTGGAAATCACTCACCATTGAACTCTTGTGTCTACATAATTTTCTTCCATCGATGTACAATCATAGAAATATAGAACATAAAATTATGGACAAGCATGTGGAATAGTTGACCAAATGCTTGAATATGTATTAAGGTGCTTATTGATCCAACTGCATACATATTTTAGATCCAAATAGATCACACTTATCTTTCCCATTTGCCTGCGTGGATGTACAAATCAGATAAAAATAATCATCTTAAAGAGATAAGGAATAAAAGGAAGGCATATAACAAAGATTGAAAGTAAATGAACTACCATCATGGACAATGAAAGATATTTTAAAGTTTTAGCAAATTCTATTCAAAAAAATTCAGACTTTTACAATATCCTTTTAATGTTGAAGATGATATTCTTGATGTCTAAAATAGGAGGAGTTGTTACCTTTAACTTTGATCTAAATTTGTTTTATATCTGCAAGTAAATTTGTAAAGGAGTATTGCTTGAGGAAACAGACTTGTGATTATTGTGTGTCCTCAAACTACAATAATACCTACCCTTTATATCAAGACCAAAGGGCATGTCCCTTAAAGGGATGTGACCTTCTCTAGGTTGGCCCAAACACCAATTGAAGAAATTGGCACCTAAAGGAGATAATTAAATGTTTAACTTATATAACAAATTGTTATAGTTAGTACAAGATGTAATTTCTTCCAAGGATCGTCGCCTATCTCATTGCCAAGTCTAGTGCATATATAGGCTATCGTATGATATAATGGAGAAGACTAAGGTGTGATTTGCACATCTCAGACCAGCATGAATATCAGGTTATTATTTAATAGATATGCAATAAATTGCATCAAAGAACAATAAATAAGGGAAAGGAGTAATGAGTATGTAACAAAACTGATAACCTTGATGAGAAATAGATTAGGAAGATAAATGAAAATAATATTCAAAATGGAGAGGAATAAAAGTGTGGAGGAATTAATTAAGGTGGTGAATGCTTTCATAGTGATGAGGTTTCAACTAAATTTGAATAAATAAGACAAAAAATTATTAAGCATAGTGATAGACTCATCTATGATAATTTGTAGCATCTAATCGTGTTCTTTTAACAGAATCAACTCTAATCATGGAATATCAGTTGGAATGATTCAATTGACTTGTGTAGATAATGGCATTGAGTCCCATAACATTGAAGGTTGAGAACAACAATGATTTCATAAAATTTATTACATCTCACTATTTACTAGATATACAAGTGTCTGAATTGGAAGTAGAACCTGTGAATGATTAATTATGATACTTTTGTCATTTTCCATGAGAAAATATATATGACACTCCTCAAACTATGAAACCATCGAATATCTAAAAATGTAAAAAGAGATACCACATTTGACTCCTATAATGTGAAATTAAATTACAGTCAAATTTGATACCATATACGTTGATAGATATACACAAGGATGTACCCACTACTAATACAAATACTAAATAAGCAAGTATCAAAAGAGAAACATAAACAAATATAAATGTCCAAGGGCCACACCCTTTTGCACAATTGACACATGAAAAGAGATCTCAACATATTCAAAAGAGCACGAAATGGAGTACAAGGCATAGAATATCCCTCGTATAATGTGAAATTAAATTACAGTCAAATTCAATACCATATGCGTTGGTAGATATACATAAGGATGTACCCACTACTAATACAAATACTAAATAAGCAAGTATCAAAAGAGAAACATAAGCAAATATAAATGTCCAAGGGTCACACCCTTTTGTAGAATTGACACATGAAAAGAGATCTCAACATATTCATAATAGCACGAAATGGAGTACAAGGCATAGAATATCCCTTGCATATGAATGAAGCATGAACATGAGAAACCAAGCTGAGGGGGGAACATGGAAGGAGATAATATAGTGTTTGTACCATTGAGCCATAGATATTGGGTTGGACAAATAAGATTCATGCCAGCAGTGATAAGCCACTAACATAGTCCAAGTAAGAAGGTAAGTTAATTACATGATTTATGAATTTTGGTAAATAATCATGTCTATGGTTAAGTAAATAAAGTAGGAGAAGTTGAAGTAAATATTATTGTGAGATAATTAAATAATATAGTAAATATTTAATGATTTATTTAAATATTAACTTTTGATCATCTTGAATATATTGATTCAAATCAAATTAAAAATGTATGTTAATGAGGAAAGGGCTAGGTAGGTAAGAGGGTAGGGCTGATCCCTAAGGCGACAATGGGATGTAATCCATATGGGACCCCACTACAATACCCAAGTACTCTAGAAGTAATGATTATAAAATGATCCCAAGATTATGTTAATTAATAAGAAACTAGGTGGGTAAGAGGGTAGGGCTGAGTCCTAAGGAAAGAGGGGTATATACCAACTCTTGGGTTTAGGTTTATCAAGCCATGGGAACCCACCATGATGTTTCGAGGACTGTGGTATGGTATAGCATATAGGAATGGTGAGGGATGGAAGGTATCCATTTGAAAGGTGGGGACCAAGGTCTGTTCAAGCCTTTAATGTGATTTCTTTGTCTAATCCCTAGGTGACCCAGGCTATACATACAATGTAATTGATAGGATATGAATATATACATATATGAAGAATTAGTTTGATTAAATAATGCAATGATTGATTCCTTGGAAAAAATAGGACAATATTATAAGCCCTTACAAGTAGGGATAATATAATGGAGCTATTTTTCCTAATCAAAACTATTAGCTTCTTTGCAAGTATATTCATGTGTACTAACTTGTATTCCTTTGGTGCAAGATTTTGGATAAAAATACAATGAAAAATCATATTTTTCTTATGATAATATTATTAGATTATAGGATGATATTTTCAATATGTGTATACATCGTGTATGCTTTGTGTCTTCATGCATTAATGTGTCTTCTTTATGTATGCTTCATATCTGATAGCACTCCTTTATTTACTTCATGCATTATGACATTAACTGCATGCATACCTTATGTATTCTTTCATCCTAGTGTATAACTTTTATTTTGGCTTCACAAGAAAGGTTTAGTGTAAATGGTTATTGCTTGAGGACAAGCAATTTGAGGAAGGGTGGACTGTAATGTCCCCTAATTATGGTAATATAGGCGAACGAAATAAAATAGTTTAGTTATTTTAAATATATAAATATATTAAATTATTAGAGTAAATGACTATATATAAACTTATTATAATGATGAATAAATATAGTTATAAAAATATATTTAATAATATAATATATTATTAAAGAATAAAATAATATGTTATTGATATATCATTAGAATAATATATGTTATAATATAATTATTAATATGATATATCTTATGATATTAATTAATATAACTAAAATAAATATATAATTAATATAATTATAATATTATTAACATCATATAAATATTAATATGAAAGGCACGACTCTTTGAAATACACATATTTATATAGAATATCAAACAATAAAAAGGATATCATACACATATTATCAAACTTATACAAATTAAAAGGAAAATAACCAATGTTCTAATCAGGGACATTACAAGTTGGCTCCTCATAGAGTTCACTTCAGAAAAGTGAAAATTGGTAGCATGTTACTGGTGGTATTTCCCAAATTGAGTTTCCACATAAAATCCTTATGTCAAATTCTGTGATTGAATTTGTGGTATTTCATGTTTACATTTTTGCGAAGTTCATTTGACCTAGGACAGTAGTATACTATGGTTTGAGATATTGGATGATCATTGCATGCACATGTATTTGTTAAGTACTAAATTTTTTAATCTGTACATATGGACCTTGGATAAATGATTCATCCCCCTCCCCCACCAGTTATTCTAAAGTATTCCAACACCTTAACCCTCATTTCTTTTAGCAAATTTCTCTTTCCTCTCAAAGCATCAACAACCTTATTTGCCTGTCCACTTTTATGTTTCAACACAAAGGAAAAAGTATGCAAGTACTCAGCTTCATATATCTCTAATTCAACTTGTCCTGACTTTCCACATATTACAAAGCTTTATGGCCAATAAAAAATACAAAGTCTTTAGGCATCAAATAATGTCTCCACTTCTTTAGAGCTTGAATAATAGCATAGAATTCTTTATCATAAATTGAATATCTTTTATTAGTGTCATTCAATGTCTCAGTATAGAAAGCTAGAGGTCTTCCTTCTTGACTCAAAACAACTCTTATGGCACTTCCACTAGCATTACAATCAATTTGAAAAACTTTACTAAGAATAGGCAAGGGAAGTGAAGGGAATTATACTACTCTTTATTTCAATGTTTCAAAAGTATTATGTGTTTTATGGTTCCACTTGAAATCCTTTTTGTCACCTCTCATAGTTTTTCATAGCATTGCATATCGAACTGAAATTCCTTATAAACTTCATATAGAAACTTGCCAATCCATGAAATAATCTAACTTCTCTAACATTCTTAGGTTTTTAGGCCAATCAAGAATAAATTTTACCTTTTAGGATCCATCTTCAAACCATCAGCTGAAATGACAAAACCAAGATACACAATCTCCTCTTTCTTGAATGAATATTTCTTCAACTTAATCAACAACTTTTTTGCCTTCAATTTTTGCAAAACTTGTCTCATATGCTCAAGGTGTTCTTGTTTAGTCTTACTAAATATCAAAATGTCATGAAGATACACAATCACAAACTTACCTAATAATTTCTTCAAAATTTCATTCATTGGCCTCATGGAATACTAGGTGCATTAGTTGAACCAAAAGGCATAACCAACTATTCATACAAACCTTCCTTAGTCTTAAAAAGTAGTTTTCCATTCATATCCTTCTCTAATTATGATATGATGATAGCCATTTTTCAAATCAATCTTCATAAAATACTTTTCTACACTCAAACAATCCTTTATGCCATCCATCCTAAGCAAGGGAAACCTAAACTTTATTGTGATTTTGTTTATAACTCTAGAATTAGTGCACATTCTCCATTCCCCATTCTTCTTAGGTGCTAATACAATAGGTATTGCGCAAGGACTCAAAATTTCTCTAATCAGACCCTTTTTAAGAAGTTCTTGCACTTGTCTATTTAGCTCATCATTTTTAGCAGGTGTCAATTTATGTGGTGCTTTATTAGGCAAACTAGCTCCATGTATCAAATCCATATAGTGACTAATACTTCTCATAGGAGGTAAATCATTAGGTACATTGTTAGAAATATTGTCTTCAAACTTCACCAACAAAGGTTCAATCTTAGGTGCATGTTCTAGTTCATCTTGTTTCTCAGTCTTCCTAGGAATCAAAGAAAAACAAACATTATGTTCATTTACATCATTAGCAAAAAAATTTCCTTCCACCAAACATACTCTAACTATGGTATAGTGATTCTCATCAAGATTTTCTACCAAAGGTAACAAAATTTGCTTCTTCCCATAAATCCAAATAGTATAATGATTACATATATAGTCTTGCAAAGCTTGTCTATCATATTGCCAAGGTCTACCCAATAGAATATGACAACAATTCATAGGCATAATATCACACAAAACTTCATCATGATAATTTCTAATTTTGAACTTAACAAGGTATTGCTCACTTATAAGTAATTTATGCTCCTTTTGGGTCCAAGTAACATGATAAGCTTTAGGATGTCTCAATATCTGCAACTACAATTTGTTAACTAGCTCCTTAGATGCCAAATTACTAGAACTTCCACTATCAATTATTACCTTGCAATATTTTCTTGCGATCTTACACTTAGTCTTTAACAAACTTCTTCTCAAAATAGTCTCTTCATTAGCTTCCTCATTCCATAAAACTCTTCTTATCATGAAGTTCTCACCATGCTTAGGTTCACTTGAAACAAGTTCCCTTAAACCAAGATCTTTCTTCTCTCTTACCACCATTATTATTCCTAAAGTAACCAATATGGCTACCTCTAGTGTATTTACCTCTTTTTCTAGCAGGTTCTTTCCATACTATCTTTCCTTTATCTTGCAATGCATTTTCATATCTACTACCTTGTTCATAGGTTTTGCCTTTGCTTCTTTGAAATCTACCACCTCTTCATCTTTGCCTTTGATCATGTTTCATTGTCAACCTTTCTTCAGCTTTCAAGACATACTAATTGGCTTCTTCTACACTATCCATCTCAACATAACTAATATCATCTTGAATAGATATTCTCAAACCATTTGGTATCTAGCTACATTTTCAACTTCATCATCCTTATGTCTAGATCTGATATCTAATTTATAAAATTCCTTAGTATACTCCTTCACAGTCATGTCCTTTTGTCTTAGATTTTTCATTCTTCTCAACATGTTAACTTGGTAATCTGGAGGAACTTCTTCATTTTTCCAATCATCTTTTCTCATGTTTTAGTCTTTTCTTTTTCTCTTTTCTATCTTTTAGTGTGTGCGTGATCCCACCGAAGTGAAGCATGACCCTTCAACTTAGTGAGTGTTATCTTCACCTTCTTGTTATCAAGAATGCTTTCATACTCAAAGGATTTATACATCTCAAAGATCCAATTCAATATTGCATTAGTCTCAAATATTCCATCATAGCAAGCAAATTAAACAATAGATTTAAAATTTTCCCTAGACAAGACTCTAAGAAGTCTTTCCTCGTCTTGTTCCACCTCAAGTTCAAGGTTAGGATTAGGTGTTGCTACTTCATCATCACTAACATCCTCAAGATGTACACCTCTTCTTTTGACCATCTCAACAACTTCATGTCTCATTGCAATATGCCTCAATGTGTCCATTATAGCATTGTTTACATTTCCTCTACCTTGAATCATTTTGCTAGTAGTTCCTGAAAATTCATAACCTTCTACAAGTTATAGGTCTAATTTTAGATCTTCTAGCCTACACTCAATCCAATTAAGGTTCTCCACGATCCAATTCACCAAAAGGAATTAGGCTCTTAGACCACCTGACGCATGGGATGGTAGAAAGCCTAAGTGAAATTACCTTAATAAAAACCTAGTAACACCCTACCAAGAGCACACACAGAATCTAGACATAGAATTGTAGAAAAGAGACCAAATAATTTCATAGAGTTATAGATTGATTACACAAGATAAACAACAACCAACATGCCTGGTTGTGAGGTCTTCTAGTCTATGGTCTTATACAAAGAGTTACAACATCAAATTCCAAATGTATTGTCTTTATCTACCTTTTACTACTCATGTTACTTATGTGTTATATTACTTTCCTACATCAAATCCAAGTGCTTATATAGCCAACTAGACCATAGGTCAGCTAGTTAGACATTTAATTACAATATAGGACCAGTCTTACAGATATAAATCATAACCCCAATAATGAGCATCAATTGTTCATGTGCTTTTGAAGGTAGGTCCAAACACAATCTAGGAGTCAGTTCCATATTGCACAAGATGCCACATCATCATAAGAAACCACACCAAAAGAAACAATACACCTCGCAAGATGAAAAGAATAGTAAATAGAGACTAGTAAGAATGACACAAACTTCAAGAACTATGACACATTAGCATTTGCGCTCTTAGGTTAAGGACTAAAAATAGGTCCTTCACAACATGCTAATTACACATAGCACAAAATTATAGGTAGCAAGGACTACACTACAAACAACAAACAAGTACATAAAATAAGAAATACTTTTAGGTGATGCAAGATTTCTCATTGACCCAAGATGCTCCTACATTATTTTTTAAAGGAATAATTGATTAGAACAAATGTCTTAAGGATAACCGTATTAGATGAATCTATTTTGATAGAACAACACATCAAGTTTTTTAGATTGTCCATCTTTTCTTGTACTAATGAATTCAAGTTGTGATGAAGTAGGGCTACCAAAATATCTTGACCTACTTTGTAAGTTAAATAATGTAGAGACATTCTTAGCTTTAGTATCTTTTATCCCCATGCTAGAGGAAATGAGGGCTAAAATGAAAAAGGCCCAATTCTAACCCTCAATAATCTCTATTGATCCCAACCAACATTGTTTGATGCATTTTTTCCAACTAGAAAAAAATCATATATTTGAACAATTCCAATGAATTTTTATATATCAATGCAAACGGAGAGTTATGTCCCCATGTACAGGCAATTGACATACCAATGCACTACTTTGAGAGGGTCAAACTCGAGGAACTAGGAAATAACCCCAAGAAGCGACTATCAAGTGTATCAAGGGAAAACTTTACCAAGACCATTAAGTTTGTAAAAGACTTTTTTAAAGAAAATTGCCTATAATCTTTCCTCACATATTAGAATAAGATTCCTTCCTAATGAACTACTTGAATCCATGTCTACTATGTTTCCTCAATATTTAAGTCTTTAAGATTCAAATAGTTTTTTAGATAAGCTACTAACATTGATAAAGAATTTTTGCAAGACTTAAGAGTTCAATGGACTAACTATAAATGGAATTTCAGACGAATCTTGTTTGAGAGAAATCAAATTATTTTTCACACACAATGAGGGAATAATATAGAATTATAGAGAACCCCTTCGAAGAGGGATCAATAAGAAGAATTTGAAAATTTCTAGATTAGAGGGTGTTGGAATATTAGAAAAGATAGGATGTTGATAGGGAGGTTAAGTCGGTATCCTCTAAAACTTTTGACCTTAAAAAAATTCAGTAATTTCCTTTCTCTTTTGTAACTCGGTAAGCTCATAACAATAACCACAATACTTTGTAAATGAAAATAGCTTTATCAAATCCAATTTGCATCAACCATAAACTCATAAACACAAACTCATTACACATAACACAAGTATTTGGTCACATAGAAACCCTTGGTGAGAGGGAAAGCTGTGGTGGGGATGGTGCCCAGAAATCCATCACTGCAATAGTAAGAGGGTGCCTAGTTAAGGCTACAATATTTTTGTCTCTTCTGGTGACTTACTATGTTAGGAATATACAATCAGATATGAGAAGATCTACCTTCTTCAAGGATTTTACAATATTATTTTGAGTGTGTACTCTATTAAGAGATTTACATAAAAGATTGCTAGCTCTACCTTCTTCAAGGATTTAGACAACTACAATGATTAGAAAGTAGAAAAAATGCTTTGTATAATAGAAACTTATTTTGCTTGATTGAATCTCTCTTCTGTACAACTTTCTATCACCCTCTATGACTGATTTTCAATTCCTATTTACACTACTTGAATCTCTAACCTCTGATATACTCAACTTTTTCATTTGTCATAAACTTTTCTTTATTGCTTCAAAACTCCTCTCACGCAACATAAATCTATTCTAGTTAGGTTGTATTATAGTTACTTTTTTGCCTCTTCAATCTCTAACCTAATTAGGGTTTAGGAACACTCTAGAATGTATCATTGATCAAAATCAATGATCTAGAATAATGTGTGTTCCTTACTTTTTTTGTATTGTTTTTTCATTGCCCTTTTCTTCCTTGAAATCATAAAACAATCAAATTACATTCTCCAAGAAATACTTTCAAATATTTACCTTGAACTATGTGAATAATGTTTCCCACTTGGTATGATCTTTTCACATCATATTTTGTGCCAAATCAAACTTGTGTGTATCCTCTGTTCCACTCAGTAAATACTCTATTTAGTATGTTGTCACTCGATAGTGTCTCTACTCAATTAGCTTTGTCTAAATTTATGATCTCTTGTTTAGCTTGGTGAGGTCTTTAGCTCAGTGAGTATAGAGTATCCTAGTGAATACTAAGCTTATTAATAACTATACACTTATCATTCTTTTCCTTCATTGTTTAGATAGTATAGTGGTTCAGTTATTATGTTCACCGACTAACATATTCACTTCATCTTAACTATTTTTTTGATACTAAATGACAACATAATAGTTATGGGAGTAACATTCTCCCCCTTTGACATTAGTGGCAAAGGAATTATGCACATAAATATATACAAGTACCCCTATACATATACTTCCTAGGTAGAAACATTTTTTTTCAAAATTATTTTGTTTGTAGCATTATATCAACTCCTTATAACTCCTTAAAAACATAATACATACAAACATTTAATTTCCCCTTTTTTGGCACTAATGTCAAAACAACTTCAAACATGAAAATACTTACTTTAGATAAAATCCAAAATGATGATGAAATTCTTAATGATTCTTCAACATAATTGTCATTGTACTATACCAATTTGATTTGATCAATTCAATACTCTGCTTCTCTATCATCAATTTGGTTGTAAGATCCGTTGTGTGATTAGAAATCGATATGATCGGGGCAACAATGAGATCCTTGGCAATTTTGATATAATTTTTCAAAACCTCAAGATGAAGTTGTAGCGACATTTATATTTTTTTGATCTTGGCTCTTATATTTCTCTCCTTTTGTAATAATTCTTCTTGAAATCCTATGAGAAATCTCACTCGGGAATAATGCACTGATAATATGCTTGGATCTACTTTTAATTTATCTACATCGGCCTTCATATCATCACTTACCTTTTGAAATTTGTCTTAACTTCACTTGTAAGCAAGTGAATATCACACAATTTTTGAAACAATATTAAAACATTTTTCACAATGCTCTCCAACTCAGTAATGTGAGTATGGAAATTTCGCTCCAATTGTTGTATGGAATCACTTGAAATTTTCTCTAAAACTCTTCATTCAAATTTCTTCCCAACTATTTGCATCAACTTTAATTGGGTGTCAATATCTAGGCCATTGAGCTTATCAACAATTTGTACAAGTTGATCTAAATATCTATTTTTTCATTCAAAGTAATGTATGGCATGACACCAGCAATATGTATTTCACATCATGCAATACTTTTTTCTTCCTATGCTCCTTTCTTAAACTTTCTTGTTTAGCTTTCCTTGCACATAGATCAGTGTAAATATTCATTCTTTCTTCATCCAAAGTATTTAGATCTCATGCTAGTATAATAATTACTTCATCTAAATTAACATGATTAGATCAGATTTCCTGTGTGTTTTTCTTATTTTTCTTCATCTTCTTTTGTTTTGTTTCAATAACAATGGTACTCGGTGATATAATTTATGGCATACAAACTTGGATTTCCAATTTTTATGTTCAAGTTTGGATTCTTTCTTAGTTTCATCTTCTTTATTATGTGGATCAATAGTAGAAACTACCATTAGTTGTACAAATGGCACTAGAGCCATGCTCACTAAAGTACTGGCAACTTCATCCTTCTTAGGTTCTTAACTTAGTTTCTCCTTTTTCTTCAATTTTGGTAGCCCTGGGGTATTCAAATATAACAACATTGGATTGTATATGTACTTAGTTGTACATGTAGATTGTGATAAATCCTCTTTCTTTTTCTCCTTTACAATTAATTTTTGGCCTTGCCCAATAATTCCCTCACTCAGAGGTTTGTGGGTTGGTGCTCCTTCACCTATAGCATAATCATCTTCTTTGTGCTCCATGGAGTCTCCACTAGTGTGAGTATATCCATCTCTTGGCAATATGGCTAAGTAGGAGAAGTTAGAGTTATCATTATATCTTAGGATGAGAAGGTATAATGCACAGATAAAGGTCTCACAATTAGATGCAAAAAATTGTCTAAGTATCAAACAATTTCATTGGCAGTGCAGAGACAATTTTGTTGAAAATTTGATTGAAAAGCTCATTGTTGAAGATCAAAGAGGTAGATTGTTGTTAAAAGAATGTTTTCAATCATTTTTTTTCATTGATGTCAAACCTACTATTTATAGGAATGACATTTTCTTATCACTTAGTTGATTGATGAAGAGGATTTGATCAACAAGATGTAACAACAACACCTATGAGAAAGGTTGAGTTATGATGTTGTAATGAAGTGCAAGAATCAGTTAAGACAATGGTTAAATGATGTATTGATAACATACTCAAAGATGCTGAGGTTGGTCACACTTAGAAACATTGGGGGAAGAAGTTGTAACAAAGTTGATTACAAAGCTTAAACTAAGCTCATTAGTGGGTGCCAAGCAAGCTAGTTGAAGCCGAGAAAATTCTCAGTTGGTGTTGAGCAAAAGGAAAATCTAGTGTGTGCCGAGTGATCTTTAGGTGCTAAGTGAAGTTCAAGTGCCAAGAAAAGTATAAGGTGTCGAGCATTAGAAAATCTTAGTTGGTGCCAACTAAATTTTAGGTGCCAAGCATCAATAAAAACACGGTGCAAAGTAACATAGCATGTGCCGAGCACCAGTATTTTAATAGTGCTGAGTTGCTGCATTATTTTAAATGACAAAGATTCACCAAATCTGAACTGACATAGTTGTTATCTTAAACTTTTTGAACCAATTAGAGGATAAGGATGATGAGCTGCTGGCACATAATTCTATGTAAACCATTTTTGAGCGAATTCAAAAGGATTATTGAAGAAGTTTCTAGAGGATACAAAATATGGGTTAGATACAATGAATCCTACCTTATCCATATGAATTGAAATTAAAGAGTGAAAGAACCGAGTGAGAAATGAACTCCAAGACTTCTATTTAAGGAGTCATAGACTAGGAAGCAAATGTTGTTGATGTTGTTGCTGTTGAAGTGCCAAATTGCAAAGTGATTAGAAGGGTGTCAAGGAGAAGGCATCATGGAAGAACAAAGCACAGATACTCTACTTCTACAAGTGGTCAAGAAGAGATGATTGCACTAGTACATTGAGCATGGAGACTCAAGGAGACTAAGCTTGAAAGGAGGGCAAGCTGATAGAGTTGTAGAGATTGAAGGCCAGGCAATGTAAAGAGCTGAAGAGTGATTTGAGATTTACAAGTTGAGTTGTCTATTGTAATCAGGTCAAAATCCCTAATTGTTACTTTCTAGAAATTGTATCAGTTAGGATAGAAGGAAAATCCTATGGACTTGGGTTGGCCTAATAGCCATTTGTAAATCCTTTAACAGAGTGGCATTCCAAGTGAATGTTCTAAAGTCCTCTAACCAGGCCCACTTCTAACAGGGTGGTTAAATCCTCTAACAAGGTCACATTTAACAATGTGTTGTAGCATTTAATAGGGCAGGCATTTCACAAGGCATCACTTTAGAAAAGTGAAAATTGAGTAGCATGTTACTAGTGGTTTTTCTCAAATTGGGTTTCCACGTAAATCACTGTGTTATGTGTTGATCTTTTATGTGTTATGCTTGCATGTTGATTTACAGTAACTTGTTGAATAGGAATATTAGAGCTTGGATGAATGAATGGTTGAATGGGTTCATTACAGTTAGTGAAAAAAGTTTGAATTGGACATGTTGGACCTTGAATAACTGATTCAACCACCCCCACCCCCCACCCCCCCCCCCCCCCCCCCCCCCTCAACAAGTTATTTAAAAGCATTTCTAACAATTGGTATCAAAGCCATCTGCTCATTTAGTTTCAAGGCACTAGAAGCAGGAAGATCAAGATGTCCAAGAGAGAAGTTCCCAAACTTAGCAAAGATAACTTTGTTGCATGGCAGAGTCTAATGAAGTTACACCTTAGATCAATAAAAAACTATGCAGAAACCTTAATTGGAATAGAACATGTAAATCCAACTGGACCTCTTACTACATATGATTTGAGCAAAAGAAAGGAGCATAATCAAGCAATGTTGGAGATTGCCTCTGCACTTAGCTATGCAGAATATGATGACATCAAAGATTGTGACACTGCACTCAAGATGTGGAAAGCCATAACAGATATCTATGGAGGAAATCAAAATATTCAGAGAGCAAAGAGAGAAAGCCTCAGAGGAAAGTTTTTGATGACATGAAAATGGAGGAAGGTGAAAATGTTGCTCAATATGCTACCATAATGAAAGAAGTAGTAAGTGCAATAAGGAGTTTAGGTGGTCAATTGGAAGAAGAAATTGTTAAAAACAAATACTTAAGAACTCTACTCCCTATCTATGCTATTAGATTTTCAGCCATCCAAGAGCTAAGGTGTGTACAAGGAAATACGCTAACCTTTGAAGGAATTGTGGGAAGACTTATTACATTTGAATTGTCCAACTTTGATAACTATAGACCTGAGAACCTTGAATCTGCTTTCAAGGCCAAGATGACAATAAAAGATACTGAGGAGGAGACATTAAACAAGAAGAGAAGAAAAGGAAAGGATGCATCTAGTGATAGCAACATAGATGAGGAAGATGTGGAATAGTTGGAAGCATTATTGGGTAGAAGATTTCAGAGAGGCAAAGGAAAATTCAAAGGAAAGCTCCCTATCATATGTTTTAATTGCAATGAAGTGGGTCATATTGCTTCAAGGTGTACACAAAAGAAGAACTACAAAGAAGGAAACAAGTACAAGAACAAAAGAGAAGATGATAACAGAGACTATAAGGACAAAGGCAAAAGATGCTACATTATTGAAGAAGATTCTAATTAGAATGATGATGAAGTAGTCTATGTGGCCATAAAGGATGAATTGGATAAAGATGAAGATGAAGCAACAACATTTGTTACCCATGTGAACAAGAATGACAAATGGTCATAGATAGTGGATGCTCACATCACATGAAAAGAGATAAAAGTAAGTTCATTACCTTTACTCAATATGATATAAATAGTATTAGATTTGGTAATGATGCTCCATGTCAAATAAAAGAAAAAAGCTTAATTAAACTTACTGAGAAAATTTCATGTGATAATGCATACTATGTTGAAGGATTGAACTACAACTTGTTGAGTGTATCACAGTTAGGCAATGCAGGTTGCAAAGTAGAATTTGGAAACAAAATTGCTAAGATTTATGACACTGATGGAAATCTGATAGGAAAAGGTGAACAAACTAGAAGTAATATGTTTTACCTAGATATGGAAGATGCAACTTGTCTTGTTGTTAGACTTGATGATGTGTGATTGTCGCATAAAAGATTATGTCATGTTAACTCTGACAATCTGATTAGCATCAACAAAAAGAAGAAGGTCAGAGTGTTGCCCAAATTGAAGAAACCTGAAAACACAATGTGCAAACAATGTCAACTAGGGAAGATGACCAAGTCTAACTTCAAAAATAAAATATACACTTCCAAAGAAGTACTAGAGCTAGTCCATACAGACTTATGTGGTCCAATAGAAGTACAAAGTTACCTAGGAGACAAATACAAAATGCTATTTGTAGATGACTATTCAAGGATGATGACTGTTATGTTCTTGAAGCAAAAATCTGATGCATTTCAAATGTTTAAGTGGTACTTGGCCAAAGTTGAGAAGAAAACAGGTAAGAATCTGAAATGCCTAAGGTTAGATAGAGGAGGTGAGTTTACATCAAAGGAGTTTGAAATATTCTATAATGACACAAGCATCAAAAGGAAAACATCAGCACCAAGAACTCCACCACAGAATAGTATTGCTAAAAAAAGAAATAGATCAGTGATAGGCTATGCTAGAACCTTGATGATGGAGACAAATGTTGCTCTAAAGTACTAGAGAGAAGCTGTAAGTATTGTTGTTTACACCTTGACTAGAGTCCAAGTCAAGAAAGGTACAAATGCAACACCTTTTGAATTGTGGTATGGTCACTCACCTAATGTTAAACATTTCAAATTCTTTGGTTATAAATGTTATATTCTTAAAGACACAAGAAATGGAAAGTTTGATGCAAAGAGTGATGAAGGCATATTCCTTAGATACTCCACTAGAAAAAAAGCATATAAGTGTTTGAATACTAACACTAACAAAATTGTGGAGAGTGCAAATGTAAATTTTGATGAGCATGCAAAAGTTTAGGTTGATGGAACTAATCAATCAAAGGATTATAGATCCTTTGCATATTTCTATGAAGGAATGATTGTTGAAGACAATGCTACAAATCAAGTTGGGAATTAGCAACAAATTTTAGTATTAGTTGAGTCATAGCTAGTGAATGAACTTGCAAATGCTACACTTGTATAATAAGATGCTAATATGTCTTTGGCATTGTTGTCAAAGAGGGAGAAGTAGTGAGAAACTGACTAACAACATTTGATCAAAAGTATGAGGGAGAAATGTCAAAAAAATGCAAAAACTGATCAACTCCAGAGAAAGAGGGAGATTGTCAAATCCAAAGGAAGAAAAAGAGAAGATGAAGAAGCTAATCATACCAGAAAATAGCAGAGGATGAGAAATGCATACATAGGGATAAAACAAAAGAAAGGATACAACAGCTAAGAGGGAGAAGTGAGAACTAATGGTAACACAATTTTCTTTTTGGCATTTGACTTACTGTTCTAACCTAGTTAGCTTGTGGTTGAATAGTTTAGTCTGATGGTTGATCAGTTTGGTTTGCCATCAATGCCAAAGAGGGAGATTGTTGAAAATTTGATTGAAAAGCTCATTGTTGAAGATCAAAGAGGGAGATTGTTGTTAAAAAAATGTTTTCAATCATTGTTTTGTCATTGATGTCAAACCTACTATTTGTAGGAATGAAATTTTCTAAAATACAATTACTATCACTTAGTTGGTTGATGAAGAGGATTTGATCAACAAGATGTAACAAGAACACCTAAGGGAAAGGTTGAGTTATGACGTTGTAATGAAGTGCGAGGATCAATTAAGACAATGGTTAAATGATGTATTGATAACATACTCAAAGATATTGAGGTTGGTCACACTTAGAATCATTGGGGGAAGAAGTTGTAACAAAGTTGACTGCAGCGCTTAAACTAAGTTCATTAGTGGGTGCCAAGCAAGCTAGTTGAAGCTGAGCAAATTCTCAGTTGGAGCGAAGAAAAAGGAAAATCTAGTGTGTGTCGAGTGATCTTTAGGTGGCAAGTGAAGTTCAAGTGTCGGGTAAAGTATCAAGTGTCAAGCATCAAAAAATCTTAGATGGTGCCAAGTGAACTTTAGGTGCCGAGCATCAGTAAAAACATAGTTGGTGCCGAGTAACACAGTATGTGCCAAGCACTAGTATTTCAATAGTGTCAAGCTGTTGCATTATTTTAAATGACAAAGATTCACCAAATCTGAGTCAACATAGTTGTTATCTTGAATTTTGTAAACCAATTGGAGGATAAGGATGATGTGCTAGTGGCACAGAATTTTATGTAAACCATTTTTGGGCAAATTCAAAATGATTATTCAAGAAGTTTCTACAAGAAACAAAATATGGGTTAGATACAATGAATCCTACCTAATCCATACAAATTAAAATTAAAGAATGGAAGAATTGAGCGGGAAAGGAACTCCAAGACTTTTATTTAAGGAGTCATAGAGCAGGAAGCAAATGTTGTTGATGCTACTGCTGTTGAAGTGCCAAATTGCAAAGTGATTAGAAGGGTGTCAAGGAGAAGGCATCTAGAAAGAACAGAGCACAGAGACTCTGCTTCTACAAGTGGTCAAGAAGAGATGATTGCACTTGTACATTAAGCATGGAGACTTAAGGAGACTAAGCTTGAAAGGAGGGAAAGCTGATAGAGTTGTAGAGATTGAAAACCAGGCAATGTAAAGAGTTGAAGAGTGATCTAAGATTTGCAAGTTGACTTGTATGTTGTAATTAGGTCAAAATCCATAATTGTTACTCTTTAGCAGTTGTATCAATTAGGATAGAAGGAAAATCCTATGGAATTAGGTTGGCCTAATAGCCATTTTTAAATCCTTTAATAGGGTGGCATTCCAAATGAATGTTCTAAAGTCCTCTAACCAGGCCCACTTCTAACAAGGTGGTTAAATCCTCTAACAAGGTCACATTTAACAGTGTGTTTTAGCGTTTAATAGGGTAGGCGTTTCATAGGGCATCACTTCAGAAGAGTGAGAATTAAATAGCATGTTACTAGTGGTTTTTCCCAAATTGGGTTTCCACGTAAATCATTGTGTTATGTGTTGATCTTTTATGTGTTATGCTTGCATGTTGATTTATAGTAACTTGTTGAATATGAATATTAGAGCTTGGATGAATGAATGGTTGAATGGGTTCACTGCACTTAGTGAAAAAGTTTGAATTGGACATGTTGGACCTTGAATAACTTATTCAACCCCCCCCCCCCCCCCACCTCTTAGTTATTCTAAAGCATTTCTAACAAGTTTTGGTATGCGCAATCTTTAGAGTAACATTTGGCACGTGCGTAGTTGGTGACAAATAGTACAGAGTGTTATAATGACATGTGAAAGAACATAGTATGGTACAAATAGTATGGCATCTAACATAATAGGTTTACGAGTAATGGAAGTGAACAGAGAAGAATAGAGCACATCAATAAATTGGTAATCAAGGGTTAAAGGATTATTTTGGCTCTAAAATAACTAGTTAAATAAGTAGGGATGACATCCTAATGTTAACCCTAAGAGGGAAAGAGTTAATTTTATGTTTTACCAAGCATATGAAAGCTTGAAAACCGATTGGGCAAGTTTTGTAAAATGTAATGGTATAAAAGTAAAGATCATATGATGTGAAGTCAAGTGTAAAAAGTGATATATGATATGTGATATGATATGCAAAGTGATATGCAAATTATATGATGCAAGATCTAATGTATGATCAAAAGATTACGAAGTACAAAAAACCACAATAAGATGGTTTTGTATATATCCTTTTTGTATAAAAGAATTGTATTATATAATTGCATGTTTGGGTAGTGAGCTCATCTTGCATACATTTTGTAATTGTAACACCAACTCCAAATAGGGTTGAGGCTTTTAATAAGGCATAGTCCTCTAATAAGGACCGAGACACTATATGTATTTCATAGACTCCATATAGGGTCAACATCCTTAACATGATACTTTTGTTTAGTGGATCATTTAGTGGGTACCATACCCACCTGGGTTTTCCTTTGGCCAGGGTTTCTTTAATTAACAAAATATGGTGTTCTGAGTTCTCTTTGTGTATGGTTATTATTATTGTTCAGCATTGTTAGTTTACTTTCATATGCATGTTATAAAGTAATTAACAATATTCAATTGTGGGAAAAAGTTTGTAGAATGTTGATTCACCCTCCTCCTTTCCTCTCAGTATTACCTATTTCTAACACCATCATCTATATTTGCATGTTTTTGTTCTGTATATATATTTTAGTAGTTTCTCGCCCTTGTGTTTCTTGAGCCCGTTTCTTGGTATTTGTCTCCTTTAGTTGTCCTCTGATGTCCATGGGAACAATATCTTCTAAAATATGTAATGAGCCAATGAGTATATCACTCATAGTTTGTTCTTATGGATTAGGAAATTCTTTGATTTTTTCAATCACAAGTGCAAAGTTGGGAATTTGTGCATGATCTGGCTTAGTTAATGTTGAACCTTCATTATTTAGCTCAATATTTATTGTAACATCTTCATCCTTCTTTCAGTCCTTGGCTAGATGATCTTCTATTAGATCTTCAATAATGAAAATTTTATTTCTTCTGATTATATCTTCAACCATTTCATGTACAAAATCTGACATCTCTTATGGGGAAATACTAATATACTCTTCCTTTTTGTTATCAAGTTCAATATTTTGCTTGGTCTTGGTATTGTCAACTTGACTAATATATGTTTCTAGATCATCTTAGAGTCCTAATTTGTAAGTGGGTTGGCTTGGTAATCCTAATTGTACCCTTTTCAATGGTGGTGTAACTATTTGAGTTGCATGGGTCCTTGATCTTGTATTATTTGGACTTGCAAGGGTAGACAAAGGTCTTTTCTTACTTTTCTTTGATGGTGGATTTGCGACAACAATTGTTTTACCTTTTCCTCCTTTTCTAGAAACATCTTCTCCTTTGCCTTCTATAATCATCAAGGTTTGATTATCTTCACTTGCACTGATGCACTTTCCAAAGTGTCAATAATTTTCTTGGTCTTCCTCTTAATCTTAGGAGCCAAAATGTTCATTTTGATCTTCTCTGTAGCTTGTCCATATGTCCCAAATGGTTGGGCAATCTTGTCTATTGACTCATTCAGTATAGCTTCTATAGCCTTGGTGGCATGATCTATGTTTATCTCATAATCTGTGGGTTCAAGCGATGCAACCATAGGACTCACCTCTTTCACCAGTGTATTGTCAATATCAACAAGAAAGAAAATAGCATCATGATATTTCTCAACTAGTTGCAGAGGTATCATGTACCTTTAATTCGTTACTTCCTTAAAATTTTCAAAATATTCATTCATAACACTTTCAAAATTTCTACCTAATTGTTGAATAAACTTATTGATTTGATAAATAATAGGAATATTTGTCCTCCAATTCACTTAACCAATTGATGAGAATAATTTTCCAAGTTAAGAAAATGCATACCAGTCACAAACCACGTTTGCATATGTTTGTTCTAGCAACCTTGATAGTTCTTGTATTGTTAGTAAGTTGCCTCAATTGTAGCTCAACTAAGTCATATTTATGACCTTTCTTCACAATCTTATATCCCAAATTGATAGCCACACACAAAACACTATTGGATTTTCTTGACTAAAAGACTTTATATGAAATGACATAAATACCAAACTTTGTTTTTAAATCTCATATCATAGAAATCTTCAAACCATGTCCATCCCACTAAGCTTGGGTGTTAGCTTCAATTTCATTCTTCAAGGTAGTATGAATGGATTTCAACTTTTCTATAATAGGATAACTTTTGACCATGTGAATTACATCCTTGGTAATTTTAACAGATTCATCTAGCCACATACGCATGTCATGAACTCTACTTAACACCATACAAATCTAGTTTTCTTTGAATACATTCGAAAAATGTAGGGCATGAATAAGACCTTTCGTCTCCAAATGCTTATGTTCTTCTTTTAGTTTCCTATCAACACACAACTTTTTGTAATCCTCATGTAATTTGTGATCTTTGACTTCCGCGATTTCACAATGACAAAATTAATGGATGCCATTTACTAGTAAAACCCTAGGTGGTATCAACGATAATGCACCCATCTTTTCATTTTTTTTTGTAGCTTCAAGATGTAGTTTGTACTTTGGCTATTCACATAATTCATTTTGAATCAATTTCACTAAATTTACTTTTGTATTTCTCTTCATGGTTACAAATTTTGAAGCGATTGACACAAGTAAGGGTTTTGGTAATCAAACACACACACTTCGCTTGGTTCACACCAAATTTCACTTTTAGTCTTCAATTCTTCAAAAAATTCACACGCACAATTTTTAAATTCAATTGCACTCATAGATAGCTCAAATTAACTATATGTTCTTTGCAAATGTAGGGTAACCAAATGAATTTTTTTTTTTTCCTTTTTAATATGACAAAAGTATCTTTTAATGCTCATTAGGGTGTAATAAATGCTTTGTACCTTAAACTCAGTTACCACATATAACTCAGTTATGCTTCAATTCCATTACTTTCTTAGTCAAGCTCAAACTTGATTAACACACCTATTCTATCAACAACTTCACTTACTTGGTCAACACTATGTCTTTCATTATCAACCATCTCGGTGTAACTTGTTAACTTTGTTAGCTTCCAAACTTCACGAATTGTCCTAATGCATCATTCATCATTCAAATATGGACTTCCTTCCATTGTATATTAGGAATTGATGTAAGAGACATCAATACTAATGCAGTTCCATACTTTCTTCTAAGGTTTAGTTAGAAGTAGAGGTTTCACCAAATCCATTAGACAAGGTGCCAACATCAATTACAATTTATGCCTCATTATATTGTGTCTTCCTTATCCACTTCTTGTTCATTTTTTCATGAAAGTCATTATTATTGACTTGCCCTTTACCTTTTGGATCTTCCTTATTAGGTGCTAACACTCAATACATGTAGTTCTTGCTTAAGTGACTGACCCTATGGCAATGATAACATGCCACTCCAAGATTCCTCCAAAGTGAAATTTCATGCAATTAGCATGAATATGATCATACTTTCCACGTGTAGTACAAGAATACCATGTATTGTAATTCCAATTGACTATATTACCCTTCTTTCTCAGTGTCTAGTTGGACTTCGTTTGTGATTTTCATTCTTGTGTCTTGAGTCCAAACTTGTTGCAAGTATAGTAGTAACAATTAAATGCATACTTCTTAGGGGACTAAATGAACTTGGATCTACATTCATATGCTTGGTGACCATTATTATTGCAATGATAATAGTAACCATCAAACTTGGGAGTACCATTGGGTTTACCAGTTTTTCTCCGGCAAACATTTCTTGTGTGTCTTGGCTTTCCATAGTGGTAGGCTTCTTTGGCTAGGTATTGGTGTTCACATTCCTCTATTCATCTTGCTTTGAAAATTATCCTTTCTCAATGATAAAATACTCAGTATAGCCTAGTCCAAATGTATCTCTCAGTTGCCTATGTCCTCTAAGTTGTTCATCCAATATTCTTATGCTTTCCTTTGGTCTCTTTAGTCTTTCATTGGTTTTCTTCTCTAATGTTAGTTCACATTTCATCTTTTCATTTTCTATTCTCAATTCCACAATCTCTTCCATCGTTATACCAATCTCATGATTTTCACCACATAGTTGATTCACCATATTATAGTGATTTTGTGTCAACCTTGTGATTTCTTCATCCTTATCATCTAGTCTTGCAATGATTTGTCTCTTGTCTTCTTCAATCATTTTCTTATCATCCTTGGCTTTTCTCTTTTGTTCCATAACTTCACACATCTTGGTAGATTGCATTTCTTGTTCCCTTTTCAGTGATTTTATCTACTCAATAAGGCTGTGACTTTTCTCCAGTAGATCAGTTATGGCATCATCATATTCATCAAACACGTTTCCATTAGATAGTTCTTCAATCACTTCTTCCTGATAAGTTATTTCATTCATTTGTTGAGCAACTTCCTTCCTTCTATTCATTGACTACTTCAATTTGTCTTTCATCTCATTTATTTGATTCATGACCATTCTTAACTCTAGTTTTCGATTCTAATTGGTTTTGTCAATATTGTGCCTCTCCATGATTCATATCTTTTCTCTTAGGTGATAAACCCCTCAACAATAGAACTGGGATCTGATACCAATTTTTGGAATATTAGGAAAGGTAGGATGTTGAGAAGGGGGGTGAATTAGTATCCTCTAAAAATATTGACCTTAAACAAATTCAATAATTTCCTTTCTCTTTTGGAACTTGGTAAGCTCATAACAATAACTACAATACTTTGTAAATGAAAATAACTTTATCAAATCTAGTTTGCATCCACCATAAAATCATAACATAACATGAGTATTTGGTCACATAGAAACCCTTGGTTAGAGGGAAAACTGCAATGGGGATAGTACCCATAAATCCATCACTACTATAGTAAGAGGGTGCCTAGTCAGTGCTACAATATTTTTGTCTCTTCTGGCAACTTTCTTGACAGTATTATACAATTAGATGAACTAAGATTTACCTTCTTCAAGGATCTTACAACATTATTCTAAGTGTGTTCTTAGTTAAGAGATTTACATAAAAGAATGTTAAGTCTACCTTCTTCAAGGATTTAGAGTACTACAATGATTAGAAACTAGCAACAAATGATCTGTTTCATAGAAACTTACTTTGGTTGACCAGATCTCTCTTCTTCTCAGCTATTTATCACTCTCTATGATTACTTTTCAATTCCTCTTTACACTGCTTGTATCTTTGACCTCTAATATACTCAACACTTTCCACTGTCATAAAATTTTCTTTCTCACTTCTAAAACTCCTCTCAATAGCAACATAAATATGCTCTAGTTAGGTCCTTTTATAGTTACTTTTTGCCTCTTCAATCTTTGGCCTAATTAGGGTTCAAGAACTCTCTAGAATGTATTAATGATCAAAATTAATGATCTATAATAATTCATGTTCCTTACTTTTCCTTACCACTTTTTCATTGGCCTTTTGTACCTTGAAATCATAAAATAATCAAATCACATTCTTCAAGAAATCTTATCAAACCTTTACTTTGAACTACTTGAATACTATTTCCACTCGGTATGATCTTTCCACATCAAATTTTGTGCCAAATCAAACATATATGTAGCCTTTGTTCCACTTGGTAAATACTTTGTGTAATATGTTGTCACTCGGTGGTGTCTCTTCTCGATTAGCTCTGTTTAGCTCAGTGATCTCTTACCTGGCTTACTGAGGTCTTCAACTCAGTGAGTGTAGAGTAGCTTGATGAGTACTAAGCTCAGTAATACCTATACACTTAGCATTCTCTTCCTTCATTTCTTGGGTAGTACAGTGACCCAATTACTATGTTCACCAACTAACATATTCACTTCATGACTATCTTTATGATACTAAATGGCAACATGATAGTTATGGGAGTAACAAAGAGAAATGTTGAGTGATTCAATATCATATATTTTCAAGCTTATCGATTTATGTTTCACTGTGATATTAGGTTTGATGGAGGATGAGAGATCTTTCTAGTGCTTTGGGGTTTCTAAATTCAAAGCTAAGAAAAAAACTAGACAAGAATTTAGTTAATTACTTGAGGCACCATACATCTAGTTATGATGTCCATATTTTTTCCTGACGGCAAGGCATTGACAATGTGGAGGAAGAAATTTGAAAGAAGAGGGTTGGGAAACATTTCAAACCAAAGTGGGAGTGCCAAAAAGAATGAAAATGACACACATACAAGAATTTATAGCATTGAACTTGAGATGAAGTTAAGTGGATGCATGCAAACTCAAAGTGGAGAAAATGCAACAAAGAATCAAGGATGTCATGAACTTGATAGTGAGGAATCTGAGGATCCCAATGATGAGATGATGTGGCAACTTGAACTAATTAAGCAATAGCATGTCCTAGGTATTTCTTAAATGCATTATTGTTTAGGAAGAAATGTGAAAGAAGAGGGTTGGGCAACATTTCAAATCAAAGTGGGAGTGCCAAAAAGAATGAAAATGACTCACATACAAGTATTAATAGCATTGAACTTGAGATGAAGTTAAGTGGATGCATGCAAACTTAGAGTGGAGAAAATGCGACAAAGAATCAAGGATGTTATGAACTTGATAGTGAGGATATGAGGATCCCAATGATGAGATAATGTAGCAACTTGAACTAATTAAGCAATAGCATGTCCTAGGTATTTCTTAAACGTATTATTGTAGTTTGTATCTCATCATCAATCATGCATATTACAAAAACGTGAATGTTGTTGATAACTTTATGATATTTTATGTGTCAATTAACTTTTATAGTTAATATTGGTTTCCAATTGCATTATTCAACTCATATGGTACAATTCTTTTAGATTTTTATTAATTCTTTCAAACTGTAGCAATTCATATGACACAATTCCTAAAGATTAGTTTATTTATGCATATGATATAATTCATTCAATAGTAGTACACAACTATGTGTGATTCTATTTGTAAAATTCAATACCCAATTTCATTACCCTTTAGCAAATGACCTCGAAATCCCTTTTATAGAAACAAGGGAGAAACAATAGCTTGAAGTTGATTCGCAACATGTGAAGACTCAACATCAAAGCGATATCACAACCTCAGTACATAGTAAAATCCTGAAGTTAAATGTATTTATGACCATCATAGGTCGCATTAGAAAATTAACAACTGCTACATTTCTCCTATTAAAAAAAATAGTTCAAACTTATAACTTAATTCACACCATGAAAAATAAAATATCGAAAATATCATTATAACACAAAACCTTGAAATTAATTTTACAAACTATGATCGATGAGATGCATTTGCTAGTTTTTCTCACTTTTTCCAATCTCCATCTAATGGAAGTCCAATATTTTTCAGATTATAGTAAGAGACCTACAACTTCATCAACAATCCATACTTGGGAGATTGACTTGAAATTGGTGCTTCATCTAGTACTACATTCAAAGTTGTCAATTATTTGATGCAATTCGCAAAGATTTGATGACTTGTGCCCTTGGGTATCTTGTCTAATTCAGACTTCATTTTGTTCGTCAACCTTTTTTTGTAAGTTTCTCTTCCAATGAATTTCATTGATGACTCAAACAACATTTGGAAAACCAATATTTAGCAATTTGATTATCTTTTGACTCATCTTACAGATCTTTTTCCCATCTTTCTCTAGAATTTCCTCTCCTTCCCTAATCTCTGGCATTTTTTAATGATAGGTGGTGCCCTTAGTGAGGCACAAATGCAATTATTAAGTCCCTCAGATGTTAAATACATTTCACTGGTTGAGTGGACTTCTAGCAAAACCTATTTTGTAATACCCTCTTTGGAATAAAAATATGTGTTCTTCTCAATGTGCTCTTTGACCTTCCCAAACTACTAGACAATTCAAACCATTCATACAACCTCTCACTACTATGCATTGTTTGTCTCCAAATGTTTTGTTTTATATGATTGCATGTATTTTTTAATGCCATTCAAGTTGTCATGGGAAGTTTTAATTCCATTATTTTTTTTTTAGCTCTTGTCTCAATTCTAGCAACTAGTCGTTGATATATTTTCTTATTTTAACTTCCTATCATTTTTCTTTCCCCTCTAATGCTTCAATTCCTCTTTTAATTTTTTGTTTATCACAGTAGTAGACTCGAGATTTTGTACAAATCTATTGAAGTTACTTTTTTTCTCAAGGTTTTGATTGCTCTCATCCAATTTTTCCTCAATGTTTTTAGTTCTACCTCCATCTATTCTTGTTATGCATTTTCTTCTTTAGAGGTAGAAATTTTGATCATTTTGTGTACTTGTTTCCACTTGTTATATGTTACTATCCCTTTTACTTTTCATTTTGTTGTCTATCTGTAACTTTTCTAGTAGCTTCTCCAAATTTCAATTATCTTTCTCTACCTTAAGCAATGAAGTGTAGATCACTTGATATTTTTTACCACATCGATTTTGTCCACATTTTTTTAATTTTGGAAAATTCATTTCCACTTTGCTAACAAGAAATTCATAGGGATCTATGTGACTCTTTGATGGATTATTATCTTTAATTGGGGGCATAACAACAATGAAAACTATCATTTATATTTTTGGGTCATATGTGGGAAATATCTTGTTTAATGCAAGTTCTTCATCATGAGCTACTACAGTTGCATCCCTCTTCAATGTCTTCTTATTTTGTCTATTCATATCTTTTGTTTGACCAACAAAATCATTGTAATGAAAATCTAGGGTTTTTGAGATACTTGAATGTTTGAAAGATGAAATTGCACTTGTAGCAATATATGTGTGTTCACCTATGCATGTACTTCTAACTATTGTATTTTAAAGATTAGTAATACAAATTCCTAATCACATTCCACTATCACTAGCAAGTTGAGTTTTTGGGTTGTTCTGATGGTTTTATTTTGAAATTGGAAATGATGGATTAGGAGTGGCAATTGATATGGCTCAAGTTGTACTCACCATTGGCATTGTTTTCATAACCTTTTTCTTCTTTCTAGTGCCTTGATCACTAGGATCTTGTATAGTATATACTACTATTGGCCTTTTGTGAGTGATATATTATTGTTGTAGTGGCACTTGTTCAAAACAACTAGTATTAGTATACATGTCATCCCCTCTGGTGATACTGGAACATGATCAAACAATAAAACTAATAGAAATGGAATACCATTTTCTAATGGTGGTTGTGATTGAATATGAGCTTCTCCTAAGGTAGATCTGGATATGAAGTTAGAAGATCAAGAAGGGACACCAAGAACAGGGACATAATGTTCATGTTCACGCGATATTTGTTATCATTACAAAAGAACTCTAGGTCAAGCACCATGAAGACAACAACGTTTGTGAAATACCCAACCTCTTTAGAAATGGAAGTGTGCATTGCACCTAGTATCATGCTCAAAAAGAGATTTTTCTCATCTATAGTTATGCTTCTCAATCTAATTAGAGTGCCCATCTCTAGTTACATAGTCTAAAGACCCTAACCTAAAAACCAAAACCTCCAAACTAGAGGCAAAAATTCTAAAAGTCCTAAAAACTTAAAACTAGAGGCAAATTTTAGAATTTCAACCACTGATAGCTTGAATACTATCACTACCAAAAGAAAAGGACAATGGAACTTGAAGAAGAAGAAAGAAAGAACATCTATAAATAGCCATTTTCCTTTAAACCTTTTTATTCTTTCATATCTATAGGTAAACCTTTCCCATTAATGTGTGTGTGTGTAAGAAATTGCTAATATTGGTCACAATCACTATTAGTGTTCACTGATAAGTCATTTATTTCTTACAAGTTATTGTGCAAGCAACAAATCCATTGTTCATGTAAATGACTGACTCGTTAGAATTACACATAGCGATTAATGCCCAAGTTAAGACTTGATACATGTATCTATTCCAAAGACTCCCTAGAGAGCTTTTTTTCCTTCAAGAAATTGGGTTGGTAATAAACTTCAGCCATTGATATATGATCAATCGAATATTCCCAATGAATACTTTTACAATTATAAAATTATTGATTTATGGTACATGTCAGCATGGTTGTTGTTATTGATACCACTACACGGTGACAACAAACAACTTGGCAACCAAAAAAGGTGATATGAGCTTAACATGATGATGCATTAATTATATTGATGATTTGCATTGGCCCCACACAATGAGACGTGACTCTTGAAAATCACCAATAATATACTAATTTTTCTCATTTGGTTAATGAAATTTGCAAGTACAATTTTTTTTCTTATAAAGTTAATCATTCACCTTACATATTACAATTATTTTCCTTCAAAACCAAAACATTCACCTCATAAAATATGTATCATTTTCCATGGTTTTATGGAATTTTTATGGTACGAAAAAAAATTGCCAATACAAATTGCTTCTTTTCCTACTTTGAAATTTTTTGGCCTTTAATATGAAATTTGTTTCCCCAAAATAACCTTGAATTTGCCAAAATTTTAGACTTTTTTCTAGGATTTTTTTAAAGTTACCCCTCGGTTCCTTTAAAAGAGTGTTTTTTACCAATAATCTTGATCTTATTATACTACAAATAGTGGGTCCATATATCTATAAGTATTGATCTAGGATTATAAAAGGACGTACTATGGTATTGATTCTTAATGTTAGTACTTGATCCATGTCTCCCTTAAATGAAATTGAGCATTCTTATATGCAACATATAGGTAGGAGAAGAGACATGTATCTATGTTATTAGGATCACATAATTCCATTCAATAAACTGTCAACATCCTCAACCTTTCAATTAATGTCAAGATTGTTAGTCCACACCTATATATAGGCAGGGAACTAATGTTTTCATTACACCTCTTCAATTAATTGACATGAAAAATAAAAACTGATAGTTTTAAGGTTTGGGTGATAATATTTTTTAAATTAATTTCTAAGACATAATTCCTTTTTTTATTATTGGTTGAAAGTATTTTTTCTTAGGGGTAATTTTATTTTCCAACACAAAAAAAGGGAAAGAAAGTATTAAGCACATCAATTTATCTAGAAATTTCCAAACATATGAAACTTCTAAGAAGGTGAATATATTGTTTATGTATAATATATTATTTTAAAACCTAAGTACAACATTGTTGTATAAATTTTCCCTTGAAAACATAACCCCCCATTATTATTCACTAACTCTAATTACTAAATGATGTCCTCTCTCATGCGATTTGATCAAAGTTATTTGTTTCAAATAATCCACAAATATAATTTTTTTTTAAATGTAATTTTAATGTTAAAATTTTATTTGTAATTATAAATTTATTTTAATTTAACTAAAGATGGTATAGAATTAATGTTTTATTTTAAATCAATAATCTAAATTTAATTTTCTTTGATCTTAATAATAAGAGTAATTATAATTTCTATTTTTTTTTTAAAATGAATATTCTAAATTTAATTTTTATTTCAAATTATTCTAAAATGATAATTGTCTTTTATCTTAATAATAAGAACAAGTATAGGCAAAAGCCTACAATGCAACGGTAACTTGTGAGCCTCTTGTGTGGGAGGTCTTGGGTTCGAATCTACCTTCACTTAACATATAATAATAATTAATTTGAAAAAATAATAATAAATAATCTAGGCTTCAGTCATTTACTGATAAAAAATAATAATAATAAGAACAAGTATAAAATTTGATTTTGGAAAATTGTGATATTAATTATAATTTAAAATATTTTATGCTAGTACAATTTATTCATAACTATTTTTACTAATTATCCTCTAAAATTATCTTCTTTCCATTATATTTATTGTTTTAATTTTTTTAATTCAATTTTTTTCATTCATATAGATTTAGTTTCATTTGACACAATCATAATTAGATTTTATTTTACCTTTTCTAAATAAAGAAAAATTAATGTTCTACATCAAGGATCACATACTCAAGATGACTAAATGATCACATCCATTGATCATTCTCTACTATTTTATCTTCTAAATATGTGTTGTGCAATGACAACTATCACCTATTTCCCATACCTTCCAACACTTTCACGTGGCAGGGACTCTAGCTCTCCTAATCTCTTGTTATATTTTCTTTTCTTTTCTTTAATAATGTCATGACTATATGTTAGCATCTTGTTATTTGTTTACTCTCACAATAGTGTTTCAGATGTCGATGATCGAAGAATTGCAACTACTCATCTATATACATTGATTGCACGCTCCCTTATTGCCATGTCTTGGAGAATTTATCATGTCCTTAAACTCTACTCTGACTATTTGTTTGTATATGACTAATGTAATTGTGATTAACATTTCATCCAAACTATGTGTTGCCGTATCATCTTTGTATCATTCATACATAGGAATTATATTCATTCATGGCATCTCTTGGAATTAGTTATTTGTTTCATCAACAAAGCGTGTGCACATTAATAGTCATCTACATGTAATTGACTATGTTAATCAAATTCACTTCTAAGCCATAACATTGATTACTATTATTGTTGAGTTGTCAATTATATCATCATTTACCCTAGATTATAGTGCTATATTTATTTATTAGTAATATAATATATTAATAATAGATTATCTTATATTATAATATTATTATGTACATTGATTTATTAAAATATTAAATTATATCAATAATATATTATAATTTTTGTATAATGTATTTAATTTCATAGTAACAATATTGTGTGTGTGTGTGTGTGTGTGTGTGTGTGTGTGTGGCGCAGGGAGGGATGAGATAACCAAGGCCAAAGGCACACCCGGCTACTCAAGCTGCTTGTAAGAGTAAATATAACAGAAAATAACACACATAACAACAACCATAAGAGATAATGAAGCCAAATGCATTGTAGATTCATCAAAATATCCAATACATGCCCAGTTGTAAGGTCTTCTAGGTTACGACCAACATTACAATTAAAACTCGATCCACAATGATAAATTTTGCATTCCTACTTGCTTTTTCTCTTCCTACACTACTTCCTAACTTTTTCCTCTAAGACTCTACCCAAGACCCCACTAAATACATGCACGACCACAAGTCGGCCTATTGCAAATACAACAAAATAAACCCTTATATTAAATGCTAAAACAAGCCCCGGCTCGACTCTTAGCAAATACCTATCACAAAATTAAATGCAAAAGTCAACTTCCAATAAGAAGTTGCACACAGACAACTCGGCACACGAAGGACCAAACAAAATGTTGCAACTCGGTGAGCTCGGCAACCAAAGGAACTTAACAACATTTGGCAACCAAAGGAACTCGACAACACTCGGCAACCAAAGGAACTCAACAACAATAAAGAAACTTGACAACCATACAGGATAGCAAAGCAACCCAGGATGCCCCTGCATCAAACAACCGGAGTTGAAAGAAATGATTCTCTTGAATCATTGTGTGATATCCCCATTTTAGTATATAAATTAATTATACATAAAGGGTATAATATTAATAATCGATAATTTATATAGAATAAATTATAATTATTCTAAGTTACAAATATAAAATGTTATATATTATACAATTATAAATATTAATTATATATATGAATATGTGATTAATATATACATATATATCAACTATTTTATGTGCTATAGTATATGACATTATACTATACAAGTATAATGCCTATATTAAAATAATATTATTATAAATAATTAAAGTGATTCATTATTAATATATAATAATAAATAATTAATATAATAACATATAATCATATATTATTATAATCATATATAATTAAATAATATAACTACCTTATTAATTTAATGGAAAGACACATCTCTACGAAATACTGATATATATATATATATATGAGATATCACTTGTTGAATAGGGTATCATAAGAAATATTATAAAATTGATATAAAAATGCCAAATTTGAAGATGCCCCAAAAATGGGACATTACATATTGAGATGTCAAAACCCAAGCTAAATCCAAATCAAATTGGGAAATCCATGTAGCATCTTTGATTGGTTTGTTCTTCCACTTTACCAAATACTCATAGTAATCTTTTCCCCTTGTGCTCTTACCAACTCTCTGATCTAATACCTATTGAACTTCTTCAATCTACTTCTTAGGATAATCATTTGATACAACAACTTCATCATCTGACTCATGATATTTGTACAAATCAGCAACATTGAATTTAGGATATATATCCATGTCCTTAGGTAACTCAACTTCATAAGCATTACCACTGTCAAACTTCTTCAAGATCTTACAAGGTCCAAACTTCTTCATCTTCTGCTTACAATATGTTCCAACATGAAATCTATCTTTCTTCAACTGAACCATCACCCCATTACCAACTTCAAAAACATGATTTCTTTTAGACTTATCAACATTCTCCTTATACTTCAAATTACTTTGTTCTAACCTTAACTTTACTTCCTCATGTAAAGACTTTATAATATTAGAAAACTCTTCTCCCGCAACACTTCTCTTATCTTCACTAGTAATATCTCTTAAATCTGATATCCCTTTAGGCTACATTCCAATGACAATCACAAAAGGTGTTTTCCCTGTACTCCTATTTACAGAACTATTATATGCAAACTTAACTTGTGTTAATACCATCTCCCAATTATGTGGTTTGTCTCCAACTAAACATCTCAACAAATTACCCAAACTTCTATCCAAAACCTTTGTCTGTCCATCTATCTATGGAAGAAATGTAGAACTAAATCTCAATTGAATACCCATCTTCTTCTACAAAGTCCTCCAAAAATAACCAACAAACTTATTGTCTTTGTTAAAATTAATACTTCTAGGTAATCCATGCAATCCAACAATCTCTTTGAAGAAAATTTCAGCAACTTGCTCAGCATCTAATGTCTTCTTACAAGGTATGAAATGTGCCATCTTAGAAAATCTATCCACAACAAAAAATATAGAATCATACCCCTTCACTGTCTTAGGCAATCCAAGAACAAAATCCATACTGATGTCACTCCAGGTTTCTCAGTAACAAAAATAGGTGTATACAAACCAATATTTTGACTTACTCCTTTTGCAACTTGGAAAACTCCACAACTCTTTACAAGCTTCAAAACATCCTTGTACATTTGAGGCCAATAATGCTTATCCTTCAGCAGACTCAATGTTTTATCAACTCCAAAATGTCCAGCCAATCCACTACTATGTTTTTCCTTAATCATATTCAACCTCATAGAACTCTTAGGAATACACAATGGAATTCCCTTAAACAACATACCTTCTTGAATAAAATATTCATCAAACTTACTTGGTTGTTTTTTCAAACTAGGTGCTTTGCACTCTCTCCAGATCTCAAAAAAATTAGGATCAATATCATACAACTCCATCTCATCAAAACCAAGAACTTCAACCTTCATCTTGGTTAGCAAACAACATCTTCTACTCAATGCATCAGCAACTCAATTAGTGACTCCACTCTTATGCTTAATCACAAATGTGAAACTCTGCAAGTCCTCAACCCACTTCATATGTCTCTAATTCAACTTATGTTGACTTCCCAAGTATTGCAAATCTTTATGATCAATATACAACACAAACTCCTTAGGAATCAAATAATGTCCCCACTTCTTCAATGCTTGAACAATAGCATAAAACTCTTGATCATGCACATAATACTTCCTTATAGCATCATTCAACTTCTCACTAAAGAAAGAAATAGGTTTACCTTCCTAACATAATACAGCTCCTATTGCACTACCACTTGCATCACATTCAACTTGAAATAACTTATTGAAATCAGGAAAAGCCAATATAGGTAACTTAGCAACCTTTTGTCTCAAAATTTCAAAATTATTATCAGCTCCATGTGTCCACTCAAATTCTTTTTAATCACTTCTCATTGTCTCAGTCATAGCATTACAAACAAAACTAAAATTCCTTATAAACTTCTTGTAAAAACTAGCCAAACCATGAAATTATCTAACCTCACCCACATTCTCAGGTGTAGGCCACTCCAAATTTTCTTTTACCTTCTCAGGATCCATCTTCAAACCATCAACTAAAATCCCAAATCACAAATACACAATCTCCTCTTGCATAAAAGAATATTTCTTCAAATTAATCATCAACTTTTCCTCTTTCAATCTTCGCAATACTTGTCTAACATGCTCAACATGTTCTTCCTTAGTCTTACTAAATATCTAAATATCATCCAAATAAACAATCACAAACTTACCCAAGAATCTTTTGAGAACTTCATTCATCAACCTCATAAAAGTACTAGGTGTATTAGTCAAACTAAAAGACATAACCAACCATTCATACAAACCATCTTTTATCTTAAAATCAATCTTGCATTCATCACCTTCTTTGATTTTGATTTGATGATAGCCACTCTTCAAATCAATCTTGGTAATATACCTTTCTCCACTCAAACAATCCATTATGTCATCCATCCTTGGCATAGGAAACCTATATTTCACTATGATCTTGTTAATAGCTCTGGAATCATTACACATTCTCCATTTTTCATTCTTCTTAGGTGCTAATACAATAGGTACAACACAAGGACTCAAACTTTCTCTGATCAAACCTTTCTATAACAACTCATGCACTTGTCTATTAAGTTCTTCATTTTCAGTAGGTGTCAATCTACATGGTTCTTTATTCAAAAAACTAGCTCTAGGAATCATGTCCATGCAATGACTTATAATTCTCATTGGAGGTAAACCATCAAGTATATCTTCTACAACAATATCCTTATACTCATTCAGCAATTTTGTAATTTCCACTAGCACTCAATTAATACTACCAGTTTCTATTACTTGGTTATCATTAGCTTTTGTCAGTCGATTGCTATTGGCTGGCACTCGATTAGCACTATTTTCTAATACTCGGCTGCTACTGGCACAACTTGGTCTCCTAAGAATTATAAGAAAATAGATTTCATTCTTCTTCATTTCCTTTTCAATTTTCTTTCCATTAACCATGCAAATTTTCACAGTAGTACAATTAACCTCATCTGGACTTTCAATCAAAGGTAGCAATATTTGCTTATTCTCATTCACCCAAAGAGTATATTGATTCAACCTTCCATCATGTATATCATATATATCATATTGTCAAGGTCTACCCAACAAAATATGACAACAATCCATAGGCATAATATCACACAGAACTTCATCAAAATAATGTCCAATCGTGAATTTCACAATGCATTGTTCACTTACCGATATCTTATGCTCATCCTTGATCCGTGAAACATGATAAGATTTAGGATGTTGCAACCTCTACAACTATAACTTTGTAACCAATTCTTTTGATGCCAAATTTGCAAAACTTTCACTGTCAATGATTACCTTCCAAAATTTTCCAGCCATCTTACATCTGGTCTTGCATAAGGTTCTTCTCACCATCAAATTTTCTCCAACCTCAAGTCCACTTAGTGAACCCTCAGTGTCTCGTTGAATCACAATATTTCTATTACCTTGTCCACTTTTGGAGAATCTACACTCAAAGGATCTATGCCCTTCTTTAGCACATTTAAAACAATTACCACGAAAACCACCTCTTTAATAAGAATTACCTCTTCCTCGATAAGAACCAGTACCTCCTTGGTAAGAAGCACCACCTTTCCACTCGATCTTGCCTTTGTCATCATTCTTCCATTCATATTTTCCCTTATCTTGCATAGAACTTTAAATCTGTCACCTTCTCTATAAGATCTACCTCTACCTCTTTGTCTTTGTTCATGTTTCTTTGTCAAGATCTCCTCAGCTTTCAAGGTATATTGGTATGCTTCTTCCACACTTTCCAATTTCACAAAACTTATCTCATCTTGAATCTTAGATCTCCATTTGTTTATGTACCTTGCAATTTTCTCAATATCATCATCCACATGTCCATATCTAATGTCCAATCTATAGAATTCATTAGTATACTCCTTCACAGTCATGTCTCTTTGTCTCAAATTGATGTAGGAGCATCCTGGGTGTAAGAGCAATCTTGCATCACCAAAAAATATTTTCTTTTCAGTCTTTTCTATTTTAATAAGGACTAGTAGACAGGGGGTTGTTGTTTATGAGAGCTTGCTATTTTTAGCAAGTTTTTCATACGAGCTTGAAATGTTCTCATTTTTTACAAGAAGTTTCATTTTGGAATTATAAGTCTACCATAAAATTCTCATTGCTCTAGCTTAAGTATCAGAGAATTTTTTACAGATTTTCGATGGAAAAATTTGCAGAAAAATCTTCAGGCTCACCATTGGAGGCCTTAGAGTGCTCAGATGAGGTCCAAAAACTCGTCAGAAGAGCACTTGCACAATTTTGAGCCTATAGATCATGAGCTGGCATTTCTGAAAAGTGGTTATAATAGCCAATTGAAGCAACGATTCGAGAGTTATGGCCTTCCAAAGTTGGGCTATCAAAATTTTTAAAATAATTTGTCAAAGATGTATTTAGCCGACTCTATATGTATTGTTAGGGTATGTCGGCCCTAGGTATTAAGTTTGAGCATCTAGAACCTTCGTGGGTGGCATAAAATTGCCTATTTAAAAAAGGCTTGAACATTGTCTTATACAACTCTGGGTGATAGTTTGTAGCTTGTCTTGCATATTATTGTAATAAAGGTGCCTATATGGGGTAGCATATTGTACTTGTGAATTTTGTAATTTTGCATTTGTGGCACAAATAAGAAGTCCATATTTTGTTCTTGCATTTGTTGTTATTTTTTTGTTTTTTGTTATGCTTTATGGTATTAAGGGGAGCAACCTTTATCACAAATATTGCATCTTTCATAGCAAGCTAACTTGGTAATCAATAGGAAGGAACTTATTCTTTACCTTGTTCACCATCTTTGGCCAAGTCCTGATCTTCTCCTTTCCTCTCCTTTTTCTACCAATTTACAAATGCTCCCACCATAATGAGGCATGTCCTTTCAACCTAGTAACCACAATCTTCACCTTCCTATTATGAGTGTTTTCATAGTCAAAGAAATTCTCCATTTTAGAGATCCAATCCAACACAACATTGGTATCCAATTTTCCATCATAAGGAACAACTTCTACAATAGGTTTTGAATTTTCCCTAGATAATACTCTCAACAATCTTTCCTCATCTTGATCTTTTTGACGTTTTAGATTAGGGTTTGGTGTTTTTGCTTCATCATCACTCACATCATCAAGATGCACTCTTCTTCTCTGGGTTGTCTCCACAACATATAATCTGGCTTTAATTTGTCTCAATGTATCCAATACAAAATTGTCAACATTTCCTCTACCTTGAACCATTTTTACAATCAGGTTCCTACAAGATCATAACCGTATGGAAGTTATAGGTCAAATCTATAGATCTGTAACCCTACAACCAAATTCACTTAGGGTTCTAAATGATCCAATCTCCACAAGGATGAACCTCTTCTCTGATACCACCTGAGGCAGAGAGGGATGAGATAACCAAGGCCAAAGGCACACCCAACTACTCAAGCCACCTGCAAGAGTAAACACAGCAAAAAAGAACACACATAACAACAACCAGAAGAGATAGAGAAGCCAAATGCATTATAGATCCATCAAAATATCCAATACATGCCTCGCTGTAAGGCCTTATGGATTACGACCAACATTATAATTCAAGCTCGGTCTACAATGATAAACTTTGCATTCCTACTTATTTCTACTCTTCCTACGCTACTCCCCTCTGATTTCCTCCTCTAAGACTCTACCCAAGACCTCATTAAATACATGCATGACCACAAGTTGGGCTGTTGCAAATGCAAAAAAAAAAACCCTTATATTAAATGCTAAAGCAAGCCACAAGTCAAATCTTAGCAAATACCTATCCCAAAATTTAATGCAAAGGTCAACTTCCAATAAGAAATCACACACAAACAACTCGACACACGAAGGACCAAACAAAATGTCGCAACTTGGCGAGCTCAGCAACCAAAGGAACTTGACAACCATGCAGGATAACAAAGCAACCCAAGATGCTCCTGCATCAGTGTGTGTACATACATACATATGTGTATGTGTGTGTGTGTGTGTGTGTCTGTACACACACACACACACACACACACACACACACACACACACACACACATGTATACATATACATATACATACATACATACATACATATATATGTATGTATCTATAGTGTGTGTGTGTATACATATATTTGTGTGTGTGTGTGTGTGTGTGTGTGTGTGTGTCACCCTATTTTAAAAAGGGTCATTACAAATGATTTAATCCACATGTCCTTTTCTCACAAGATTGGTTACATAAGGATCCATGCAAAGATGTGTGTGTGTGTGTGTGTGTGTGTGTGTGTGTGTGTGTGTGTGTGTGTGAGACCCTCTCCTAGAAAGGGGCATTACAAATGATTTAATCCACTTGTCCTTTTTCTCACATGATTGGTCACATAAGGGTCCATGCATGTTGAATTTCTTAGTTCTTTCCTATTGCTAAAAAAATAACTAGCTTTATTGAAAATTTCATCCTAAGTAGAGATCAAAATTCTATTTTTCTATGTTTAAGGTTAGCCTTTTATACTAATTCAATTCAATTGAATATGTTTTCTTAAAAAGTCTATAAATGTATTGAAATGATCAATAATAGTTAAAATAGTTATAAGGAGAGTGAAAAACTAAAAACATAAAACATGTAAGAAGAGTTTGAAAGAAAAAAAACTATGTGTACTCCTTGGTAAGAAATGAGTTTTAGTTTCTTTTTAGGGATTGAACCTATGACATTGTGGGTGTTGTTGTTAGAGATCTTGTCAGAGACGCTACTGGAAATTCTAATGTTTTATACTTTCTTGAAAACCTTCCTCCAAAGAGTGGAAGCTTTGGAATTGGTGGAAGCAAGGCCTTTATTCATTGGCAGGAAGTCACTCTGAATTGCTTGTGCTTCGTCACCCAAGAGATGACGGATGTCTAGAGCCCCTTGGATCCCACTACTTGGCAACCATTTGGAGTTGGTATAGTTCACTCCTCTTCTCTTCTTTCCTTCTTACGGATCAAAATACATGACTAGTGCCATAGTTTCAACACCCCCTGCATTCTTCACTATATCACCTCTAAAAAGTCTTTCCTTAATGCAACCACTGGCATTCACACCCAACTCTTTTAGCTATGCCAAATCTTCCATGTGAGATGGTAAATATAGCACATAATTTTTTGCCAAAATGCCTTGAAAGAGATGTGAACACATTGGATGCAAGATTTGTAGAAAATGGATTTACTAAAGAGGCCTTATAAACTTCCCAAAAAATGTTGTTCTATAGGTAAGTAAAATTATTCTTTTATTTGCTTCAAACTTTTTTGTTTGAGATTTTGTTTATTAAATTATTATTATATTTAAAATAATAATTATTAATATTCATGTTTATATTAGGCAAGACTCTACAATACAATGCTAAATAGTGAGCCTTTCATTTGGGAAGTCTTGGATTTGAATCTACTAAGCATAACACATAATAATAAATTTTTTAACAAGTAATTATAAACAATTTGGGATTCAGCCCGTTACTTATAAAAATTCTTGTTTAAATTTTTTCTTCAATTGTGCTAAATTGTGAGATCTATAACTAAGTATAATCTCTACAATACACCATGTAAGGGTGTCCTGTTAGATGTTACATCTCTCTCTCTCTCTCTCTCTCTCTCTCTCTCTCTCTCTCTCTCTCTCTCTCTCTCTCTCTCTCTCTCACACACACACACACACACACACACACACACACATTAATTTTTTTCCTTCTATCTTCTTACCCACCACATCTCTCTCTCTCTCTCTCTCTCTCTCTCTCTCACACACACACACACACACACACACACACACACACACACACACACAACAACTGTATATTGGTAATAGAGTGTGATTATTTTCCTCGTTTAAAAGCACCATTAATTTAAAAATATCACTTTTCCATTTGTTACCTTCTTGCACAAACATCATTTGCTAAATGTCCTTTCAATTTATCTCATATATTGTACAAATTTATGCCATAAATATGACAATTTTTCCCTGATTAAGCTTTCACACTTCTTCAACATACCTATTGCATACCAAGATGCAATTGCTAGTAAAAATTGTTATTTGAGGGCAAAGCTTTAATGTATTATTAAAATTAGAGTTGAACAAATATCAGGCTACACAGGTTCTTTTCCCCGGTATATGCACATGAACATGGTGTAAAATAATAATTTTAAATAAAATAAAATTATCAAAGACAAAAGCTATTTCTCAAACAAAACAAAATAATAAAAACATAACAATTAACCCAAAAAAAGCCTTCATCATTAAATTATAATTTTAAACTCCTCCACCAAAAATGACAAACTTTTAAAATAAAATAAAAATCTTACCTCAAACCTTATCTTACTTTTCAACCTAAAATATTCTCATATTTTGTTTTTTATTAATATAAATGCATTGTTCAACTTCTCATTACTTTATACTTTTCATCCATTTACACATCCTCCAACAAAAAATGACAAACTTTAATATCTTACCTCAAATCTTATCTTTTTATAAAAGTCCAAAATACTCTCCATATTTTGTTTTTAATTAATAAATGTTCCCGGCTTTAAAAAGGAAAGAACACTTCGAACAAGAAGGGGGAGAAATGCCTCTTCCCGTTTGGAAAAAGTGCCAAATGGTATTTTAAACAATAAAAGGCCAAATGTAGTGGAAAAAGTGCTATTTTAGTCTCATATACACAAATGCTAAGCAACAATAATGAATGAAGTTTAAACTTATCCCCCTTATACTATGCACTAGCTGACAACATACCATCAATTGCCACGTAGCTTAGGTGCTTTGTATGGAAACCAAATATGCAACCACAAAAAATAATGATCTCTTAAGAAGGAGATGCCTACAAGTAGGTGGTAACATGCCTCTACACATGGCGCACATGTTATCTACAGAAAGAGTCTGCTACCAGCAATTTGTGGGTCAGCTACTGACACAATAAACAGGAAATGTACTTTGATTATCTCCACTTTATAGCGTCACAGATTGCAATTATCCACTCCAAATGCAGAGAAAAATATCCAATTTTGAATGGTGTAGGAAAATATCAGTTTTGCTGTGAAATGGCTGAAAATGGTCAAAAGGCACATAGGGGTGATGGTGCTAACCACAAGAGATATGGTATAGAATTATTTAAGTGGAAAAGCAATGTTCATGATATAAGCAAATACATTTCTTTTAATTCACTAAGGGAGCTGGTTAAAATAATACTTTCAATATTTTTTTCTAGATTTCAATATGAGATGTAACAAATAATTACAAGTGAAGGAAAAAAAAGGAATGTTAAATGGCAAGGTAGTATGGAATTACATGAGATTGTAGTCAAATTCAAGCACACCAATTGTAAAATAACCAATAGTCATTGTGTGCTAGACTTTATTACAAAACTTTATTTCAAGGTTGACAGAATTAGGTATTAAAGCTTGAAGGTGAAATTCTCATGACTTGAGAACTTAAAACTTGTCCAAGTAGTGTTTGAGCAATACGATTAGGAATTAAAGTGTAATACAAGTTGACAACTAAATTCTTCTTTGTATAGGTATGAATTGAGGCATTGCAATATATAGATGCTCTACAAAAAAATATTCAAATTAGAAAGTAGTGGTCCTCACACCACATGTCAAAAGTATTTTCAATTAATATAACCAAAAAGACTTTAAATACAATAACAACCATTGTTGTTATCCCTTCTATAAAATAAAGATTTTAATAATTTGTTGAATTAATATTTCATCAATACATGGTCAATCCACGTCTTTGAAATCTTTTCAAGAACATGGTAAAATGCAAAATTAGCAATTGGACAATAAAATGTTGGAAAAAAGGAGGAAAAAGCGCATATAGATTAGATCAAGGCACTTAAGTATTAACCATTCATCTATTGTTTTGGTTCTCTCTCAACCTTTGATTTCAAATGTTTTCTCTGTGATCTATCTTACTTTCATCTTTGTGGAATTCCAATGCGTTGTCTGGCAATAGGATTGGGGTTCTTCCCCCACAAAAGCCCTTGATTGGCTTGGCCCTTCTATGTTGATGTTCACTTATGGTCATCCTATCATGGTCTAATGCAGTTGCTTTTTCGCAATCTTTTGCCATCCATCCTTCATCCTCGATGACTTGTGGTGGTTTGGCTCAAGGTCTAGCGTCTAAGAAGTCTATGGCATGTGGTCCCTTTCATGTTTGCAATCATATAGTAATAGATTTAATGAGGATATGTTAGCCTAAATTAAAGGTGTTGCTTTTAATTTCTCTTCCCATGGATTGATTTGTAGACTAGGGTGTTTTGGCCTAGCTTATTAGAGCTTTGCTCTTTGATCTTCTAGCATTGGGAGCCCATTATCTCTAGTATAGTCCATATCTTTCCCATGGCCAAGGGATTCTTTGTTGTTAAATTTAAAAATGTTGTAGATAGAAAAATGATTTTGTGTGATTATTATTTTACTTGGGATAGTCGCTTCATATTAATGATTAAACCACAACATCTAGAATCATCCCCCTCTTATGAATCTTGCAATAAGATACATATTTGGGTTAGGATCCCCAATATACCCCTTCATCTTTGAGTTGAGCCTCTTTTGGATATTGTGGGTAACATTATTGGGAAATGGTGATGGTGGATGAGGACTCTTTGGACATGTGTCATTCAACATTTTCCTAAGTCTTGGTTGAATTTGATGTTTCCAAGGGGTTGCCTGTGGAGATCAAAGTTATATCATCTAAGACTAGTTGGATCAAATAGTTGGATTATGAAGGGTTTCCCTTTAGATGTAGAAGATGCTTCAAAACTGGTCATGTGGAGAAAAGTTGTGAACTTCATAAAATAAAAAGACCAATGTCATTGTGGAATAGTACTCCTTTGCAGTATTATATGGTGGAGAAATTTTCTTGTCAATGGAGCTTCTCTTAAGTTGTTGGGTAGGATTGTCTTTTGTCTCCTCCTATTGTTGGCTTGACTTTGATGGTGGTTCTTTTGAGGTATGCACTCCTCTAGTTTCACCTCCTTCCATGTTTGCTCCTAGTGGCTTGTTTTTGCTTTACATTCTTCTATTTCTAGTGATAGGATTGATGGTGTTGGTGTTGCTACTAGTTTTTTCTATCTCTTGCACTTGATGGTGTTTGAGATAAAAGCAACAAATTGGACTCCTTTTCAAAAGAAACCCATTATACATAAAAAGAACAAAAGTAACTTGGAGCCAATTTTTGCAACATCAAAATTTGGGAGACATGCAAGAAGAAAAATAGAAGAGGGTGCAAGGCTTTATACTCATTATTTAATTGATATTGAACTATGGGATTGAAAAAAATTAAGAGTCATGCTTTTCTTGCTTGTCACGCCAATAGTTCTTTATATGGGTGAAGTTTGAGTCGACTATCTATCAAATCATTAAAAAAAGTGAATATCCAAAAGTATTTCATCATTTATATCCTCATAATTTAAAAGAATTGGTTGTATGAAACTATATTCATTAAAATATGAACTTTTAACTAGAAGCATTAGTGATGGCTCAAATAAGGAGTTAATTGAAAAAAGACTATTAATATGGGGAATCAATATTGCCTAAAATAGTCACAAGGAGCTAAATTAGATGACAGACATTTGAGAAAAATCACAAATACCATGCAAATAAACAAAATTTCTTGAAGAAAAAAAAACTATATCAAAGAGTTTAAATCTATGACAATGATGCAAAAATCTATAGGTATGAATAGTAATTAAGTTAAACGTGATGATGTTGAAGATCTATTAAGAATTAGAGCACATCGTTTTTATGTGAAATGATTACATGGACAATACAAGTAAGGAGAAGTGGAATATAAAAATATGTATATTTTGTAAAAAAGGGTGGTAGAGGAGATTAAGGAATTGTTTGTTTAGGATTTTTTGTGAGACGTGTGGATCTCCTTGTGGCATGTACCTATTCTTGTAGGGTTGCATCGCTTGGGTTTTATTTATGCATTTGTTCATTTACATGTGTGATTATTATCATTTGATGTTTTTGAGGGCTTTTTCTAACTCTATTTACCTTGGTTTAGTTTGTGTTTAGTTTGTCCCTCGTGCCGCCTATCTTTTGATCATATTGTGTCATTAAGTGTTGCCTTTGAGGTCCTTGTGTGTGATGCTTGAATGGAAATTTGTAATGGAGGACAGGACACAAGTTGTAATGGGACTATTAATAATACCCAAGAGAATATTGGTTTTTCTGTGGAAGAGTGTGTCAAAAAGAGCCCTTAGACAATTAAGTCAAAGTAGTGGTGGAAGAAAAATTTGGTGTTGAATTCCCATCTATTGTTGTGTTCAATGGAAGGTTCTACAGAATCAAAAATATGGGATGTGACAGATTTGTGGAAGTCGGAGTTGATGGACATCAAGTGACAAACATAAGCATCCCCAAAACTGCAGACTATGAAGGAGAAAAAGATGGTTGGGTCCCCCTACTGGTATGGAAACCATTTATCTTTCTCATAATGAAGAAAAGGTGAGAGCTATCAAAACTAAACAAACCCTCTTAAGTATTTTGTTATTTTCTTTGTTTGTATGGATGTTAAATTTCATCTTGTAAGAAAGTTTCTTAATGATTGGTTTAACAATGTATGTGACAGAAAATCATGAATCATTGTGAATTTCAATAAGATGATTCCAACAGGTTTAATTGTTGTTTCCCTAAAAAATCATAGCATACAAAATAGGATTTTAATAGAATTCTTTTGGAATGTTGTGCAATCATTATTTAGAGCATTTCCTTGGTCCTTGAATGGCAATATGGACCAAGTAGTCCCTCATTCTTCACCCAATCAGGTTGAATTGCATAATATATACCCAAAATTCTAGTCTTTCATCCCTTAAATGCTCAAGTCATTAGGCTTTGTAATGCAAGTTGAAGAGTCAAGGGTTTGTAATGCAAGTTGAAGAGTCAAGGGTTAATTTACAATATTTAAATGCTAGGATTTTGAATGCCCTAGAATCCAAAGTTGAATTTCTAAAATTTATTACACTGAACATTGAAGGAAATGATTACTCTTGGGAATTTAATTTTCTTAGCAATTTAGGGGCTTATTTTTATTGTAAGATTAATGGATGTACTCGTAGAGATTGTTTGACCCTATAAAATGTTCAAAGAGATTTTACCGTCAACCCTAATGTGGTAGCAAAAAAAAATTGTTCCAATATTTCCTTTAAGGTTTTTGAGAATGATAACGTGAATGCCCCAAATTATCCTAATAACTCTAATGAAACTAATAAGGGTGAGATTGTGAACAATAACCCTCATCCTCCGAATGTTGCATAAGAAAACAAGATTGTTGGAAAGTTTATAACATTAGCCAATCCTCTCTTTGAGGAAGAATATGAGGTTTTAGTTGCAAATGGTAAAAAGAAATGGCTCCCCATAGTGATTGTCGACTAGTTTGTCCATCTCTCCCTATTGCTAATAATGAGAGTAATGTCCCCATAAAGAAGAATTCCCAGCAAATGCATTAGAAACTATCAATGTGAGAGAAAAATGTATTAGGAAGCATAAACATGTACTATGGAGCATAATGCATTGTCATGTGAGACTTTGACATCTAGAGTTGACATTGTTGGTGATAACTAAGTTGCCTCACATAAGATTTCAATGGATGTCATGTTGGTTGATGATGAGGGATTTACAAAAGTCCTTAGCAAAAATATTTTGAAAAAAAAGATGGTTGAAATACAAAACAACCTAAGAATTGCTAGGAAAGGTGAGAAACCTAAGCATTTAGATATGCCTGAGTGTTTAAGAGATTGTATAAGAATAAAGAAAACCCTCAATCTTAATGATGGTGTTAAACCTACATTGTTGGACTATAAGAGGGATTGAAATGCCTAGTAGGAAATACATTGTGAGAAAGTGGTGTAATAATCTTCATGCCAAAGATATTGTTTGTCTCTGGGAAATCAAAGTGGTTGGATATCATACTTTTAACACTCTAAAATTCATTTGGGATAATAGAAAGCGTTATTTTTCAAGTCATGATAAGGGGAACAGGGGTAAATTATTGGAGGCTAATTACATTGTTGAATTTTTCTTAGGAGATTATAGCCAAAGTCCTAGCAAGGGGAATTGTCAATACTCTTAGAAGCATCATTTTAATTACTCAAACAGGATTTATCAAGAGTAAATATATAGATTTGAAATTTTGATTACTAGTTGGGAAGCTATGAACCAAGGAGGAAAGGTTGCCCCTAATGGCCAAATACTGGTACTTGACATTTAATCTGCCTACTCAAACCTTTAATAAGATGCCTCTTTGGGTGCGGTTGTCGAATCTTCCCCTTCGCTTTTGGCAGGATTTTGTCTTGGAGGCTGTGGGGAATGCCATTGGGGATTTCATATTGGTTGATGCAGTTTCTTCCAATGTCTATAGGATAATGTATGCTTGCATCCTTGTCGAGATGGATGTCTCCAAGGGGCTCCCAGCATGGTTGATCATGAGGGTATTCCTTTTAGATGTAGGAAATGTCATAAGAAGGTCATCTCATTGCATGATGCTCCTCTAACAAGGTTAGATCGAAGAAATCACCTTCTTGGTGGTTGGGGGTTTTAGATGATCACTATGCGGTTCAAAAAGTATCCATGGATGTACATGGGTTGGATACCTCTTCTCATACTAACACTGTGGCTGAGGATTCTATTTTGATTGAGTAAAAATAGGTTTTGAAAGGTCTCGAAACCTTGTACAAAAAATCTAAAGATATAATAATAAAAAGCCCAAATACAACAGTGTGAGTCACCAAACAAAGATAGGGAGGGATTTTGTTGTTGTTCTGATGGTTTGAATATTGTCCCGACAATATATTTGAATCAAAATGTTGTTTCTGACCTGTTGCTTGTTGTTGTTTTTGTTGATTTGATTGTT